>MU223514.1:1526984-1549608 GCA_018584345.1 Thuja plicata | reverse complement strand
CAAGTTAACTCTAGATCCAAGGTTTACAACTTGACCTTGATCTTTAGTTAGATATGTTTTTAGATCCGTTAGGATGCTTTAAAACATTTACATAAAGCTTGCTTGACCCTCAAGTTATGATTTAAAACAAATTAGAACTCTATAAATAGAATTACATTGCTTTATCTGACGTGTAGAACTCAGATCCACTATTTTTGGGTTCTCTAACTGACTGTCGGTTCTGATGGTCAATTTTCTTGGTCATCGGTGTTCCTTTCTTGAACTAGTCGTCAGGTATGCCTTTTTTTTTCTATCAATTTTGTTCTCAAAACTGTGTCATCAGTGATGTTCTCAATGTTATGTTATTGACCCGTCGATAATGTCCTATTCACTTCGTCAGTGCAACACTTGTCAGTGTTCGTCAGTCAATTCCATACTTAGCATTTTCTCATGACCTTTGTGTTCTGTCAGGTATGGTTGTTGTTCGCCGATAATGCTTGTAGTCCGCCGGTAATGCCTGTAGTCTTCCGGTGATCTCTGTCAATGTTTTTCACTAAGTATACTAATGGAAAAATTAATGTCATCAATCTCCCCCCTTGACATTAGTATCAAAAATATGATATGTGCAACATACTGAGTGTATTTAGTATGTACACCTGTGTATACTCCTTCCTTAGTCATTTTAATGACTCCCCCTATGTATATGTCAGTAAGTGTAAGTATATATACATATCCTTATGTACTTTTCTTTTCATCTTTTTATTTTGATATATATTATATATAACTGTATTTATATATATCTGTTCCTTCTGTACATTCAATATACATTTCCTTTCCTCCTTTTTTGATTCTAAAGGCAAAGGTACTTATAGCTTGTCAAAAAGGTGGGAATGTGAGGACTTGATCTCCTCCATCATCTTTTCCCATTTCTCCTTCAGCATTTCTAGAGCCATGTGCTCTAGTGAAATCCATACATGTAGATCATAGATGCTGTCTACTATAGACATCTCGTGGGTTGCAATAAGATTTCTTGCATTAGAAATATGCTGCTATAAAATTGTAAGATTAGGAAGAATGTGTGCCTATAGTTCTATAAGCTCACCTCTTAGTTGTGTTTCAGCATCCCATAGTTCTTGTCTTAGCCTATTAGCCTCAATGACCTTGTCATGATGCGCCTTTATACTGTCTACATGTGAGGTTAGGCTTTGCGCACTTGCTATGACATTAGAATCTATTTTTGTTAATTTGTCACTGGTTTCTTTTGTAAAATTCTCAAGTGTGCACATCTTTTGAACTAAGGTGATTGCTTCAGCAATCATTGGCTCTAATTGTTTAGTGAGTCTATAGAGCTTTACCTTGTTCAATGCCACTTCTTGGCTGATTTTTTCAATTAAATTGTATTGGTACTTATTTTCTACTTGTTCTTCCATAGCTTGTTCCACATCAATATTCTACTCTAAGATTGCATCGGTAAGAATAGTAATTTGTTCCTTAACTGTAGCATTTTCTTCAAGTTTTACTTCAAGAAAAATTTGTTGGAGAATATCTCTTGCTTTGTCAAGTGCCATTGTTTCCCTGTGTTCTTGTATCATTTTATTTTGAATGGCTAATTTTCTCTGACATAGCACTCCAAACTCTTGAAGTTTATCATTGTCCAAAGTGGTAATATCCCAGTTTGGAACTTCTGTTACTTCATCTAGTGTAACAACCAAGATGTCTTTCTTTACTATTTTCTTCTTCTTCTTCTTTGGTTGGGTGGTAGATTGATGTACTACCATCTATAAAGCATGAGATTGGGTTGACTTGGTAGGTGAGGGTTGGGAAGATGAGGCATCCTTGTGTATCTGTTCTGAGTCCACCGGCTAGTTTAGTGAAGACATCTCCTCATTTTCCTTGGGTGTATCAACAGATATATCTTCTTTGAGTTTTGTGCCTTCATCCTGCTTGACTCCTTCACTTTTCTCTTTTTCTTTAACCTTTCTCAATGTATCATCAGTTTTTTTATCATCTTCCTTGTTTTGATCTTTTGATGCTTCTTGTTGATTATCAGTTGCATCTTTCATTTCTGTATCTGTATCCTTTTGAGTGTTGGATGCAACTTTGTTTTCATCTATACCCATATTCTTAGGCATCTTATCATCTTTCTAAGATGATTTTTCCTGACTTGACTAAATATCAATAGCATCTATTAATATATTCATGTTTGTCAGTGTATTGATTGTTGTAGTGACAATAGCTATATCATGTCCATCGATATTTCCCTTTGCAACATTTATGTCTTCATCTTTTTGAATTTCTTTTGTAGGGTCTTGTCCTGCGGTGTCATTGACAATGTTGTCTAACCACGATTCATCATTTGTGTCATCATCTAAGTTACCTTTTAATGACAATTCTTCTTTGGTAACTTCTTCATCCTCTAAGCTGATGTGGATGGGGCTTGTTGGTACTTAATCATCTTCACCATCTTTTGGCCAGTCTTCATCTATAATGTCAATCTATTTTTGGCCTGTTATTTGTACCTCTTCAGTGTCTAACTCAACTGTTGAGTTATCTGTTTAGTGATAGTTTCCTTCTTATAACTTCTTTCCTCATCAGGGTTGAGTATGTTACTCCATATAGTATGCATTTCTTGTTCTAGCTTTATAATCTTCTCTTTAAGAAATTTATAAGGTCTCAACTTGGGTGAGAAAATTTTTGCATGTTTCTCCATGATTTCATTGATTTATTCTCTCATTGATTTAGGAGGCATAAGTGAAACCAATACTCTTTCTCTTATCCTTTTCTCCTCATGGAGTATAAAAGTGAATCTAGAAGAAATTCTAATCAACAATTCTTGTGGTACATCCCATGTAGTGAAGTGTAGTGGGACATAACAGTGTCTACACATCTTAGCTATAAGTGCAACTTCAATCTTATTTTGTTCTTCAGAATCCCATCTTAACCATTTCCTAATCTTAGGATGTGCAACAGATGCAGCTTCAAAAATGTTTTTACAAATTTCATCAATGTCCTTAGTGGGTGATGTAACCATTGCTATTTCCATTGCTTGTTTTATAGTGTTAGGTTCATCCATAGCTGAATCTTATAAGTCCTCATCAGTCTGAACATATTTCCTTCTTTTGGTAGGTGCCCTAGCTGGTTGTTTTTCCTTTGTTGTGTCAGGTTTCCTCTTATACTCCTTTCCTTTCACCATGGGAGAAGGAGTTTCATATTTTGCTGTTTGACTCCTTGTTCTTGATTTCTTAGGTGGAGGAGGAGGTGGTGAATCAGACTTCTCTTCCTCTGATTCATGTTTCCCTACTGTATCACTGATGGGAAGTTGGTCCTCAGTGAGTTCCTCCTTACCCTCTTGTTCCTCTTCACCTTCTCTTTCTTCTTCTCCTTCAGAAGATATGTTCAAGTTCTTTTTTAGATTCTTCACCATTATTTTTGACTATTTTACAGCCTTCTTAACAACAAGATTTGTTTTAATCTTCTGTTTGGCCTCTTCATAGGTACCAAATATTAGTTTCTTGTTGTCTATTGGTTCATTTAATAGTGCCTTAAGCACTCATTGGCTAATCCTATTTTGATTTCATAATCCAATTTTGAAAGCCATGATTTCCTTGGTACTATTGCATGGATGTATGTGAAATCAGTATCTACCATGAAACATATTTCTTCTCGATGTTCCTCTATCAAATTCTTAGGAATTCTAGTTTTTCTTGTAGCATTTCCTTTATGGTTTTGAAATACTCATGCATAACATTGTCAAAATCTGTTCCTAGTGATGCTATGAATTCACCTATCTGAATAGTTATGGGTCTGCTTGTGTCCCATGCAACTTTTCCAATGGAAGGAAAGTATTATTCAAAGTAAAAGAATATGCACATTATGAGGGAACCAAACTTACATGTGTTTGTCCTTGAAGACCTTATTGTGCACATGTTCTCCTCAAATTGATGTAACAAGATCTCTGCAAGATCCATCTTCTTCCTCTGTTTGATAATATTGTATGATGTGCTCATAGTAGTACTAGATATGTTGTTCATTCAGCTTGCTTGGAAGATCTTGTATCCAACAACACATGCTCCAAACTTCAGCTCTAAGTCGGTAATGGTGTTCACCTTTAGTGCTCTTTTATCTAATTTTGCACCAGTCAGTTTTTCCACTTCTTCCAAAGATGGGTGCTTGCGAGCCTGTGGTTTATCGGTTGTGGGATAACCAGTAACCATGTGAATAACATCCTTTGTTATTTCCTTGTGTTTGTTTAGCCATAGAGTCTTGTTGTGAACTTTGCTAAGAACAATTTTTATCCATTCTGTCTTGAAGATCTTGGGAAAATGCAGTACATTTGTAAGTCCCTTTACTTCCAAGTGCTTGTGCTCTTCTTTGAGCTTTCCAACATCATCACATAATTCCCTATAAGCATTATCTAGGTCTAGATCTCCTATTTCTGAGATCTTACAGTGAATATAGGACCTTATGTCCTCTACCAGTAAAACCCTAGGTGGGATTTGGGAGAATGCTCTGGAATCGTCACGTTGTGAAGCTATTTCAGGATGTAACTTGTATTTAGGTTCAGCACATGCAGCTCTACTGACAAGCTTGAAGAGTTTCTTCTTATCAGCCTTAATCTTCTCAACTCTAGAAGTCGATGCCATCTTGTTTGTAATTTAGGGATTTTTGCAAATAAAACAGTGCGGTCAGTGAGTGTGTTAACTTACGAATTCTCTGTTATTGACTGTGAATGTGAATGCTTCATGTCATAATGATTTCTTCTAGGTCACTTTCCAATCTACTCTTAAATCGCTCTGGTCTAGTCTGCTCTACTCAAAAATCACGGGTGCAAAAATGAGTTTTCCCGTCGGGATTTTATAACCTCTTTGTACCCTAAGTTGTCATTAATGCTTACCAACTCACGGGTTTATAAAGATTGATTTTGTCGGTAGAGACATTCATAACATCTTCGGTGTCTGTGCAAAGCATCAGGGTTGCTAGCAATTTTGGATACTTCACCGATGATTGTTGGCGATGTTGCGAAGACAACTTTTGTTGATTCAACGTTCACCGATATCCATTGGTTTACACTTAGCTTGTGTAATGACCGATACATTTTGGTAAGTAGTATTAAATTTTTTGTGTGTGTTCACTGATACAAATTGTACCCAATAACCGATGGTTGCTTTTCAATAGTTTAGCAAATAAAAATATATTGCATCTTTATTCATGACTATATTACAATATAAACTAGTGTAATGGAACTGATGCATAGTAAAACTTTGTCATAATGTAGTTCCATACTTACTTGTGCAATCAAGTTGGATGTAATGATGTCACCAGATCCATTAGATGAGGTGTCACCATTTGCATTGCTTGTTCTAGCACCTTCAATGTTTGTGGCTTTTACCCACATCTTGTTTCTCATTCTCTCGATGTCATCAATGGTATTTCCATTGGGATGTGTACTTGTGTCTGTCAGTCAGTCTTTGCAATCTTTTATCACATGTCCAACCTTATGATAGTGCAAGCATTCCATACCTGGATTGGTCCAACCTCTTGACCTTCTGGTCCATTTTCTCATACAGTTGGCAACAATATGACCATACCTTCCACATGTTGTGCAATTTACCCATGTGTTATAGTCCCAAACATATGAGTTACCTATTATTGTTGGTTTGTATATTTTATCAGTTTCCTTTGGTGTCCATGCCTTGTTGTTCTTTTTCCAGCATTCCTTATGTGTATGCCCATTCATCTTGCATGTAGGACAATACTTGTCCATATAGGTTTTTCTCTTTGGATTTGTCACTTTGGATCTACACTCATGTGCCTTGTGTCCTTTCTTTTTACATTTATAACAATTACCAATAAAAGTAGATTGTGCTTGAGAAATACCTTTCATTTTTCTTTTGCAGATGTTTGAGGTGTGGCTTGGTTTTCCACAGTGATTGCATGACAGCTTCTTGGATCTTGGGTTTGTAAAAGCATTCCTCTGATTGAGTTGATTAGAAGATTCACCATTCTCATTGTACCCTAATCCTGTGTAGTTGTTAACTCTTCTTTGTCCATCAAGAAAATCATCCATCCTTTTGTTGCTATCTTCAGCCTTTTTGATCAATTTGTTGTGTTGATTTTGGACTTTGATTTCATGCTTTAATTTTTTGTTCTCTTATCTTAGCTCACCTATGATCTGTATTCTTTCAATGAGTTCTGTATTTAATCTGTTTTCTTCTTGAATCATAAGAATAATCTAGTTGGTAACCTCATGGTGATGCTTAGTGAGTCTTAGAATCTCTAATTCTTTCTCTTGTAGCTTCTCTGTAATTTTCCTCCTATCATCAATGGCTAGAGTTCTTTCATTTTCATCTTTTCTCGCATCATTCAGGACATCAATCATTTTCACCATTTGAGTCTCTTGACCAATTTGCATCATCTTGATTTGATCTGTCAGATGTAGATTGATCTCTTGTATACTTGTAATTTCTTCAACTGATGCATTTGAAGCTTTGCTCATTGATGATTCCGCTATTTCAAAGTAATCTATTATTTCCAATTATTTGTAGTCTTTCTCATTCAGTCTGGTTGCCATAATATTTCTTTCATCAAGAAATTTTCTCAATTTTACTTTCGCCTCTTTATACTGCTCATAGTTTATTTGCATTTGTAACTGCTCATTCTCAATAGTCATGTCCAGTCTGAACTTGTCCATTGCTCTGATCTTTTCTCTCAAGTCTTTAATCTTTTCAAGAAAGAGACTTAGCTCTGATACCAATTGTTGGAATTATATTGGAATGATGTACTAAGAAGGGAGGGGTGAATCAGTACCTTTAAAACTTTTCTTGGTTAGCCCATTAACCCTTAATCATCAGTTTGTAAATTATCTTATCTAACTGTTCATCTTTCTTTATGTATATGCAATCATATCATAAGTTCTATGTAACCATAATAGAAACATTCATGAAAATAGATAACACATAAAACAAGATATGATATCGCAGAAAACTCCTGTTAGGAAGTAAAAACTACGATGGGGATTGTTACCCACAAGACTTCACTATCTGCAGATAAGAACGGGCCGGTTAAGGCTTACAATTGGTCACTTGTAATGACCTACCCTGTTAGGAGTATTACAGTGGAGACCTATTAAGATATACTTCATTTGAAGCTTTAGAAACACTATTAAGTGTGAACTCTGTTAAGAGATTTGTAAAGAACGGTTAAGTCCACCTTCTACAAAAGGATTTTATATGTGATGCACTTGTTAAAATGAAAATACATAAGTCTTTGATTTGATGATGTATACAATCTTTAATTTCTGATGACATATCCTATTAAGCTTCATACATATAAGTAATCATCCTTCCATGATTGAATAATACCTTTATCTTCTCGTCGGTAGCCTCTGTGTTCTTGACAACTGATATGATCTATTTCTAAACTTTGCATGAATTCTGCCTTCTGCTCCTTAGATGTTCTTTGTGGCTATCAAAAACAATGAATTCATAACTCAAAATTGATTTGAACATCTATTTATACTAGATTTTGGCTCAATTATTGATTCATGCTTTGCAAGTTAACACTAGATCCAAGGTTTACAACTTGACCTTGATCTTTAGTTAGATATGTTTTTAGATCCATTAGGATGCTTTAAAACATTTACATAAAGCTTTCTTGACCCTCAAGTTATGATTTAAAAAAAATTAAAACTCTATAAATAGAATTACATTGCTTTATCTGACATGTAGAACTCAAATCCACTATTTGCGGGTTCTCTAACTGACTGTCAGTTCTGATGGTTGGTTTTCTTGGTCATCGGTGTTCCTTTCTTGAACTGGTCATTGGGTATGCCTTTTCTATTCCATCGGTTTTGTTCTCAAAACTGTGTCGTCAGTGATGTTCTCAATGTTATGTTATTGACCCATCGGTAATGTCCTATTCACTTCATCAGTGCAACACTTGTCAGTGTTCGTCAGTCAATTCCATACTTAACATTTTCTCGTGACCTTTGTGTTCTGTCAAGTGTGCTCACTGTTTGCCGGTAATGCTTGTAGTCCACCAGTAATGCTTGTAGTCTTTCGGTGATCTCTGTTAATGTTTTTCACTAAGTATACTAGTGGAAAAATTAATGTCATCACCATCAACTAATAGTTCCATTGCTCTAGTATTTTCCTTTTCCCATTTTTTCTCCTCATCATTCTCATTATATTTAGGAGGATTTTCTACAATTGATTTTAATTCATTCTTTCTTAGTATTAGCATCATTCATAGTTTCCAAGATTCAAAATTTGAAGCACCTTCAAGTCTGTCTTCGAGTCTAATTCCATTTGCCATTTTGTAGACACAAGATTTTCAAAAGAATAAAAAAATATGATTTTAGTCTTTCTTCAATACAATTGGATCTTCCTTCAAGCCACGGTTAGGTTTTATAGAAGGAACTTGGCTTTGATACCATGTTAAATTTTAGATCAAAATATATGGCTTTTAATTTTATTTTATAAATTCAATATATGTAATGTATTTAATCATAATATATAAATATAGATTTATTATTGATATAATAACAAATATATATAAATATTTTTAATATTCAATATCATGCTATATGAATGAGACTTGTATTGTGTTTTATATACTTGTCTTCAATCAACAAGCAAATGAGTATAAATATAGGAGATATAATAATATAGAGGCATGTCTCCTTGAGGAGACATGACTCTATATAATTATGTCTCTTCAATATACAAATTAGAAAGCAATAACATTAATCAGTATTAATCATATTACAAACTGTGTCTAAGTAATACAATTGGTAACATAACCCATGCCTTAACTAATATGATTGATAATGTCTTTAGTGATACTATATCGGTAATCAAATCCAATTAGTGTCACTCTTAACGATGTCAGTCTATATTTTATCCAAACCGATAACAATTGGTATTAACAAAATGATGTTAATCGGTATAGCATAGTCGTATGAAATATGAAATATTATTTAATCAATTTTAATATACATTGAATATGTATATTAATATATATAATAATAACATTATTAATATTATATATATTAATATTCATATATAATGTAGAAAGATATTATTTCATATTATTTTCTCTGAATAACAATATTATCAAATGATTTTTATTTAATTCAATATTATAATAAGATATTGTTAAATATATATATATATATATATATATATAATTTATTTATTTTCTTATAATATTATGATCATTTTATCTAATCAAAGCTATAAACATCAACAATAACATTATTGTTTGCAACTGCTCTCATTTCTTGTATAGTAGAAAGTCTAATAGCATATACATACAATAAGTTTCTTAGGATTTTACTTACCACTGTCTCTTCTTCAAGTACACCTCCAACTCCTCAGATAACATTGACTACCTCTTTGATTCTACAGCTATACTGAGTGATATTTTCTCCTTCTTTCATCCTTAGGTCATCAAACCTCCCTCTTAGGCTTTCTTCCTTAGCTCTTAGTACATTAACATCTCCTTCATGTACCAGCTTCAATTTATCTCACATTTTATTTACAGAGGAGCAGGTTTTGACATCTTCAAACTCAACATCGGAGAGTGAGGAAGCAAGTTCCATCATCATGCAATTATGCTCATTCTTTTCTCTCAATTTCTCAAGTGTGTAAGGTCTTGTAGGAAACACATATTTAGTATCTAGCTGTTGAGTAACATCATTACCAATACCTCATAGGTGGAGTCTTATTATTCTTTTCCATGATGCAAAGTTGTTTTTATTCAACTCGGGCACATCTCGCTTGTTCATCTTGTGATCTTTTGCTTGAGCTGTTAAACTCCCTTTCTAAGCACACAAACTTTGATACCAATTGTTAGAATAATTGAGAGGGGGGGGAGGTGAATCAGTGGCCTCAAAATATTCCAATAAATCAACCCAAAAACTTAGTACAAAATATTAAGCCTCTAGTTATCTTCAATCCTACAAGATGAATGCCTTCAAACAATCTTAACAAATAACTACTGCTCGGAGTTCAATGTTAAACCTTATTCTTACTATTTACTGATTAGGAGTCTTTCATTTACTGAAAAATAGTAAATTGCTTAGTGTATACCGATCAATCTAGAATTAGTTATGTGTGATGAAAAACACTAAAGTAATGACTCATAAACACATTGACACATGGAATTTTAACATGGAAACCATGTTAAGGGAAAAACCACCATGGACTGATAACCCAAAATTTTCACTCTTCTGAAGTGAGCTCGGTGAAGAGCCAACCCTGTTAAAGGTTAAAAACACACTATTAGCTATGACCTTGTTAGAGGATTTAAATAGAATAGTTTGTCACTTGATATCGGGCATCTCTATGCTACCTTCTATGACCAAACCCAGTGTAGTTTGTCAAATGGTATCTGACATCTTATGCTATCTTCATGATCAAACTTTTTGATAATCCTTGGGATGTATTTCAATATAGAAAAGATTATTAAGTCCTACTCGGTTAAGAGACTTTTTGAATCAATGGTTAAACTGAAATATTAAATGATTTGTTCACACATATGACTTAGATTTGCAGATTTTCAGATCTATTGTAAGCTCATAATACCTTTATGATCAATGTCTTTTTTTCAATACCTTTGCTCCACTTCTTTCTACTCAGTGATGTTGTGCTTCTCTATTGCTCGGTGTCCACATAAATCTTTAGATCTTTCCTCAACTTGATTTATCAGGACTGTATGAAGTTTTTCTTCATCAGTTTCTCTTTAGCATCCTTTTTCTCTATTCACTCCCCTAATTCATAATGAATTATATTGTCTCTTTATAGACATGATATAACCATTTCTCTCTTCTTGAATTTATTTTTATAGACTGGTATTGTTGTTGAGTCTTCTTTGTCCATTCATAAAATCTTCCATTCTTTTTGTACTCTCTTCAGCTTTCTTGATCATATCATTATATTGTTGTTGAATCCTTACTTCATACTTTATTTTCTCATTTTCTTCTCTTAGTTCACCAATAGCTTCCAATTTCCCATTGATTTCTATGTTCACTCGGTTGGCCTCATGACTTATAAAAACTATTTTATTAGTGATCTCATGATGATTTTCAGTAAGTCTCTGTATTTCAGTTTCTCTCTCTTGCATCTTTTCAGTGATCTTCCTCCTGTCATCAATAGCTAATGTTCTTTCTTGTTCATCTTGTCTAGCATTATTCATAGCATCAATCATCCTTACCATCTATGTCTCTTGACCAAATTGCAGTACCTTTACTTGTTCCATAAGATGTTGATTGATTTCATTAATACCTATAATGCTTCCTTCATATGTGTCAAATGTATTGCTAGATGTAGATCCTGATGACTCAAACAAATCAAGTATCTCTTCTTCATGATAGTAATTTTCATTGTATCAAGATTCCATAAATTTTCTTTCATCTATTATCTCTCTCATCTTGATTCTTTCTTCTTTGTATTTCTCATAGAGGATCTCTATCTGCAACTTCTGATTCTCAATATTCTTGTCAAGTTGATGCCTTTCCATTGTATGATCTTTTCTCTCAAGTGATTTAAACTTTTCCAAATAAGAGATCTAGCTCTGATACCAATTTTTGGAATAATGGAATGGTGTGTTATTAGAGAGGGGAGGGGTGAATTAGTACCCTTAAATTTTTTATCACTTTAACCCTTTAGTAATCTTTCCTTGCGTTACCGACCATATTTCTTTTCTAAGTTATGCATGTAATATCAAAACATAAATGTAATTGCATGTAAAAATTCATAGAAACATTCATGAAAAGTAGTTACACATGACACAAGAATTGGTAACACAGAAAACCCCTGTTAGAAGTGTATCATCTTAAAATGGAAGCACTTCTATTTCGATAGGTTTAGCACCCTCATTTAGTATGTTTGCATATTAGATTTGTATATGTGCTTGATTATACATGTGTAGGTGAAATTAGGGTTAGGATCTAGTGGATCCTCCTATATTTCCCTCTCCATGGCTCTTTTCTCTAGGTAGGACCTATGTATTAGTCCTCCTGGGCCTCATCCTATTCTCTCTATAGGCCTCTAGGCCTTCTTAACATTCTAGCACATTCCCCCACCTTCCTAGGTCCCTGGCTGACCTGGGAACCTCTCAGCAACTTTCTGGTGACCTGCCTGAAACCTTAGGTTAGGGTCGAGGTTGACCTTGACCTAGGTAAGGGTCAAGGTCAACCTTGACCTAGGTCAAGGGAAAGGTTGACATAGACCTCTATTGGGTGTTGGTCCCCACTTTCAAATCTGGAACTTATCAGGGTTTGAAACTTAAAATAGGTCCCCGGGTTTGGATGCGGAAGTGTTTTCTCCAATAATTTGAATTATTATGTTCCCTCCTTAGTTGGTGATTGTGATTGGACCATGATTCGAGGTGAAATTTTAATTTGGGTCCTTTGCATTGGCCTAGGAGGCCTATGTTGAGATCTCTATATAAACACTCTCTTTTGCCTTCATTTGATCATGAAACGAGATCGGGAGGTGACATGATGAAATGATGATGCAAACAAGAAAGAGGATGATATAGAAGGACAAGCTAGGAGGACCTATCATTATCTTCAATCAAGAATTTTGAGGACAAGCTATGGTGGATCTTTATTGAAGAAAGAAGGCTCTCTTTTTAGATCTATTATTCTCAACATTCAAGCATTCAAAGGAGATTATCATGGGGTAGCAATTATGGATTGTGAGTTGATAGGAATACTTTAGCCTTACAGGCTTGGTATGATTTCTTTTTCATATTCAAATCTATGCACTGCTTTCTCATTTTCATGTTATGTTAGTATTGTTAATCTAGAAGATTAGATCTTGATATTGCATGTTTAAAGACTATTTTCAAAAGAGCAACACACACACACCATACATTCTATATTTGGCTATTCGTGGAGGTGGAGATCACCAAAATGGGGGTTTGACTAAGGAAAAACCCTATATAGCCACCCCAAAACCCCTCTTTCTAGATATTTATAGGTGCTATTTTTGGGAGTTGTAGGTACAAAACAACATATTTGAGACCAGATTTGGATACCCTTTTCAGTGAACTACCGAGATCTGCAAATAGATTTTCTATCAACACTATGCAGGTTAGGGTCAACATTATTGGGTTAGGGGTGACATTTGTGGGTCAAGGTTGACCTTTTTCATAATATGGCATCAGAATGGAAAAATATTTCTTGGTTTTGTTTGTCTCTGCATTTCGATTCCGGATCATACTTCAGATTTTCCAGAAACTCAATACAGGCTTTAGACAATGAGTTTTTCTAGATCTGCTATATTATGAGGTAAGTATCTTATCCCACTATTCTTTACATACTCCTTTCCATCCTTTTTATCATAATAATTAAGTGTAAGAAACTAAAATTGGCCTTAGGATCTCTTTCTTATCTCATTATGCAAATCTTACTTAAGAAATCCTTTATGAGCCAAATTTAGATATTACATTTTGGTGAACCCACGATAGACAACTCTTTCTTTTCCTTGGTGTTATATTTACATTTCATATTAAATCTTGCATGAACATAGAAATAGATTTCTTTTTCTTGCATTTTTAATAATATATATATATAATAAAAATCAAAAAATTATTTTAAAAATACAAAAACATTTACATTTTTCATGCTTGTAGTGTTTCCTTGTGTTGAACATGTATGATTTTTGTTTTGAATACTTTGATGAGGATTTTATTGTACAAAATGATAGATCCCTTCATGAGGTACATGGAAGTGATAATGCAAATGGTTTGAATGAGATCCCCATGGATCCTATTCCTATTTCATCCTCCTCCACAACCCCTTCAAATGACCTTTACCATAGAGTGTATGCATGGTTACCTTCATATTCCTCTTTTTGCAACATCGAGACACCTAAAATGATATTTCCCAAACCTTTGATGATGGTAAAAGGATGTCCTCAAATAAATATTAAGGGTAAACCCAAAGATCCCTTGGATCTCTTTGATAACACGGATTCTGTTTCGCATATGAAATAATCCTGAACCTATTGTCCTGACAACTTTACCTCCTCAACCCGTGCTTCCTCAAGCACCTAGGTTACCTTCTTCCTTTAAGGAATATGACTTAGTGGAACAATTATGTTCTACTCCAACTAAGATATCTTTATGGAAATTACTTCAAACTTCTCCTACATATCATGAGGCGTTGCAAAAAGCTTTATCTACTCTCCCTGCTACGCCTCCTAATCAAGAGAACATTAATTCATTTTTGGAGTGCATGCATACTATGCCTTTTGTACCTCCTATTGTGTTTTCTAATGATGAATTACCTACTTTTGAGGTGCAGAATCAATATGATGCTCTTATGGTTACTATCTCTATTAATCAGAGTATCATTCGCAGAACATCGATTGATATTAGATCTGGGCTTAATGTTTGTAGCATGGATATTCTTAAGGCAATTAAGGCCAATCTTACAACTATTCAACCGGATAATATTCCTATTCATGGATTTGATAATATTGCAAAGAAAACTTTGGGTATTATTACACTTCCCATTAAAGTTGGTCCTGTGTTTCTTTACACTCCTATCCATGTTATGCCTGGACCACTCAATTATAACCTTCTATAAGGAAGACCCTGGTTACATACTATGCATGTGGTTCCTTCTACTCTTCATCACAAGGTTAGATTCATTTATAACAATCTAATGTACACACTACATGTGGATGATGCACCAAATCCTTTCCTAAATGCAGAATATGCTAAGGTTCCTGAGCCTATACAACCAGTTAAAAAACCTAAACAACCACGTGAGGTTAAACAAGATGAGATTCCATCTTCTTCCCTGATGGAAGATGATTGGGGAACATTGGATTTTAATCCTACTTTTCTAGGAGAATATAAAGTATTAGATTTGGAATTTATGAAAGAACAAACTGAGTATGAAAAACAAGTTTTTATTCCTTCTCCGCTTTCTGAGGTGTTAAAAAGTACCTTTGTTGCTACTTCTCATGATGAAAAAATTGAGACAATAAAACCAGATTGCTATGACATTGTGACATATGCGGCTCCTTTAACTCAATTTGATATGGCTGAAAGGTATGGTTCTGGTTATCATTTACTCAAGAAATCAGGATTTAATGGGAAAGATTGTGGTAAGTATGAACAAGGTATACAAGTACCCCTGGATAATGAAGGTTGTGATTATACTTATGGGTTAGGATTCAATCCTTATAGGCAACCATTAGCTTTTCCTCTTATTGTTAATCATATTTGTGGTGGAAATTTGAAATTGGTTAATCCCATTCTCCTTGACATGGATCAAAAGCCTAGGTTGGACATCTTTCCTGAGGATGAAGCCCTTGCTGATTTTTTAGGAGCTTATCAAGATCTACCTACATTTCATCATAAAAGGAGGAAGTTGTATTGCCTGAATAGTGAAGCCTATTTTGGAGAACATGATGAATCGAATATTTCCCCTCTGCCAATAGATTCTCCCATACAAAGTAATTTATTAATAACTTTGACCATTGACATTCAAGTGGATAAGAATGATGTTGAAAGAACAATCAAAATTGGGAAGTGTTTGGGTCAAGATGAACATGATCAATTGGTTTCTCTCTTGCTTGAATATAAACATATCTTTGCTTGGACATATTTGGATATGACAGGTATAGATCCCAAGATTGTCACTCATAATATTTTCCTTAAACCCAATGCTAAACTTGTGAAATAGAAGATTCGCAAGATGAATCCTGGCATCGCTTTACTTGTAAAAGCTGAAATTGAAAAATTACTAGGTGCCAGATTCATCCGCTCTATTGATTATTCTGAATGGATTTCCAGTATTGTGGTTGTTTCTAAGGGAGGAAATAAAATAAGAATGTGCACTGATTTTTGAGACCTAAATAAATAATCCTTAAAAGATGACTTCCCGCTACCTAATATTGACATGATTGTGGATTCAATAGCAGGTCATGCATTATTATCTTTTATGGATGGATTTTTGGGTTATAATCAAATCTTTATTCCTATTGAGGATCAACTTAAGACCACATTTATTACACCTTGGGGAACATTTTTTTGGGTCATGATGCCTTTTGAATTAAGAAATGCAGGAGCTACTAATCAACGCACCATGACTTTGATTTTTCATGATTACATTCATAAGATTTTAGAAGATTATGTGGATGATATCTTGGAAAAGTCTATACAAAGAGAAGATCATGTGTTCATTTTAAGACAAATATTTGAAAGAATTAGGAGTTACAACATGAGGTTAAATCCTAATAAATGTGCTTTTGGAGTTGATTCTGGAAAATTATTAGGATTTATTATCTCTAAGCGAGGCATAGAAGTTGATATTGAGAAGATTGATGCTATTGTTAACATGCCTCCTCCTAAGAATATTTCTCAATTGCACAGTTTACAAGGTAAAATAAAATCTATTCATCACTTTGTTTCTAACCTAGCCGATAGGACTGTTCCTTCTACTTCTTTACTCAGAAAAGATACTACTTTTTCTTGGAACCAGGAATGCAAGAAATCTTTTGAGCAATTTAAAGAATATATTGCTAATCCTCCTATCTTACAACCTGCTCAATTCAATAAACCCTTTTATCTATATACTTCTGCCCCTTCGAATACTATAAGTGCATTGTTGGCTCAACATGATAGTGACAGAAAGGAAAGACCGGTATACTATATTAGTCAGACCTTGTTGGATTATGAAACATGATATACTCAACTAGAACAAAAATGCTTGGCTTTAGTTTATGCTTTTCAAAAACTCCAGCATTAATTTCTCAATGTTGAAGTCAATGTGATTGTTAAATTTGATCCTTTAAAACACCTTTTCTCGAAAACCGATCTCTCTAGTCGATTAGCAAAGTGGGTGATGTTGCTCGCAGAATTTGATCTCAATTTCATCCTTCAAAAGTCAATTAAAGGACAATCTCTAACTGATTATTTGGCTGAAGCTCCTTGTCCTCATTCTAATACAACTGTTACCTCAGTTGAATTCCCCGATGAGCATATATTTGTAATCAAATAAGATGATACTTGGGAATTATATTTTGATGGTTCAAGGTGCAAGACAGGTTCTGGGGTGGGCATTATCTTGATCCCTCCTACAAAGAAACCGATCCCTATGTCATATAAATTAACTTTTCCTTGTACTAACAACATTGCAGACTATGAAGCTCTTATAGCTAGTTTATGTGTAGCTTCATCCCTTCATATTAAAAACTTATAAATTTATGGGGATTCATAATTGATTGTGGAACAAATCAAAGGAGGTTATCAAACTAAGAGTGATAAGATGGCACAATATTGAGATTTGGCTCTGGATATTCTTTCAATTCTCTTCTTACACAATTCAAACTTTACCTAGGAAAGATAATCAACATGCAGACGCCATGGAAAGCATGGCTTCTTTGGTTTGTCTTGAGAATAACAATGAAGACTTTTAATTCACTATACACACTCTTAAATTCCTTGTAATTTCTGATAAGGTTACTATTGATTGTTGTAGTTTGCATTTAGATGAATGGTATTCACATATCTTTCATTTTCTGAAAGATAATAATTTTCCAAAATCGACAACAAGGAACACATGTAATTGTATTAGAACGCTTGCAGCCCGCTATATCATTTTAGGGGAAATGCTTTACAAACATTCTTACAATGGTTTACTATTAAGATGTCTTAACAAAATTGAAGTACCTGTAGCTTTAGCAGAAGCTCACTCAAGTTCTTGTGGGGGACTTTTTGGTGGGAAATCTTTAGTTAATAAACTCCTTAGAATGGGATACTACTGGAAAACATTGGAGCAAGATTCCTTTACATTTGTCAAAAAGTGCCCTTAGTGTCAACAACATGGTAATTTAATTCATGCTCCTACTTGTGAGCTTCATCATCAAGTTGCTCCGTGGCCTTTTAGCATTTGGGGTTTTGACCTTATTGGAAAAATCTCACCAGCTTCTTCTCAAGGACATACGTACATTCTCATGGCTATGGATTACTTTACAAAATGGGTAGAAGCTATCCCTCTTTTTCCTACTACTACAGATGTTATCTGTGATTTCATCCTTAACCATATTATATCATGATTCAGTATTCCTTCAATGATAGTTTCAGATAATGGTACATCTTTTAAGAACAAAGAAGTCACAAAATTCATGGAGAAATATCATATACAACATAGATTTTCTACTCCCTGCTACCCTCAATCTAATGGTCAAGCTAAAGCATCGACTAAGGTTATTGAAAAAATATTAAAGAAAAAAGTCAACAAACATGTGAAAGATTGGCATACACAACTTACTTATGCCTTGTGGGCTTATAGGACTAGTGTTCGTACGGCCACTGACACTTCACCTTATAATCTTGTTTATGGGACTGACGCTATCATGCCTTTGGAATTAGAAATACCATCCTTGCGTGTTTCATTTTATGGGATGATTGACAAAGATAATTTTTGGGAACAACAATTACAAGAATTAGAAATGTTAGATGAACAATGAATAAATGCTTTGGAACACATTAAGGCCTATCATAAATCACTCCAAAAACAATATAATCACAAAGTGATTTAACGGTCATTCTTGGTAGGTGATTTAGTCTGATATGAGAACCAAAGAAATGTGAATGCTTTACTCAGTGAGAAAGAAAAATTTAGTCCAAATTGGCTTGGACCCTTTGTGGTAATTGAGGATTTTACTTCAGGTGCTTATAAAATTGCTGATATGAATGATGTTCCTCTTAAGGAACCTATTAATATCATGCATCTCAAACATTATTATCACTAATTCATCGTTTCTTTCTTTATGTATGGTTCCTTATAGAATAATTATTTTATAAGTTATGTAACTTAGAATGCATTCATACATATTTTCCTTTCCTCTTTATTTTTAAAAGGTTTTGTGCATTGATGAAAGTAAAAAGTAATCAACCATAGAACTAATTGTTCCAAAAACAAAGTTTTCTTCATAAATAAACTTTTCTGAGTTTGGTACATATGTGGCACAAGTGCCATATCTATCAATCTCTATCCCGATGCTCTGAAGGTCAGTAGCTCCCAGCTCTCTCAGATCTGAGGTGTGAGGCTGAGGATCTCAGAACGATAGTCCGTGTGTGACTCCTCGATATGCTCATCTCCTAGATCTGCTCCTGGGCTCTCTGTATGTCAGCCATTAGTTTCTCTTCTCTCTCCTTGCATAACCTCAACTCTCATTGTACACATAAGAAGATATTTTCATGTCTTTCGGGATCCCTTTGTCCTATAAGGGACTCTCTCTCGCTAGCTAGAAGTCAGAAGGATATACATGCATCCTTCAGAACCTCAGATACAAAGCTCCTCCACTTCGCTATGCTCCCTACAAAATTCAAATGTAAAACTTATTTAATTTCTTCTTCTAAACAAAATCTTTATTCAAAACATTCTAAAGCTGTATCATACCCAGATCTCCTTCCTAGGTATCACTACAGGATCTAGATGGTGGGGGCATGGATTGACTACTCTCTCCTTGCTCACTCTATCTAGGCCTTAGTGGTGGTATCTCTATGTGCGCTCGAGGAGGTCATCATGATCTCAAGGGAGATATATAAACTACCTCATCACCGGTCCTTGTATTGTGGCCTGGGGCATCTCCTTTTCTCTCTCCTCCTCCATAGGATCTCCCCCGAAGGGAGGCTCCTCCTCATCTCTCTGATCCTCCTCCTCTCCTACTGGTATATCATCTCCTCGGTGGTTCCTCTCTGAAGGACCTGGATCACCTATGGGGTAGTCATCGGGGAAGATAGGATGGGTCCCCTATAAACTCTAGTATCTGATATACTCTCTGCTAACACCTGCATAAGATATCTCAGGGGCTACCCCTATATCCGTGGTCTCATCTATCTCACTATCCAAAATATCAGCTACTATCAGTTGACGTATGGAACTGGGTCTCTGATAGTATCTTGTTGGATATGCATACTGAGGTACTGTCTAAGGGACCCCCTGGATCAAACCAAACTATCTCATCACCCTATCATAGTGGTATGGCATCATGAGATGATTGGTAGGACATTCTAGCAGCTTACACTACTGTGAGTGTCTCAACTAATGTCGAGTATTCGACCACTCTATCATCTGACAATCAGGTCTCCATATCACATCTATACCTGGTATATGGTCAAAGCATACCCTCCAAAAGAGGATATCTCCATGCTCCCAGACATCTACTACCAGATATGAAAAGCATCTAAGTGTGCTCACATCTATCATCACAGGAGTACCCTGTGGTCATGTACATGTGTAATGCTCAAACATCCAAACCTGTAGCAAGGTGCACACCGTAAGACTCTCCCACTGGTATCTCACTAACTGACTCAGCTCGTGATAAAGATGAGCCAACATGTTGTGGCCCCATGAGAAAGTGAACCTATCACTCTCCATCCTGTGTACGAGATGGGTAAATGGTGCTAAAAATATTGTACCCTTTGTGTTGGGAACTACAACCAAAGCAAGTATACATAGCATCACTCTCTGTACCAAAGGTGTTGGACTTGCTAGCATGGATGCCAGAGATATCTGATCTGATTGGGTCCTCATCTGTGGTACCCATCCCAAACAATACTCCATATCTTCAAAAATCTCAGGAGGACCCTATGGTACTCTCATTCTGATAGGTTTTCCTCAGACCAGAAGTCGTAGGATCCTGTACACATCCTCCAGCATGATCGTGATCTCTCCTGACAGAAGATGGAAGGAACAAGTATCCTCATCCCATATCTCTATCATGGCTGATATCATGGACTGATGGAACCTCAGCTATGGTAGGAATACTACCCAGTACAATCCCACATCTCTTAATAACTATATCTCATCTTGTTGTAGCTTAGAGAAACTCCCTCTGACAGATAGTAGTAACCCTCCGAAGGGATGCTCTCGAAGACGGACTGGATCTTGCAAGCACAAACATGAATCATATCAGTACTTCTACATCAAACATCTTCTGTACACACCTGACCTGGTCAAGGTCAACCTTTTTGGGTCAAGGTCAACCTTTATGGGTCAAGGTCAACCTTTATGGGTCAGGGTCAACCTTAGTGGGTCTGGGTCGACCTGCCCCCCAAAAAGGACATAACCTTCCCAGTCAGGGTCAACCTTAATGGGTCAAGGTCGACCTTACTAGGTCAGGGTCAACCTTATTGGGTCAATGTAGACCTTCCCTATAAAAACATGAAATTTTCATTCACAGGCACGAGAAACAGGAACTTACCTCGGGCAGTGGCTGTCAACTAGCCAAGGGGCTCCCTTAGAAGCTCCATGCGGCTCGCTCAAAATTCATCTCTCTTCGGCATCCTATCTCCTTTCCCAAACTCTAAAAATGGTAAGAATGAGGTGGTAAGTATCTCTTCCTCTTATTTATAGGTAGTAAATTAGGGTTTTACTAGGGTTTCATTTGAAGTTATTAAGGTTAAATTCAAATTTTCCCTTTATATGCATTTAGATAGACATCTATTCTTTTCATCACAACTTGAGTTTGGTAGCTCCGTTTTCAGTGTCGTTAGAGGTGTTGGAATCATGATTTAGATACCTAACCTCTTAAATCAGTTTAGGAAGGTTTAGGACCATTCTAACTTGTTTAGGAAAGGAATTTTTCAACAAATTGCATATTTAGTGTATAGAAATCACCTTATCACCTTGTTTCAACTTCCATGAATTAGTAAGCCAAATCAGGGGGCATAAGGGGCTCTATATTCTTCTCAAGATAATCATAGTAAGACATAGGTGCTCTTTGGATTTTCATTAACCTCGTGTGTTGCAAGTTGTAGATATTAATGGTTTCTTCCAGGATCTTTGCATTGAGGACTTGACTATATCCTTTTTATACTTTATGATGTTTTCTTACTTTAGCTTGCATATTCACGTAGTATCATATCTAAGATAAAGTGGGGGCTAAATGTATCATCTTAAAATGGAATAAATTCCATTTTGATAGGTTTAGCACCCTCATTTAGTATGTTTGCATATTAGATTTGCGTCTGTGCTTGATTATACATGTGTAGGTGAAATTAGGGTTAGGATCTAGTGGATCCTCCTAGATTTCCCTCTCCATGGATCTTTACTCTAGGTAGGACCTATGTATTGGTCCTCCTGGGCCTCATCCTACTCTCTCTCAAGGCCTCTAGGCCTTCTTAACATTCTGGCACATTCCCCCACCTTCCTAGGTCCCTGGCTGACTTGGGAACCTCTCAGCAACTTTTTGGTGACCTACCTGAAACCTTAGGTTAGGGTTGAGGTTGACCCTAACCTAGGTCAAGGTCAAGGTTGACCCTAACCTAGGTCAAGGGTGAGGTCGACATAGACCTCTGTTGGGTGTTGGTCCCCACTTTCAATTCTGGAACTTATTGGGGTCCGAAACTTAAAATAGGCCCCTAGGTTCGGATGTGGAAGTGTTTTCTCTGATAATTCAAATTATTATGTTCCCTCTGTTAGCACATTTTCTTGTACCACAACCTTAAAATAACAGTATACTAATTATACTTTAATGAAAACTTCTTTATGACAAGAGAAAGGCTAATTTCTAAGGATTGGATAATATCCTTCTTCATTTTTGAGCTCCACATACTCAGGCAGGTATTACCTAGATAGTTCACTATGTTTCAAGTAAACCTCAAATGGTGG
>MU223514.1:1479035-1502966 GCA_018584345.1 Thuja plicata | reverse complement strand
GATTTCATTTGAGATGAATAACTTTGATAATAGTGTCTTACCAAACTTAGAGTCTGCATTTAAGTATTCTATGAGAATAAGCAAATCAAGTCATAGACACACATCTAGAAGAGATAGTGAAAGTGAAGATGAAGATCTAGATGAAATAGAAGCACTTATGGCTAGAAGAATGCAGAGAGGCAAAGGTAAATACAAAGGAAAGTTACCACTTGTATGCTTTAATTGTAAAGAGATTGGACACTTTGCTGCAAGATATCATAATAGAAGAAAAGATGACAGAGTTAATGACAAATATTTTGAGAAGAAATCTGACATAGGTGATAATAAGGATTACAGAAGTTATTGACAATCAGAAAGAAGAGATACCCGAGACTACAAGAACAAAGGCAAGAAAGCCAGCTATGTAGCTCCTTGCAAAGATGAAGATACTGACACCGAACCTAATGAAGACATCGAGATGGTGTTTGTGGTTGTCAAAGATGATTCAGATGATGATGAAAGGTATGTAGAATCTGCACTCATATCTAAGGTTAGCAAGAATGACATCTAGATTATAGATAGTGGCTGCACTCACCACATGATTGGCGACAAAGAAAAGTTTAACACTTTTGAGTATTATAATGGTGGTACAGTAAGAATGGGTAATGATACACCTTGTCTAGTTGAAGGTAAAGGAACTATAATGTTGAATAACCTGATTAAATGTGAAAATTCTTATTGGGTAAAAGGATTGAATTATAATCTGTTGAGTTTTTCTTAGCTGATTAATTCAGGTCACCGAGTAGCATTTGAGAATAAGAAGGCAGGGATCTTCAATGAATCAGGAAGATTGATTGGTACCGGTGAACAGACAAAAGGTAGCTTATTTTATCTGAATGATACTAAAACCACTTTCTTAATGACTAGAAATGAAGACATATGGTTGTGGAAAAAAAGATTATGTCATGTGAATTTTGACAACATGATAAAAATAAGTAGAAGGAGAAATGTAAGAGGCTTACCGACAATGACAAAGCCGGACAACATCATGTGCAAGAATTGTCAAAAAGGTAAAATGACAAAGTCTAGTTTCAAAAGTAAAACCCATACATTTGATGATATTCTATAATTTGTCATACTGATCTATGTGGACCAATGAGGACAAAGAGTTATTATGGAGATAAATATTTTATTCTCTTTGTTGATGATTACTCTAGAATGATGATAGTTATATTTCTAAAAGATAAATCTTAAGCATTCAAGATGTTTAAATGGTATAAGGCTATGGTAGAAAAACAAAGTGGTAAGGGTTTGAAATGCTTGAGATAAGATAGAGGAGGAGAATTTATATTAGATGAATTCACTAATTTGTGTAATGAGCATGGTATAAAATGACAGGTTTCTGCACCAAGGACACCACAACAAAATGGGATTGCTGAGAGAAGGAACAGATCCATAGTTGATTATGCTAGAACATTGATGATAGAGAAAGGAATCCCCCAAATCTTCTAGAGGGAAGCTGTCAGTACTGCTGTCTACACATTAAACATAGTACAATTGAAGAAGGACACAAAGAAGACACACTATGAGCTATGGTATGGTAAAACACCCAATGTAAGTTACTTCAAAATCTTTGGTAGTCAATGTTATATCTGAAAGGATGATAGAAATGGAAAGATTGACGCCAAGAGTGATGAAGGTATCTTTCTAGGGTATTCCACAAAAAGAAAGGATTATAAATTTCTTATTAAGGCATCTAACAAAATTGTTGAAAGTGCAAATGTAAAGATAGGTGAATTTGTAGAAAAAATGAGCTGGAAAGCACAAAAGAACTAGAGGACTAAAACAAGTTTGTATACTATGAAGAACCCAACCCTCTACCTGAGAAATAGTGCTAAATTCCTGAGCAACAAAATGTTGTAACCGATGGTCAGGCTGCAAATACCGATGGTCAGGATAATGATCAAACTAATGTGCAAGGTGATGAAGAATAGAATGAAGGATGAAATGATGATCAAGCTGATAGACAAATATTTGTACCTACAAGATATGTAAGAAGGAACCATCTGGAGATCTAGATCATAGGAGATAATAAAACTGGTACAAGAACAAGAAGTATGTCTTTAAACACAAGTTGTTAAATTTGTGAGTTTGAGCCAAAAATTGTCAATGCTGCACTTGATAATGAAGAATGGATAACTGCTATGAATGATGAGATTGAGAAGATTGAAAAGAATAAGACATGGTCACTTGTGCCAAGACCAGATGACAAGAGTTTCATCGATACTAAATGGATATTCAGGAATAAGCTGAATGAGAATGGAGAAGTCACAAAAAACAAAGCAAGACTAGTATGCAAGGGTTATGCACAAGAGGAAGGTATTGACTATAGAGAAACCTTTGCACCTATTGTTAGGCTAGAAGGTGTAATAATACTACTTTCTTATGCTGCATTCAAAAGATTCAAGGTATACTAGATGGATGTCAAGTCAGCATTCCTAAATGGAATACTTGAAGAAGAGGTATACATTGAGCAACCAGAAGGGTTTGTAGATCCAGACAAGAGAAACATGGTATGTAGACTCCATAAATCCTTGTATGGATTGAAACAAGCTCCTAGAGCATGGTAAGAATGACTTCATTTGTATCTTATAAGTATTGGATATGTAAGGACTAGTGAAAATAGTAATCGTTATTTGAAGCAAGATACTAATGCTAACACTTTGATTGCTGAAATATTTGTTGATGACATCATATTTGGAGGCAATGATATGCTATGCAAATCATTTTCTAATGAGATGAGAAAATATTTTGAGATGTCTATGTTTGGAGAGATCAATTTCTTTCTTGGTTTACAAATCATTCAACAAAGAGAAGGTATTTTCATTACATAGTCCAAATACATTAAAGAGGTCCTAAAAATAGTCAAGATGAAAGATTCCAAACCAATTGGAACACCGATGGCTACTGGATGTAAGTTGACAAATGAGGACAAGACAACAGAGGTAAATCAGAATTTGTATAGATCAATGATTGTAAAACTCATGTATGTTGTACACACTAGACCAGATATTACACATGTAGTAGGAATAGTTGCTAGATTTTCTACTAACCCCAGGGAATCACATATGAATGCTATGAAAAGAATTTTAAGATATTTGAAGAATACCAAGGAATATGGCTTATGGTATAGAAGAGAAGGCCAATTTTAACTTAAGATGTTTACCGACGCTAATTGGGCTAGAAATCTTGATGACCGGAAGAGCACAACTGGAGGAGCATTCTTTATGAGTGATAGACTTGTCACATGGATTAGCAAGAAGCAAGAATGCATCTCTCAGTCTACTATAGAAGCATAGTATGTTGCTACTGCTGCAAATTGCTCAAATATTACATGGTTCAAATAGTTAGTGGAAGGTATGCATATGAAGATCTTAGAACCAGTAATTATCTATTGTGATAACACTAGTGCAATAAACATTTCCAAGAATCCAGTCATGCATGCTTAGATTAAACACATTGCCATCAAGTATCATTATTTAAGAAAACAAGTTCAAGAAAAGGAAGTGACACTTGAGTATGTGCAATCCAAAGAAAAATTAGCTAATATCTCCACCAAGCCACTGTCCAAGGATACATTTGAATACTTGAGAAAGAGACTAGGGGTCAAATCCTTCTCTACCAGTTAGTAAAATGACTAGAAGGCTACATTAGCCTACATATTATCAGAATATCAATAATGTTGATGCAAACAAAGAGATGAACTTCAAAGCTACATCTATATACAGATAGGTATATATAAGCACCAAGCACCAGAGCATATTGTTGATGGATAAGGGAAATTCAAGGAATATATTATGGATGGAGAGAAATGATTGTTTGACATGAATCTCAAATATTTGTAAAATATTTGTTTGGCATTGTTGTCAAAGATAGAGAAATTATCCATATTATCAGATCTTTCTGGAAAGGGAAAGAGATTATCCATTATCACATTACTCTGACAGGGAGAGATTATATCTTTAGAGAGAGAAATTATATGGAAAGATTATACAAAGGGAGAGTTGCTGACAAGAGAAAAAGACATCAAAAGAGAAAGAATAGTCAAGGAAGAGAAATTGACACAAGGAAAGAACTCAACACATCAGAAGACAGAGAACTGCAAGAATCAAATCTAAGCTAAAATAGAGCTTACCGATGGTTAGACATTTATCGGTTATCAGAACAAAAAGATTGGTAGTTTGATGAATATGATGACATGTAACTAATTGAATGTTTGATAATGTTAAGTTGAAGATAATGCAAGGTATTAAATCAATTAATGGTTTGTATTGTCATTGATGTCAACTTGATATCATCTGTACGGTCATGTACATAATCCCAAAGACTTTAGAGAATCAATGGAACAAAGGTTATGCTTTCAGCAATACATAAAAGTCAAGTATTCACTAACTGACAATCAACATCGATGGAGTGAACACCATCAGTAAAGGCGATGAAGAAAATTCACAGTTATACCTGATGAGTAGAAGACAATGTTGCTCGATGAAGAAAAACCACCGGATGCCCGACGAACTGAAAACAAAGTTGCCTGACAAGTAAAAATCCAATGATACCCGACAGACGGAGATCCCAAAGCTAACTGGAGTCACACTGACAGTAGTTTCAGTTGTCACCGATGACTAACGGTAGAGTTGACTGACAGAACAGAGAGTTCATAAAATGACAAAATATCTAATTGGCAACAGCTAAAGATAGACTTAACTAGTTGTTTTCTTTGTTTTATTCGACCAGAGTTAAGTAATTGATTTAAAGATGATTTGTATAGCTAGAAAGAAGATAAATATGAGATAAATCAAGATTTATGCTTTAAATCTAACTAGTTGGATTGTTTTTCACACTAAGAATCAAGAATCAAGAATCAAGAAATAGTGAATATCATGTCTATATAAGAGACAAGCTTAATTCATTTACGAATGGGATTAAGGGAGTGAATAGAAAGAGGATGTTGAAGAGAAACTGATAAATAATATATTCATAGAGTCCTGATCAATCAAGCTGAAGGAAAGCTAAGGAATTCTATAGACACTGACGAACAGTGAAGCATAGCATCATAGAGCAGAAAGTGTGGAGCACAAAGAATTGAATTGATACATTGATTAGAGTGGTAATGTACTTAAATAGATCTAAAAACCTGTAATTCAAAGTTGCATCATGAACAGGTCATAGTGTTTCAGTTTAACCATTGAAGCATCAAGTCTCTTAATAGAGAAGCACTTAACATTCTTCTATATATTGAGGTACATCCCAAGGAGTGCCAAAAAGGTTGATTCATGAAAGTAGCATTGGACTTTCCTGATACCTATTGATAGTCTAAGAAGGAGGGTGATTCAAGGATGATAGCTATAGATGCTCAATACTAAGTGACAACCTCTATGTATAAAATCCTCTAACAAGGTCACACTTAACAGTGTGTTTGTAACCTTTAACAAAGTTGGCTCTTAATAGGGCTCACTTCAAAAGAGTGAAAATTTGGGGTACCGGTCCCAGTGGTTTTTCCCCTAACAAGATTTCCACGTTAAAAATTCATGAGTTATGTGTGTATGATTCATTTCTTTATTATTTTGTATCTGACATAGTTAACACTGGGTTGATCAGTATACTCTACTTATTTATTGAGTTTTAGTAAATAATTTTACTGCTTATAAGCAATCAAGGAGAATAAGGATAGACAAGGAAAACTAATAAATAGTTAAATCATTATTATTATTTCATGGCATGCATCTTGTAGGGACATAATAATATGAGGTTTATTTATTGGTGGTTAAGTTTGAAAGGATAAATTTTTGAGGCCACTGATTCACCCTCCCCCCCTCTCAGTTATTACTAACAATTGGTATCATAGCTTGTGTGCTTAGAAAGGAAGGTTTCAAGACCTAAGTCAAGATCACAAGATGAACAGATGAGATGTGCCCAAGTTGAACAAAGACAACTTTTCTTTATGAAAAATTAGGATAAGACTCCACTTATTAGGTATTGGTAATGATGTTACTCAATTCCTAGATACTGAATATGTGTTTCCCACATGATCATTAACAGTAGATCAATTGAGAGAGAAGCATGAAAAAAACTACATGGTCATAGAGCTTTCTTCCTCACTCTCTGATGCTAAATCTGAAGATGTCAAGGATTGCAAAACTACAAAGAAGATGTGGGACAAAATAGAGGTTGTACATGGAGGTGATACAAATGTTCTGAGAGCCAAGGAAGAAATCCTTAGAAGAAAATTTGATGATCTTAGAATGAAAGAAGGAGAAAAAATCACGCAGCACAACACAAGAATAAAAGAAGTAGTCAATGCTATATGAGGAGTTGGAGGTACAGTTGAAGAGGAGATAGTGGTAAGTAAAATCTTAAGAACCTTACTGCCTGTATATGCTATTAGAGTTTTTTCCATTCTAGAAATGAGAGAATTAGAAAACAATACACTTACTCTTAATAGTTTAATTGGTAGACTTATTTCATTTGAGATGAATAACTTTGACAATAGTATCTTACCAAACTTAGAGTCTGCATTTAAGTCTTCTATGATAATAATAAAATCAAGTCATACACACACATCTAGAAGAGATAGTGAAAGTGAAAGTGAAGAAGGATATTTAGATAAAATAGAAGCACTTATGGCCAGAAGAACGCAGAGAGGCAAAGGTAAATACAAAGGGAAGTTACCACTTGTATGATTTAATTGTAAAGAGATTGGACACTTTTCTATAGGGTGTCCTAACAGAAGAAAAGATGACAGAAGTAATGACAAATCTTTTGAGAAGAAATCTGAAAGAGGTGATAACAAAGATTATAGAGGTTACTGACAATCAGAAAGAAGAGATACCTGAGACTAAAGGACAAAGGCAAGAAGGATAGCTACCTAGCAGCTTGCAAAGATGAAGATATTGACACCGCACCTAATGAAGAAATCGAGATGGTATCTGTGGTTGTGAAGGATTTTTTAGATGAAGATGAAAGGTATGTAGAAAATGCACTCATATCTAAGGTTAGCAAGAATGACATCTAGATTATAGATAGTGGCTGCACTCATCACATGACTGGTGATAAAGAAAAGTTTAACACTTTTCAATATTATAATGGTGGTACACTAAGAATGGGTAATGATACACCTTGTCCAGTTGAAGGTAAAGGAACTATAATGCTGAATAACCTAATTAAATGTGAAAATGCTTATTGGGTGAAAGGATTGAATTATAATTTGTTGAGTGTTTCTCAGCTGAATAATTCAGGACACAGAGTAGCATTTGAGAATAAGAAGGAAAAGATCTTCAATGAATCAGGAAAACTAATTGGTACCGGTGAACATACTAAAGGTAATTTATTCTATCTGAATGATACTACCACCACTTTCTTAATGACTAGAAACAAAGACATATGGTTATGGTACAAAATATTGTGTCATGTGAATTTTGACAACCTGATGAAAATAAGCAGAATGAGAAATGTAAGAGGCTTACCGACGATGACAAAGCCAGACAACCTCATGTGCAAGAATTGCCAAAAAGGTAAAATGACAAAGTCTAATTTCAAAAGTAAAACCCATACATCTGATGATATTCTAGAATTAGTCCATACTGATCTATGTCGACCAATGAGGACAAAGAGTTATTATGGAGATAGATATTTTATTCTTTTTTTTTATGATTACTCTAGAATGATGATAGTTATATTTCTAAAAGATAAATATGAAGAATTCAAGATATTTAAATGGTATAAGGCTATGGTAGAGAAACAAAGTGGTAAGGATTTGAAATGCATGAGGTCAGATAGAGGAGGAGAATTTATATCAGATGAATTCACTAATTTCTGTAATGAGCATGGTATAAAAAGACAGGTTTTGCCCCAAGAACACCCCAACAAAATGGGATTGTTGAGAGAAGGAATAGATCAATAGTTGATTGTGCTAGAACACTAATGATAGAGAAAGGCATCACCCAAATCTTCTGGAGGGAAGCTGTCAGTACTACTATCTACACACTGAACAGAGTACAATTGAAGGACACAAAGAAGACACCTTATGAGCTATGGTATGGTAAAAAACCCAATGTAGGTTACTTCAAGATCTTTGGTAGTCAATTTTATGTCTTAAAGGATGATATAAATGGAAAGATTGACACCAAGAGTGATGAAGGTAATTTTCTAGGGTATTCTACAAAGAGCAAAGCTTATAAATTTCTTATCAGGGCTTCTAAAAAAATTGTTGAAAGTGCAAATGTAAAGATAGATGAATTTGCAGAAAAGAATGAGCTGGAAAGCACAAAAGAACCAAAGGACTACAAAAAGTTTGTATACTATGAAGAAACCAACACTTTTCCCGAGCAACAATGCTTAATTCCAAAACAACAGAATGTTGCAACCAACGGGCAGACTGCAATTACTGACAGTAAGGATGATAATCAAAATAATGTGCAAGGTGATGAAGAACAGAATGAAGATCAAAATGATGATCAAGCTGATACACAAGGAGTTGTACCTATACTTGCAAGGTATATAAGAAGGAACCATCTAGAGATCCAAATCATAGGAGATAAGAAAGTTGGTACAAGAACAAGAAGTAATTCTTTAAACTCAAATTGTTTAATTTGAGAGTTTGAGCCAAAATTTGTTAATGCTGCACTAGATAATGAGGAATGGATAAGTGCTATGAATGATGAGATTGAGAAGATTGAGAAGAATAAGACATGGTCACTTGTGCCAAGACCAAATGAAAATAATATCATTGGTACAAAATGGATATTCAGGAATAAGCTTAACAAGAATGGAGAAGTTACAAGGAACAAAGCAAGACTAGTATGCAAGGGGTATGCACAGGAGGAAGGTATAGAATATAGAGAGACATTTACACCAATTGATAGGCTAGAAGGAGTGAGAATATTACTTTCTTATGCTGCATTCAAAGGATTCAAGGTATATCAAATGGATGTCAAGTCAGCATTCTTAAATGGAATACTTGAAGAAGAGGTATACATTGAGAAACCAAAAGGGTTTGTCAATCCAGACAAGAGAAACATGGTATGTTGACTTCACAAAGCCTTGTATAGATTGAAACAAGCTCCAAGAGCCTAGTATGAATGACTTCATTCCTATATAATAAGTATTAGATTTGTAAGAACTAGTGAAAATAGTAATCTTTATTTGAAGGAAGATAATGATGCTAACACTTTGATTGCTGGAATATATGTTGATGACATCATATTTGGAGGCAATGATATGCTATGAAAATTATTTTCTAATGAGATGAGAAAAGAGTTTGAGATGTCTATGTTTGGAGAGATCAATTTCTTTCTTGGTCTATAGATCATTCAACAAAGTGGAGGTATTTTCATTACACAGTCCAAATACATCAAAGAGGTCCTGAAAATATTCAAGATGGAAGATTCCAAATCAGTTGGAACACTAATTGCTACTAGATGTAAGTTAACAAAGGAGGAAAAGACAACAGAATTAAATCAGACTTTGTACAGATCAATGATTGGAAAACTCATGTATGTTTTACACACTAGACCAGATATTGCACATGTAGTAGGAATTGTTGCTAGATTTTCTACTAACCCCAGGGAATGACATATGACTACTGTGAAAAGAATTCTAAGATATCTGAAGAATACTGAGGAATTTGTCTTATGGTATAGAAGAGAATAAAAATTTGAACTTAAGGTGTTTATTGACACTGATTGGATTGGAAATCCTTATGACCGGAAGAGCACAACTAGAGGAGAATTCTTCATGGGTGACAGACTTGTCAGCTGAATTAACAAGAAGCGGGGATGCATCTCACAGTCTACTACAGAAGAAAAATATGTTGCTGCTACTGCAAATTGCTCAAATATTGCATGGATCCAATAGTTGTTGGAAGGTATGCATATAAAGATCTTAGAACCAGTGATTATCTATTGTGATAACACCAATGCAATAAACATTTACAAGAATCATTTCATGCATGCTAAAACTAAACACATTGCCATCAAGTATCATTATTTAAGAGAACAAGTTCAAGAAAAGGAGGTGACACTTGAGTATGTGCAATCCAAAGAAAAATTAGCTGATATCTTCACCAAGCCACTTCCCAAGGATACATTTAAGTACTTGAGAAAGAGACTAGGGGTAAAACACATGTCTACTAGTCAGTGAAAGACTGAAGGCTGCATCAGCCTACATATTATCAAAATATCACACATGGTGATGCAAGTAAAGAGATTAACTTCAAAGATACATCTATATACAGACATGTATATATCAGAACCGAGCACAAGAGAATATTGTTGTATTGTTGATGGATAAGGGAAATTCAAGGATTATATCATGGATGGAAAGAAAATGATTGTTTGACATGGATGTTAGATATTTGTAAAATATTTGTTTGGAATTGTTGTCAAAGGGAGAGAGATTATCCATATTATCACATCTTTCTGGGAAAAGGTGAAAGATTATCCATTATCATATTACTCCAATAGGGAGATATTATATCCTAAAGGAGAGAGAAGTTGTATGAAATGTTACACAAAGGGAGAGTTGCTGACAAGAGAAAAAGACATCACAAAAGAGAGAATAGTCAAAAGAGAGAAATTAACACAAGAAGAGGAATCAACACATCAGAAGACAAAGAGCTGCAAGAATCAAATCTAAGATAAAACAGAGCTTACCGAAGATCAGAAATTTATCAGTTATCAAACAAAAAGATTGGTATTTTGATGAATCTCAACTATTGTATTTCATATTGTATTAGAAATAGTATAGTATGTTTCCAACAATGCCAAAGGGAGAGATTGATGACATGTAACTGATTGAATGTTTGATAATATTAAGTTAAAGATAATGCAAGGAATTAAATCAATTAATGGTTTGTATTGTCATTAATATCAACTTGATATCATCTGTACGGTCATGTACATAATGCCAAAGACTTTAGAGAATCAATGGAACAAAGGTTATGCTTTCAACAATGCATAAAAGTCAAGTATTCACTAAGTGACAAACAACACCGATGGAGTGCACACCATCAGTAAAGGCAAAGAAGAAAAGTAATAGTGATACCCGACAAGCAAAAGACAGTGTTTCCCAATGAAGAAAAACCACAGGATTCCCAACGAGCTGAAAACATAGTTGCCTAACGAGTAAAAATCCAATGATGCCCGACAGACGGAGATCCCAAAGCTAACTATAGTCACACCGATGGAACTATCAGTTGTAACCGATGACTAATTGCAGAGTTGACCGACATAATAGAGAGTTCAAAAAATGACAAAATATCTAGCTGGCAAGGGCTAAAGATAGACTTAACTGGTTGTTTTCTTTGTTTTATTCGACCAGAGTTAAGTGATTGATTTAAAGATGATTTGTACAGTTGGAAAGAAGATAACTATGAGATAATTTGGGAGTTATGCTTTAAATCTAATTGGCTGGATTATTTTTCACGTCAAGAATCAAGAATCAAGAAACAGTGAATATCATGTCTATATAAGAGACAATCTTAATTCATTTATGAATGGGATTAAGGGGAGTGAATAGAAAGAGGATGCTAAAGAGAAAATAAAGAATAATATCTTCATATAGTCCTGATCAATCAAGCTAAAGGAGAGATAAGGAATTCTATAGACACTGACGAACAGTGAAGCACAACATCATAGAGCAGAAAGTGTGGAGCACAAAGAATTGAATTGATACATTGATCAGAGAGGTAATGTACTTAAATAGATCTAAAAATCTGCAATTCAAAGTTGCATCATGAATAGTTCAGTGTTTCAGTTTAACCATTGAAGTATCAAGTATCTTAACAGAGCGGGACTTAACAGTCTTCTATATATTGAGGTACATCCCAAGGAGTGCCAAAAAGGTTGATTCATGAAAGTGGCATTGGACTTGCCCGATACCTATTGAAAATCTAAGAAGGAGGCTAATTCAAGGATGGTAGCAATAGATACTTGATACTAAGTGACAACCTCTATGTATAAAATCCTCTAACAAGGTCGCACTTAAAAGTGTGTTTGTAACCATTAATAGGGTATGCTCCTAACATGGCTCACTTCAGAAGAGTGAAAATTTGGGGTACCGGTCCGAATAGTTTTTCCCCAAATAGGGTTTCCACGTTAGAAATTCATGTGTTATGTGTGTACGATTCATTTCTTTATTGTTTTTTATCTAACATAGTTAACACTGGGTTGATCAGTATACTCTACTTATTTGCTGAGTTTTGGTAAATAGTTATACTACTTATCGGTAATCAAGGAGAATAAGGACAGACAAGGAAAAATGATAGATAGATAAATCATTATTAGTATTTCATGGCATGCATCTTGTAGGGACATAATAATTTGATGTTTATTGATTGGTGGTTAAGTTTGAAAGGATAAATTTTTGAGGTCACTGATTCAGTCCCCCCCTCTTAGTTATTACAAACAGAATCTCAACTGTCGTATTTCATATTGTATTAGAAATAGGATAGTGTGATAATATAGTATGTTTCCATCAATGCCAAAGGGAGAGATTGATGACATGTAACTGTTTGAATGTTTGACAATATTAAGTTAAAGATAATGCAAGGTATTAAATCAATTAATGTATTGTATTGTCATTGATGTCAACTTGATATCATCTGTATGGTCATGTACATAATGCCAAAGACTTTAGAGAACCAAAGGAACAAAGGTTATTCTTTCAACAATGCATAAAATTCAAGTATTCACTAAGTGACAAACAACACTGATTGAGTGCACACCATCGGTCAAAGCAAAAAAGAACAGTCACAGTGATACCCGACGATCAGAAGCATAGTGTTACCTGACAAAGTAAAACCACAGTGATTCCCAATGAGAAAAGTCAGAAGGTTGCCCGATAAGTAAAATTCCAATGATGCCTGACGGATGGAGATAACGAAGCTAACTAGGGTCTCACCGATGGAACTGTCACTTGTCACCGATGACTAACTAAAGTAGTGACCGACGGAACAAAGAGCTCAGAAAATGACAAAATATCTAGCTGGAAGAGCTAAAAATAGACTTAACTAGTTGTCTACTTTTTTTTATTTGACCAAAGATAAGTGATTGATTTAAATATGATTTGTACAGTTGGCAAGAAGATATCTATGAGACAAATCAGGAGTTATGCTTTAAATCTAATTAGCTAGATTGTTTATCACCCTAAAAATTAAGAATCAAGAAACAATGAATATCATGTCTATATAAGAGACAAGCTTAATTCATTTATGAATGGGATTAGGGGAGTGAATAGAAACAAGATGCTGAAGAGAAACTGATGAAGAACAACTTCATGCAGTGCCGATCAAACAAGATGAAGGAAGAGCTAAGGAATTCTGCAGACACTGACAAACAGTGAGAACAACATCATAGAGTAGAAAGTATGGAGCACAAGGATTTAATTGATACATTTGTCAGAGAGGTAATGTACTTAAATATATTTGAAAATCTGCAATTCAAGTTGCAATATGAACAGGTCATAGTGTTCTAGTTTAACCATTGAAGCATCAAGTCTCTTAACCGAGCAGGACTTAACAGTCTTCTATATATTGAGGTACATCTCAAGGAGTCCCAAAAAGGTTGATTCATGAAAGTAGCATTGGACTTGCCTGATACCTATTGACAGTCTAAGAAGGAGTCTAATTTAAGGATGGTAGCAATAGATGCTCGATACTAAGTGACAACCTCTATGTATAAAATCCTCTAACAAGGTCGCACTTAACAGTGTGTTTGTAACCTTTAACAGGGTTGGCTCCTAACAGGGCTCACTTCAGAAGAGTGAAAATTTGGGGTGCCAGTCCCAGTGGTTTTTCCCTTAACAAGGTTTCCATGTTAAAATTCATGTGTTATGTGTGTATGATTCATTTCTTTATTTTTTTGCATCTTACATATCTAACTCTAGATTGATCGGTATACTCTATTTATTTACTGAGTTTCAGTAAATAGTTATACTTCTTATCGGTAATCAAGAAAGAATAAGGATTGACAGAGAAAACTGACATACAGTTAATCATTATTAGTATTTCATGGCATGCATCTTGTAGGGACATAATCGTCTGAGATTTATTGATTGGTAGTTAAGTTTGAACGATAAATTTTGAAGCCACTGATTCACCCCCCCTCTCAGTTATTACTAACAGGTACAACTATTGGTAAAGAAGACACACAAAAAGATTAACCAAAAATAGGTTTTTCCACTTGTGAATAACTATTAGTAGTTAATTTTTAAATATTTGGTTGGTGTAAAATAGTTGCATCATTGGTTAAGAATGAGAAAAAACTATAAAATCATAAATAAATTGAACTAAAGAGGAAACGTTGAAATGAAGGCAGAGGCGCTAATCAGTAATAACGTTGATAAGCAGAAATGTCGATTTGCAACAAACAAATAAAAACAAAAGCTAATTTTTTTCGATTTTTATGATTTTTAAAAAAAATTAGATTTTCTACTAAAATAATGGAAGTAATAAACATGTGCAAAGGAAATTATACGTGTACCTACCAAAGCATAAATGTTGATTTAGGTTAGAGACACTGATTAGTGAAGGCGTCGATCTACGCAGATGCCTTAGAATCTGTGGTTAGCGAAAAACAAAAAATAGAGTATATGCTCTATAAAATTATTTTTTGTTAAAAAATGAGAGCAATATGACCTAAAAATGATATAATGAAGATTTTGAGATCTCTCCTTGCAAAACCACACATAAACCATTAACCAAAATAATGTGAAATCTAAAAAATGAATGTTGAAATACGTTAGCAGACATGTCGATTCATGGAAGAGATGTCAAAAATCATATACCTCTTTATGTAACAATGTTGCTATGCTAATCTAGCCTATAGCTTCACAAAACACTCAAAAATATGATTAGAATCAAATGGATGTGGGTCACACTAGGCGTGCCAAGATGTATAAGTGTAAACTTTTCAGTTAGTTAAATGCAAACAACATTAAAAAAAATCAAAACCATTCATTTAGCCTGCTAATTCTACTCATACCTCTGATCGAGCTAGAATGGAAGAACCTATCTTCATTGATGTTCTCTTCTGATGGTTGTATGTGGATACGCTCTCCAAAAACAACTATGGATTCCCTAAAATGATGATAAAAATCTATATTAATGAGATGGGATTTTACAAATGCAAACTAAGTGAATAATGAGATGCTAGCTAATGGATTCAAATCTAAAATATATGCTAAGAATGTTATGATTTGTATGCTAATAATAATGAGATGCTACTAAGGATGAAAATATTAACTACAATTTCAATAAGAATGCAAGAGATCTTTAAAGTAATTTTAGCATAATATGAATGGAATTTGAAAGTGGATGAAATGCACAAGGAGAGGCTCCTATTTATAGAATTTGGATGGAAATGGATGGTTAGGATTCAAAGATGAAATGGAGGGTTGAGATTCAATTAGCTCAATGAGATGGATTACAAGGGAAATACAAGTGGACAAGGTAGTTGGCCATACAAAGTGATGTGTGTTAGTAACCTTGGGTGGATAGCCAATAAATGCCAAGTGGGAGACAAGTGTAAGAGGTTTGAGGCTCAAGGTGTCTCACACATGTGTGAGTAAGGCTCAAGAAGGAAAGGAAGACAAACTTGTAAGAAGGTAGATGATTATTAAAGGAAGGGTTGGTAGTTGAGTTTGGGAATGTTTTCACGCATGTGTGAGACACTTTGAAATTGGAGGGAAAGTTTAATTGTTGTAGGAATTACAAAATTATCCTAATTAATCAAGGATTAATTATAGGGTAGATCTAGGGGTGTCATGATGGGTTTCTAGCCTAGGGATTTAAATTAGGAATATATTTAATTAAATCATAGGGATTAGGTTAAAAGGGCATATATAAGTAATAATTATTATTTAAATATTGCCTAGGGATAGTGTAATTAAAAATCAATTACACCATTAGGTTAGAAGGGATATAGTGTAATTTAATTAAATCACATTATAAGAAGATGGAAAATAATGTAATTAATTAAAATTAATTATATTATATGGCTAGGCAATTAATTAAATAAAAATTTAATTAATTGTAGGATTAACCTAGAGTGACTTTAATAAACTCATAAGGGACGATTTTTCATGGCTACATGTTTCAAATGGGGGGTACAAAAAATACAATATCTCTTTTGGTCACTTGCATACACACTAACAAGGATGCTACATCACTAGGTCTCACAAAAGGTGGAACAACTATCTTTTTTTAAAGATACTTGGAGCATTTCATGTTATGTAGGTGAAGTTCGAATCATCTTCCAAATAGATATATTGGATAGAGAAGTAAGAAGTTGTTCAACAAGATCATACTCCTTTCCAAGATGTTGGGTAAGGCAAATTGCAAGGGGAAGATCTAGTTGAGAATAAGAAAAAATAATGTAGGATTGGGTTTCTTATTGTTTCTTGTGTTGTATGTGTGAGAAATTGCATGATAACTATATTGTTGATTCAAATTATCTCTTTAGATGAACTGTTTTGCAAAATGAAGGAAAAAATAGGAGCCCTGACACTTTAACAATAATCACTGGTTTGTTTTGAATTTAAGCAACATCAGGATGAAGATACACAAAAATCTTAAGTTTCTCAAGTTCTTTATAACCAATCACATCTATAATGTTGATTATTTTTTGGCAAAGGATTGTTTTAGGAGACGTAGAGGATAACTCAATAGAGGTGAATTCATCAAGGGACTCATTTAACATATCAATTAATCATGACTAAATCCCCCACCAAAGGCATGGAAGTCTTGTAAAAAGAGATCTGACATGATTGGATAGGTTACTTTGTTCGATATATTTTTTTGTTTCAAAGTTTTGAGTTTCTATTCTATGAAAATAAAAACTTATTTTAACTAATGAAATGAAAATGATGTAATCTAATATAACAAAGAATTCAAAATAATAATTTAATCTAAACACACACACAATGAAAGAAATAGAAATACATTTATACAAAATAAATTTATTTTTTACTGTCATGAAATAAAAAGGGAATGTAACAATTATTGGGTTCACCAAAAAGTTTCATGGTCAAAGAGAGATGGATGGACTAATCTATTTATCAATTCAAGTAGGACCAAAATCTATTTCACTAAACATTGGAATATAAACCACAAAGGGGTGTTATGCTTGAATTACTCTTACTAAAAGAGAGGCAAGCAATCCCTTGGGTTATATTCCTTTATTGCTTGAATTATTACTTTATTGATAAATGTTGACTGATGGATCTTAAAGAATATATGAATGAGCATATAACTGATAAAATCTAATAGACAGCTAAAAAAAATCTATAGAAAAGTACAGGTCACAAATAGTGATGTAGAAAATATTTTTTCCTAAGGATCCAATTTCCTTAGTGGAGTGGTATACGTTTATCATGTAACATCCTTTTCTTATACGACTTTTTTTGGTCTTGATTTAGGATTCTTTATTATGCAAGAGGTGTGAATCCTTGATCACAACCTCTTTTTTATTTGAAAAAACATACTCATCCTAAATAAATACCCTTACTTGGGGCTTAAAGTGTGTTATCCTTCATTAAGAATATCTTTTTCACCTATGACATAAAGTAGAACCCAAAATGATTTAACACTATGGCTAGGTACCCTTAAGTACTCGGTTGAGTATAGAGAGAAGTTATAATGTCTAGAACCTCTTAAGTGTCTTCCCACCAAATTGAAACCCACACATGAAGGACATTGGAACTTTTTCTCATTGTCTATACCTTTTCTAATAATTTTTTTTTTAAATTCCTAGACTTGTTTTTGTCCTTAAAAGTTGAATGTCATGTTTCTGAGCCTCTAGAAAGAGAAGAAGATGGTTTTGTCTCTATCTAGGGGTTTGCCTTGATCAAGCCTCTATTTTGGTGATTTCCACCTCTACAGATAGCCACGTTGAATTCTAAAAAGAATATATGTGCTTTGAAACTAAAGTATGTCAAATATTTTCATGATCATAAGTGCATAAATATTATTAAGAGTCATACTTAAGTAATAGAGAGTGAACCCTAAATGATGAAATAAAATGTGATGCATATACCAACTAAAAAATACATGAATCACATGAATGAGCATAAATCAATGATAAAACTAAAAAACAAAGCTAAATTACAAAAACATAAGAATAGAATTATTCATACCAAACCCCTTAGGGAGAAGTATAATACAATCTTCAACCAGTGTTGATCTATCATCTGCCAACATTCCTTGAAGCTTCCATCATGATGCATAATTATTGAAGAAGACATGAAGTTACTCATTTGATTCACATATTTTCATTCATGTAGATGCACATATTGCAAATTTATCTCCACATAAGGATTGTACCTCATTCATTGCCAAATGAGGAAAGGTAACTGGCATATATATGAGTTACAAGTTTAGAATTGATAAAAAGTATATTTACAATAGTTATATATTGATTTCAATACCAAATCCAATAATGTTAAGGCCAAAAAGTTACTCTCATAAACATTCTGCCAAAAATCATTGGACTATGTGGCTAAGCCATATCGTCCTGACAAAATTGGCCCTAACTTTTTGGAAACCGATATAATAGGGCCCTAATATTAAATCTAGAAATTATATTAGGAATAAAAACATCTAAGTGTGGGATAATTGTATTGAAGTTTTATAATAGGATACAACTCATATTCTTGATTTGAGGATTAGTTCAAGGCTAGAAATGGTCCTAAGATGCTTAGAGGAATGTAAAACTCAAATAATTTTTAAGTACGATGTGATATTGGACTCATAATTAAAAGATTTCAATTTACAATACTACGTCAACAAAAAAGGATAATGAAAAATCAAGAATAGAAAGTATAGGGCATGAACTACATCCTTCAACCTGTAAAAAGTCTTATGAGCATCTACAAACCAATGAAAGGCTCCCTTCTTCATAAATTGATTCAAGGGTGATGAAAACTAAGTGACATAGTCATGGAAGGATTTTCCCTAATGGAGAAGGTCCAACCATGCAGCAAGAGTCAACACAGTGGAAATAACCAGCTCAAAAGAAAGAAAAGACAATCAACATGCTACAATAGATCTTCCCATTATGCATAAATCATATATTTAAATCATATTGGCCTGTGTTAGCACTTGCAAAAAATTTCATATCTCCATGTCTTTTCCTCTATTCTCTACAAATTTCATTAGGTCTCTGGCCTAAAGCCGTAAAACACTTGGTTTGAATTCATTAAAATCTTGCTAAAACCCTAAACCTTCATGGACTTGTTATATTTTTGAGTTACTTTTCCAAGTCACTTAATTCATGAATTTCCCATGTGTGCTTTTATGTTTCATGTCTGGTAGGGTAATCTCTTAACCCAAATCAAATATTCTTTTCCATCTAGAGATTGCGCGACAGTCTTAATCTCTTAATCTCCAAATGAAATGGCATATTCCCTTTTTCTTTCGAGACTTTACGTAGGCTATTGATTTCCTTTCTGATCTTGTGATGAGCGTTTAATCTCGGAACAAACCCAGGGTTAGTTAATTCTTTTAGTGACTTTAAGACCAGAAGGAAATTGATTACTCAAAGTTAAGGTGCAGGATAAAGACTGGTTAATGGTTGTTGACAGAGGGAAATTAAAGTTTGGACAACTCAGATTTGATCTGACAGTCAGCTTAATAACTTAAGTCAAAGATGTGGTCTATCTATACTTTAAGAGATTAAGCTTGAGCGCCAAGTGTCTTTGGTGGGTTTGACATATGTTAAAGGCTATGATAAAGTGCATACATTTTCTTTTTGATCAGACGGATGACGTAAATGCTTAAAAAAAATGTAGTTCATCTATCTTTTAAACCATTAAGTGGTGGTGACATATGTCCTCCTGATGACATGGGTTCCACTTGCATAAAGTTAATCAGAGATTAAAACTCTGACAATTTCTGATAGATCCAATGACAGACTTAATGACTTTATGCATAGATGATCGAGACCTAAAAATCAAGCCATTAAGTTGTTGTAACATCTGTCCTCCCTGTGACATCATTGGTCCCGGGTAAAGAAAGGTAGTAAAGGCACATCAAGTTTAATATGATCTAACCATCAAGCCATTAGGCCATGACACCACGTGTCCCAGTGGGTCCAGCTGAAGTCATAAGGAAGGAATTAAAGGGCGAGCATTTGAGATTTGATCTGATGGTCGACTTAAAGGCTTAAGGTGAAGTTTCTTGACATATAATGTATAAGCCATTAATCCTGAGTGACATTTGGCAGTTGGTGGGTCTAGATCCACGGACGAGGATGAAGATAAGTTAAATGATGACATGTAACTGATTGAATGTCTGATAATGTTAAATTGAAAGATAATGTAGGTCATTGAATTAGTTAATGGACTGTATTTTCACTTATGTCAACTTGATATCATCTGTACGGTCATGTACATAATGCTAAAGACTTCAGAGAACCAAAGGAACCAAAGTTATGCTTTCAGCAATGCATAAAAGTCAAGTATTCACTAAGTGACCAACAACACCAACGAAGTGCACACTAACGGATAGAGAAAAGAAGAATAGTCATAGTGATACCCGACAATTAGAAGCATAGTGTTTCTTGATGAAGAAAACTACAAAATGCCCAACGAGAAAATTCAGAAGGTTTCCCGACGACCAAAGAAACAGAGTTGCCCGACGAGTAAAATTCTAATGATGCCTGACAAATGGAGATCACAAAGCTAACTAGAGTCTCACTGATGGAACTGTCAGTTGTCACCGATGACTAACTGCAGTGGTGACTGACAGAACTGAGAGTTCAGAAAATGATGAAATATCTAGCTGGCTGAGCTAAAAATAGACTTAATTGGTTGTCTACTTTGCTTTATTTAACCAAAGATAAGTGATTGATTTAAAGATGATTTGTACAGTTGGAAAGAAGATATCTATGAGACAAATCAGGAGTTATGCTTTAAATCTAATTGGTTGGATTATTTATCATGCCAAGAATCAAGAATCAAGAATCAAGAAATAATGAATATTATGTCTATATAAGAGACAAGCTTAACTCATTTATGGATGGGATTAAGGGGAGTGAATAGAAAGAGGATACTAAAGAGAAACTAATGAAGAAAAACTTCATGCAGTGCTAATCAAAAAATTTGAAGGAAGAGCTAAGGAATTCTATAGACACCGACGAATAGTGAGCACAACATCATAGAGAGATTGAATTGATACATTGGTCAGAGAGGTAATGGACTTAAATAGATCTGCCAATCTGCAATTCAAGTTGCAATATGAATAGGTCATAGTGTTTCAGTTTAACCATTGAATCATCAAGTATCTTAACCGAGCAGGACTTAACAGTCTTCTATATATTGAGGTACATCTCAAGGAGTGCCAAAAAGGTTGATTCATGAAAGTAGCACTAGACTTTCCCGATACCTATTGATAGTCTAAGAAGGAGGCTGATTCAAGGATGGTAGCAATAGATGCCTGATACTAAGTGACAAACTCTATGTATAAAATCCTCTAAAAAGGTCGCACTTAACAGTGTGTTTGTAACCTTTAACAAGGTTGGCTCCTAATAGGGCTCACTTTAGAAGAGTGAAACTTTGGGGTACCAGTCCCAGTGGTTTTTACCTTAATAGGGTTTCCATGTTAAAAATTCACGTGTTATGTGTGCAAGATTCATTTATTTACTATCTTGCATCTTACATAGCTAACTCTGGATTGATCTGTATACTCTGCTTATTTACTGAGTTTCAGTAAATAGTTATACTACTTATCGATAAGCAAGAAAGAATAAGGATTGACAGAGAAAACCGACAAATAATTAATCATTATTAGTATTTCATGGCATGCATCTTGTAGGGACATAATAATCTGAGATTTTTTTATTGGTGGTTAAGTTTGAAGGATAAATTTTTGAGGCCACTAATTCACCCCCCCCCCTCTCAGTTATTACTAACAATTGGTATCCGAGATTGTATGCTTAGAAAGGAAGGTTTCAAGACCTAAGTCAAGATCAAAAGATGAACATACGAGATGTTCCCAAGTTGAACAAAGAAAAATTTGCTTCATGGCCAAGAAGGATAAGACTCCACTTATTAGGTATTGTTAATAATGTTACTCAATTCCTAGATAATAAAATATGTGTTTCCCACAGGAGTATTGACAGTAGATCAATTTAGAGAGAAGCATGAGCACAAATTCATGGTCATAGAGCTTTCTTCCTCACTCTCTGATGTTGAATTTGAAGATGTCAACTATTGCAAAACTGCAAAGAAGATGTGGGACAAACTGAAGCTTGTACATGGAGGTGATACAAATTTTCTGAGAGCCAAGGCAGAAATCACTAGAGGAAATTTTGATGATCTCAGAATGAAAGAAGGAGAAAACATCACACAATACAACACAAGAATCAAAGAAGTAGTCAATGCTATACAAGGAGTTGGAGGTACACTTGAAAAGGAGACAATCGTAAGTAAAATCTTAAGAACCCTACTTCCTGTATATGCTATTAGAGTTTCTACCATTCAAGAAATGAGAGTAGTAACAAACAATATAGTTACTATTGATAGCTTAATTGGTAGATTGATTTCATTTGAGATGAATAACTTTGATAATAGTTTCTTACCAAACTTAGATTCTACATTTAAATCTTCTATGAGAATAAGCAAATCAAATCATAGACACACATCTAGAAGAGATAGTGAAAGTGAAAGTGAAGAAGAAGATCTAGATGAAATAGAAGAACTTATGGCTAGAAGAATGTAGAGAGGCAAAGGTAAATACAAAGGGGAGCTACCACTTGTATGCTTTAATTGTAAAGAGATTTGACACTTTGTTGCAAGATGTCCTAAAAAAAGAAAAGATGACAGGGTTAATGACAGATCTTTTGAGAAGAAATATGATAGATGTGATAACAAGGATTACAAAATTTACTGACAATCAAAAAGAAGAGATACCCGAGACTACAAGGAAAAATGCAAGAAAGCTAGCTACCTAGCTACTTGTAAAGATGAAGATACTGACACAGAACCTGATGAAGACATCGAGATGGTGTTTGTGGCTGTGAAAAATGATTCAGATGAAGATGAAAGATATGTATAAACTGCACTCATATATAAGGTTAGCAATCATGACATCTGGATTATAGATAGTGGTTGCACTCACCACATAACTGGTGACAAAGAAAATTTTAACACTTTTGAGTATTATAATGGTGGTACAGTAAGAATGGGTAATGATACACCTTGTCTAGTTGAAAGTAAAGTGATAGGGAGCCTCCTTGGTAACCTTCCAAGTTTTCTTGAAACTCTTAATAGGTCTCTCTGAGGACCTCTAGGGCTTCCTCAATCCACCCTTCAACACCTTGAATAATTATCTCTTCCTCTCCAACCAAGGAAACTAACTATCATGTTAAAAAACACCATTCTTGTGTTCTACAAGAACCTTCCACTCAAACAACTCCAAGCCCTAAACTTAAATTTGGATTTGTAGGAGGGTCAGGGCTTCAACATACTCCATCTTTGGATTGAAACCCAGCTTTGAAGCCATCAAATTGGTCCATGTTCCCATCGAGTTCTAGATTCCTACTTTCTAGGCCTTGTAGCCTTTTCGCAAATTAGGCCTCCTAGTTTTTAGGAAACCTCAAAAACAGAAAAAATATCTCAAAGAACCCCCAAATTTCTTCCAGAATTCTTCAAGTAAATAAAAAACCCACAAGTATTTTCTAGGTCTTAGGGTACAGTACTATCCGTACACCGTACTTCTTGAAAATGGCTTCTTTCTTATTTTTGGACCAGTTTGAGGTCTTGGGCTTCAAAATTTGGTATGTTGGATTCTTGGGCACTCCTCCTCCTTAGGGAACACCTGCACAACACCATGAAACACATCCATGGCCTTCTTGGCTCATGAGAACACCTCCTGCACTTTTTAAATCAACTGTCACTTGC
>MU223514.1:1441428-1473989 GCA_018584345.1 Thuja plicata | reverse complement strand
TCATAGTCATCCGGGAGATAAGTTTGTTTCAACATTTCCAACATACCTTTCCATGACACAATAGGACTCTTGCCCTCTTTCTCCCTTTCATTCTGAACAAATTTCCACCAGGTAAGTGCTGGTCCTCGTAATATAGACTTGGCCACCTTGAGTTTTTGAGCATCAGTCACCCCATCACATTCAAAATGATTCTCAAGGCTAGCTGTCTATCCAATCTAAAACCAAATCAACATCCATTTGTCCATTAAACAATGGCACACCCTCCAAGGCTTTACCACTTAAAGCTTTGAGTGCCTTCAAGAAAGGTTCCTCAGGTAAGACTGGATCAGGGGTAGGTGTCTCTTCATCTAAGTCCCACTCCTTCCCCTTAGCTTCCTTTTCCTCTTTATGGTCCACCTTGTCCTTTACACTATCTGTTTTAGCTCGGACTTCATCCAAGAGTTGCTCCATTTGAGCCAATCTCTCTCTCAGCAACCTGTTATCCTCTTCTTTTTCATCCGCTTTCTTGGCCAATTCAGCATTGGTCACCATCTTTCTTGATGCACTGGACTCCTCACTTGAGTCCTTGGTCTGCAACATCCACTAGCTGCACTATTTCTTTTTTTCCCAAATCTTGAACTTGGGCTCTAATACCACTCTGATAGGGAGCCTCCTTGGTAACCTTATGAGTTTGCTTGAAACTCTTAATAGGTCTCTCTTAGGACCTCTAGGGATTCCTATATCCATCCTTCAACACCTTGAAGAATCAGCTCTTCCTCTCCAACCAAGGAAACTAACTATCATGTTAAAAAACACCATTCTTGTGTTCTACAAGAACCTTCCACTCAAACAACTCCAACCCCTAAACTTAAATTTGGATTTGCAGGAGGGTCAGGGCTTCAACATACTCCATCTTTGGATTGCAACCCAGCTCTTAAGCCATCAAATTGGTCCATGTTCCCATCAAGTTCTAGATTCCTACTTTCTAGGCCTTGTAGCCTTTTTGCAAATTAGGCCTCCTAGTTTTTAGGAAACCTCAAAAACAGAAAAAATATCTCAAAGAACCCCCAAATATCTTCTAGTATTCTTCAAGTAAATAAAAAACCCACAAGGATTTTCTAGGTCTTAGGGTACAGTACTATCCGTACACCGTACTTCTTGAAAATGGCTTCTTTCTTGTTTTTGGACCAGTTTGAGGTCTTGGGCTTCAAAACTTGGTATGTTGGATTCTTGGGCACTCCTCCTCCTTAGGGAACACCTGCACAACACCATGAAACACATCCATGGCCTTCTTGGCTCATGAGAACACCTCCTGCACTTTTTAAATCAACTGTCACTTGCTTCCTCTAACCGGGCTATGATTTTAGCTCGCCTAGGGCAAGTGCTTAAAAATACAAGCCGGCACTTTGAGAGATCCTCCTTCTACATAATGGTAGCTCCATGGACCTATTCCCCATTCCTAGATGGCCGTATATAACCAATGGTGGGAAGTGGAGTTAGGTCCACATCTTTGCCCCTTGTCCAAAATGGGACAGCAAACAGTCCAAAACTAAAAGAATTTTCAAACGACCAACAAAGCACAAATACAAAGAAACTTAATGAATGAAAAAGCTTGGTAACATGTATAAAAACAACCTCCAATGATCATAGATTTAATTTCAATCCATTTAATACAAAAAAAACACAAAAATGCTTCAAATCTGCTGTTTTTTTCCAGAAAACTCTTGGCTCCCAATAACAGTCCGTACAAAAATGATTTCTCTCTCTCAATTAGGGTTTTTCCACCTTATATATGGTTAACCCCCATGTTCCAACCCTTCTATGGGTTTAAAAAAACTCTTAACACCTCGAAATCCCTCTAGACAACAAAAGTTGTCAGCAACTTTTAAAAGTTGCTAATGTTGCATAGCAACATTTTTATCTTTTGACAACAAACAATTTCTAAGTGTTTACTCCACCAATCCACCTTATCTAACCTTAGTTAGACCACCTAGGGTATCTATGGACCCTAAAACCTTTTGTGACATCATCAAGTACACCTTATTTAAATGGAGCCAAAAAGAGCTATTTACACAAGAAAAGAAGCACAAAATGAAAACAACCTAAACTACTCTTGGTCAACATGACCTTATATATTTACATTTACCTATTAGAGGGTCTTACACACACTAGCACACAAAAATGACAAGAGACTACCATATTTGCTTGGCATCTCCAGGGTGCTCCTGCACCATAAAGGAACTATAATGTTGAATAACCTAATTAAATGTGAAAATTCTTATTGGGTAAAAGAATTGAATTATAATCTATTGAGTGTTTCTCAGCTTAATAATTCAAGTCAAAGTAGCATTTGAGAATAAGAAGACAAAGATCTTCAATGAATCAGGAAGATTGATTGGTATCAGTGAACAGAAAAAAGGTAACTTATTCTATATGAATGATACTAACACCACTTGCTTAATGACTAGAAACAAAGACACATGGTTGTGGCACAAAATATTGTGTTATGTGACACAACATCATGTGCAAGAATTGTCAAAAAGGTAAGATGACAAAGTCTAGTTTCAAAAGTAAAACCCATAGATCTGATGATATTCTAGAATTAGTCAATACTGATCTATGTGGGCCAATGAGGACAAAGAGTTATTATGGAGATAGATATTTTATTCTCTTTGTGGATGATTACTCTAGAATGATGACAGTTATGTTTCTACAAGATAAATCTGAAGCATTCAAGATGTTTAAATGGTATAAGGCTATGGTAGAAAAACAAAGTGGTAAGGATTTGAAATGCTTAAGATCAGATAGAGGAGGAGAGTTTATATTAGATGAGTTCACTAATTTTTGCAATGAGCATGGTATAAAAAGAAAAGTTTCTGCACCAAGAACACCACAACAAAATGGGATTGCTGAGAGAAGGAACAGCTCCATAGTTTATTGTGCTTGAACACTGATGATAGAGAAAGGCATCACCCAAATCTTCTGGAGGGAAGCTGTTAGTACTATTGTCTACACATTAAACAAAGTACAATTGAAGAGGGACACAAAGAAGACACCCTATGAGCTATGGTATGGTAAAACACCCAATGTAAGTTACTTCAAAATATTTGGTAGTCAATGTTATATCTTAAAAGATGATAGAAATGGAAAGCTTGATGCCAAGAGTGATGAAGGTATCTTTCTAGGGTATTCCACCAAAAGAAAGGCTTATAAATGTCTTATTTAGGCCTCTAAAAAAATTGTTGAAAGTGCAAATGTAAAGATAGATGAATTTGCAGAAAAGAATGAGCTAGAAAGCACAAAAGAACCAGAGGACTACAAAAAGTTTGTATACTATGAAGACATAATACTCTGCCTGAGCAACAATGCTTAATTCTAGAGCAACAAAATGTTGTAACCAACAGTCAGGATGCAAATATCGACAGATAGGATATTGATCAAAATAATGTGCAAGGTGATGAAGAACAGAATGAAGGACAAAATGATGATCAAGATGATAGAAAAAGAGATAAACCAGTTCTTTCCAGCTATGTAAGAAGGAACCATCCAGAGATCCAGATCATAGGAGATAAGAAAGTTGGTACAAGAACAAGAAGTAAGTCTCTAAACACAAGATGTTTAATTTGTGAGTTTGAGCCAAAATTTGTCAACGCTGCACTTGATAATGAATAATGGATAAGTGTTGTGAATGATGAGATATAGAAGATTGAGAAGAACAAGACATGGTCACTTGTGCCAAGACCAGATAACAAGAATGTCATCGGTACTAAATGGATATTCAGGACCAAGCTGAATGAGAATGAAGAAGTCACAAGAAACAAAGCAAGACTAGTATGAAAGGGGTATGCACAAGAGGAAGTTATTGACTATGGAGAAACCTTTGCACCCATTTCTAGGCTAGAAGGTGTAAGAATACTACTTGCCTATGCTGCATTCAAAGGATTCAAGGTATACCAGATGGATGTCAAGTCAGCATTCCTAAATGGAATACTTGAAGAAGAGGTATACATTGAGCAACCAGAAGGGTTTGTGTATCCAGACAAGAGAAACATGGTATGTAGACTTCATAAAGCCTTGTATGGATTTAAACAATCTCCAAGAGCCTGGTATGAATGACTTCATTCCTATCTTATAAGTATTGGATTTGTAAGGACTAGTGAAAACAGTAATGTTTATTTGAAGGAAGATACTGATGCTAACACTTTGATTACTGAAATATTTGTTGATGATATCATATTTGGAGGCAATGATATGCTATGCAAATCATTTGTTAATGAGATGAGAAAAGAGTTTGAGATGTATATGCTTGGTGAGATCAATTCATTTCTTGGTCTACAGATCATGCAACAATGTGAAGGAATTTTCATTACACAATCCAAATACATTAAGGAGGTCCTAAAAATATTCAAGATGGAAGATTCCAAACCAGTTGGAACGCCGATGGCTACTAGATGTAAGTTGACATAAGAAGACAAGACAACAGAGGTAAATCAGACTTTGTATAGATCAATGAATGGAAAACTCATGTAAGTTGTACACACTAGACCAGATATTGCACATGCAGTAGGAATTGTTGCTAGATTTTCTACTAACCCCAGGGAATCATATACGATTGTTGTGAAAAGAATTTTAAGATATCTGAAGAATAATAAGGAATATGGATTATGGTATAGAAGAGAAGACAAATTTGAACTTAAGGTGTTTATGGGTGATAGACTTGTCACATGGATTAGCAAGAAGCAAGGATGCATCTCTCAGTCCACTGCAGAAGCAGATTATGTTGTTGTTGTTGCAAGTTGTTCAAATATTGCATGGATCAAATAGTTACTAGAAAGTATGCATATGAAGATCCTAGAACCAGTAATTATCTATTGTGATAATACCAGTGCAATAAATATTACCAAGAATCTAGTCATGCATGCTAAGACTAAACACATTGCAATTAAGTATCACTATTTAAGAGAACAAGTTCAAGTAAAGGAGGTGACACTTGAGTATGTGCAATCCAAAGAACAATTAGCTTATATCTTCACCAAGCCACAGCCCAAGGATACATTTGAATACTTGAGAAAGAGACTAGGGGTAAAACCCTTGTCTACCCGTTAGTAAAATGACTAAAAGGTTGCATCAGCCTACATATTATCATTAATGTTGATGCAAGAAAAGAGATGAAATTCAAAGCTACATCTATATACAGACAAGTATATATCAACACCAAGCACCAGAGAATATTGTTGTATTACTAATGAATAAGGGAAATTCAAGGAATATATTATGGATGGAAAGAAATGATTACTTGACATTAATGTTAGATATTTGTGAAGATATTTTTTTGGCATTGTTTTCAAAGGGAGAGAGATTATCCATATTATCACATCCTTCTGTAAAAGGAGAGAGATTTTTAGGAAAAGGAGAAATATTATCCATTATCACATTACTCCAACATGGAGAGATTATATCCTTAGAGAAAGACATTGTATGGAAAGATTATACAAAGAGAGGGTTGCAGACAAGAAGAAAAGACATCAAAAGAAAAGAACAATCAAGGGAGAGGAATTTACACAAGAAGAGAACTCAACACATGAGAAGAAAGAGAGATGCAAGAATCAAATTTAAGCTAAAATAGAGCTTACCATCGGTCAGACATTTATCGGTTAACAGAATAAAATATTGGTAGCTTGATGAATCTCAACTGTTGTATTTCATATTGTATTAGAAATAGTATAGTGTGATAATATAGTATGTTTCCATCAATGCCAAAGGGAGAGATTGATGACATGTAAATGATTGAATGTTTGATAATGTTAAGTTGAAAGATAATGATGGTCATTAAATCACTTAATGGACTGTATTGTCATTGATGTCAACTTGATATCATATGTATGGTCATGTACATAATGCCAAAGACTTCAGAGAACCAAAGAAACCAAAGTTATGCTTTCAACAATAAATAAAAGTCAAGTATTTACTAAGTGAAAAACAACACTGATGGTGTGCACACCGATGGAAAGAGAAAAGAAGAATAGTCATAGTGATACCCAACAATCAGAATCATAGTGTTTCCCGATAAAGAAAACTACAAAATGCTCGACGAGAAAAGTCAGAAGGTTTCCCGACGACCAAAGAAACAGAGTTTCCCGACGAGTAAAATTCCAATGATGCCCAACAGACGGAGATCACAAAGCTAATTGGAGTCTCACCAATGGAACTATCAGTTTTCACTGACGAATAACTGTAGTGGTGACCGACAGAACCAATAGTTTAGAAAATGACAAAATATCTAGCTGGCAGAGCTAAAAATAGACTTAACTGGTTATCTACTTTATTTTATTCGACCAAAGATAAGTGATTGATTTAAAGATGATTTGTATAGTTGGAAAGAAGATATCTACGAGACAAATCAGGAGTTATGCTTTAAATATAATTGGCTAGACTGTTTATCACGCCAAGAATCAAGAATCAAGAAACAATGAATATTATGTCTATACAAGAGACAAGCTTAATTCATTTATAGATGGGATTAAGGGGAGTGAATAGAAAGAGGATGCTGAACAGAAACTAGTGAAGAACAACTTCATGCAGTGCTGATCAAACAAGCTGAAGGAAGAGCTAAGGAATTATGCATACACCGATGAACAATGAGCACATCATCACAAAGTAGAAAGTATAGAGCACAAAGGATTGAATTGATACATTGGTCAGAGAGGTAATTTACTTAAATAGATCTAAAAAAATGCAATTCAAGTTGCAATATGAATAGTTCATAGTGTTTTAGTTTAACCATTGAAGCATCAAGTCTCTTAACCGATCAGGACTTAAAAGTCTTCTATATATTAAGGTGCATCTCAAGGAGTGCCAAAAAGGTTGATTCATGAAAGTAGCATTGGACTTTCCCAATACCTATTGATAGTCTAAGAAGGAGGTTGATTCAAGGATGGTAGCAATAGATGTCTAATAAAAAGTGACAACCTCTATATATAAAATCCTCTAACAAGGTCACACTTAATAGTGTGTTTGTAACCTTTAACAGGGTTGGCTCCTAACAGGGATCACTTCAGAAGAGTGAAAATTTGGGGTACCAGTCCCAGTAGTTTTTCCCTTAACAGGGTTTCGACATTAAAAATTCATGTGTTATGTGTGTATGATTCATTTCTTTACTATCTTGCATCTTACATAGCTAACTCTGGATTGATTGGTATACTCTTCTTATTTACCGAGTTTCAGTAAATAGTTATACTGCTTATCGATAATCAAGAAATAATAAGGATTGACAGAGAAAATTGACAGACTGTTAATCATTATTAGTATTTCATGGCATGCATCTTTTAGGGACATAATAATCTAATATTTATTGATTGGTGGTTAAGTTTGAAGGATAAATTTTTGAGGCCACTAATTCACCCCCCCTCTCAGTTATTACTAACATTAAAGAGCAGACAATTTTAAATAGATATGATGGAAGACTTAAAGACTTAAAGGGAAGATGCGCAAGATCTAATGATTAATCCATCAAGCCATGATGATGCATGGCGGATCTGACTGTAGGCTTGGGTAACTTAAAATAGATCGAAGGTGGTGTTTTAAAAGACAATAAAGTTTGAATCTTAGTCATTCGATTCATTTTCAGCACCACCTGTAGCCATTATAATATATTTTTAAATATTTAAACAAGATTTTCATGGAAGTTGACAAATATCTGATCTCAGAGACATTAATGACTCGATCTGATCTTATGGAACATTTTTACACAGCTGTTGAAAACCAAAGGAATTGAAATTTGATATGTGGAGGTGCATTCAAGACCAGAGTTGATAGAAAAAAATTTATAATCAGAGGAATAAACTACATAGAGCCACCTGGTCATTTTTGCATTTATGTGAGCTACTTTTAGAGCCATCCTTCAAATTTTCTTTCACTTTAGGGTACTATGCTCACATCCATGGATTAGGGAAAATTAATTATCGATCTGATTGCATAGATTGAAGAGAATAATTAAGGGTTTCAACTTGACAAACATAATCAAATGTTGACATGATTGGTTGTAAACCCTAATCCTAAATGGTCTGAATCTTGTAGCATTATTATTCCTATAAAAGAATATTCAAGACCATTTAGTAAGGGATGGAGAATCGGGAGAAATATTAGGAGCATTAGGCTTATATTTTGTTTCCAGTCTAGGACATAGAAAATGTAATTTCAGATTGTGTCAAGATAGAATTGAAAGTTCTTTCATGTTTTTCATATTATCATATTGCATATTTCCTTTTCATACTAATCTCGGAACTAGTTTCATCATACTTAATATATGTTTCCTCAGAGATAAGTCTCTCCTTTGTGTTATCTATTGAGTTGTAACTTTTTTGGCTTGCTACATGAGTCTTGCAAATGCATATGTGTGCTCCATAGGTATTTGATTTTAGGTCAAACTAATTCCTTTAGACATTTCATTGATTCAATTTGGATATCTATTTGAGGATCTTGTAGTGTGTAATCTTTAGAATTCTTATGTTTATGGCTTTGAATCTTTACATATAAGGTGTTTCAGTTTGAGTATTGTATTTAAGATTTAGCCTAATAGATAAGGCACTGATCTAAAGAAAGTATTTTCTATGAAGATATAAGTCTGGATGGTTTGTCTATGTTATGTCCCCAAAACTTTAAATCAAACTCATTATAAAATTATTTACAGTTACAATTGTTCTTCTTATTCCACCCATGGTAGTGGAGAGTCAATGAATGTTAGGTTGGAATTTAGTACTTACTTTCCATTCATTTGTTGTTCAAAATCCAAAGATTAAAGGTGTTGTAAGAATTGAGTTTAGTCTGGATTAGGTGTACCCACCTTGGTTTTGCAGACCCAAAAGTGAAGAGGGTAGTCTTGTCCCTATAGTTGGTCTAGTTGTCTTGCAGAGCTTCTATACTTAGAACTAATCACTCCTAACATCAATCTTAAGGCATATTGGTGGCTTTAGATATCATAACAATTTTAAACACCAACAAGATGGTGACTCCGTTGGGGAAAGAGATGGAAATATCTTGCTGAACTTTTAAAGGAATCTCTAGTGTTTTATCGATGATATCATTTGACCCATCTGAGTCACCAACAAGATGTCGACTCTATTGGGGACTAGTGCACTAAATTTCCATAACTAGCCAGTAAGTTGATCATTGGAAGCATAGAGTTACTCAAGATTAAGTTGGTCCCTATAGTTGGTCCAGTTGTCTTGCAGAGCTTCTATACTTGGAACTAATCACTCCTAACATCAATCTTAAGGCATATTGGTGGCTTTAGATATCATAACAATTTTAAACACCAACAAGATGGTGACTCCATTGGGGAAAGAGATGGAAAAATCTTGCTAAACTTTTAAAGTAATCTCTGGTGTTTTATCGATGATATCATTTGACCCATCTGAGTCACCAACAAGATGTCAACTCTATTGGGGACTAGTGCACTAAATTTCCATAACTAGCCAGTAAGTTGATCATTGGAAGCATAGAGTTACTCAAGATTCACCTTTCTCATTTTTTTATCTTGTGAGTTCTCTATTTGAAGGCTATTCATTTTTGTTAAGTTTTGTGATCCCAACAAGTGTTGGGTGGGAACTCTAAAGTTTTCTCTGTAGCAGTGCTGAGTATAAGTAATTATTTTATCACACACTTTCCAATATGAGTTATAAAGGTATGAGGTCTTGGAAAAAGAAAAATCTTGATGAGTGGTTGGGAGATGAAGTCCCAACTACATCTAGAGCTAAGCAACTGAGAAAAGGAAAGAGTAATAGAACTCCTCAAGATCAAAGATAGGAGGATGAGATCATAGAAGAAAGACCAGTCCAACGTAGCCAAGAAGGAAATGTATCTGAATATGAAGAGGCTACAAACTTGGGACTTGGTACAAATGAAGATCATATCTCTCCTAATTAAAGAGAAGAGGAGGAATTTGACACCACCCTCCCAAATTTAGAGGATCTTGATGAAGAGGCTACTGAGATGAGAAAATAAATCCAAAGGAGGGTTTCCCTTAGACAACAAAGAGATAAAGAAAAGGAAGATATAATAAGACAAAAGATGATTGGGAATTAGCAATTAAGGAGGCAATTGTTGAACATGGATGCAATGAGTTATCTATATGAGTCTCAGAATAATGAGGAGGAGCCTCTCATTACTCAAGATGTTGAACATCAAGGCCCTAAAGATAAGGGAAAGCAAGGGATGGAAAGGGTTACAATAAGTAAGCCCAAAAATCTCAAAGGTTCAGCAAATCAGATGTCTAAATTAGACATGGATCTTGAAAGAGCTAGAGTTGAAAAGGAGATTATAGCTAAAGAAACTGAGAAGGCAAAATTGGAGGCTACTACTTTGGAGATGAAGAAGAAGGATGACTTTCTTGGAAAAAAAACAAGGCATGTTCATCTTGGTGTTGAAGTAGCTACAACATCAAATACTAAAACCTCTACTTCTCAAGACAACACCACATTTCAAGGAAAGTCCACTCATGCAGAAAGGTACAAGCAATTTTCTATTCATAATATCTAGGGTTATCCTAACGAGGTTCCAAGTAAACTTAGAGATAATCTTCCCAAATTTTCTGGGAATAATGTAATTACATGTGAAGAACATTTGAAAAGGTTTATGGACATGATGGAAGATTGTGAGATTGCACATGAGGATGTATTAATGAAACTGTTTATTCAGTCTTTAGTAGAGGATGTTAGGGACTAGTTTAGAGGGTTACCCTATAATTCTATAGGATCAATAGATGAACTAGTTGATTTCTTTAAGGGGAAATATGGTGATAAGACCCATGAGAGATTCATGTTGAATGAATTCAAAAATATAAAAAAGAATCAAAATGAAGGTGTTGTAGAGTTCAACATAAGATTTCAAAGAGTTATGCATAAACTTTGTCAGGTTATGAGACTTGATGACATAGTTTGTCTCGCTACTTATCTTAATGCATTTGATTCTAAGATGGGATACCTCCTAAGAGACAAGAATCCAAGGACTATAAGAGAAGATTGTAAAACAACTATCAATATAGAAACAAATAGGAGGGTATCCAAAAAATTGGGTAGGAGAGATGATGGGAAGTCTGTTAAGAAGAAATTGGATAAACCTTCAAATGCTAAGCCTAAGGAGGAGGTAAATATGAAGCAGCTTCTAAATGCTATAAAATACCTAAAATTAGGAGAAAATAAGAATCATCAAGCTCCAAACAATAATAGGTCATCCTATAACAATTATAATCCCCAAAATAGGATGCAAAACCACCCCTATAGTACCCAATTCAAGGATGGGAAACCCATTTTCCCACAAAGGAGAGATAGACCTGATGATAGAACTCTAGATTCTCTTCAGAGAAATTCAGCTAACATGTGCAATGAAGATTAGTGGTGTGATGATTGTGAATCTCCACACAATCCAGACAATTGTGTTGTTGCTCAGAAAATGTATCTAAGTCAATCCCAACAAGAAAAAGAAGATGAAGAAAAATTATATGATGGTTTTGGGAATACAATGGCTTGTGCAGATTTAAAAAGTGAAGAATCTAATGACCAAGGTCACACTTAGGGTTTGTCTTCAACAGATGAAGAGGATTCTAATGATCAGGTTGAGGAGCAAGATGTGCTTTTGTATGATGAAAAGGAAGTAGACATTGATAAGATAGGATATAATGTTACAAAGGGGAGGAGATACTTTCATAGAAAGAAGACCTTCAAGTGAAAAAAGGGCTCAAATCATAGAAAACTTGGTTGCTCAAGAACATCGTAACTATAATCTAAAGAATAGGACAGTTGGTAATGAAGATGGAAAACCAGCTGGCATGTTCATTACAGATACAAGAACAAGCCCTAAGCAGACACCAGAAAAAGAAAAAACTATTGAAGATGTAAAAAAGATAAAGGTGAAAGAAAAGGATAAACCAAGCAATCCAAGTTTTGTTCATAAAATCAAAATAAAGACACCAGAGATAAGTGTCACTTCTATTTCAAAAGATGCAAAAGGAGTTGAGCCCAGCTTGGCTACTCAAAATGAGGATAGAAGTATTGGTACTATCAGGCAAGATATTTATGATATCAAGTATACTCTTGTTGACATGGGACAAATTATCTCACAGATCATAGTCAGGGTTCCACTTTTAGAAATGATGAGGATTCTTGAGCACAAGGAGACAACTTTGGCATGGATGAATAGTGTCTTTACCAGAAGAGCTTTGAAATCAGAAATGGATGAGAAGAAAAGGGATAGCAAGGAGAAATATTATACAAAGGGAAAAGAATTAGATGAGATTGTTTCTAAGATCCCTCAAATCTTCTTAAACACAAATAATGTTACTCCTCCTTCAGGAATTATGGACCCCTTCTTCTTAACATTGGTTATTAATGACAAGATGCTCAAGAATTGTATGATTGATTCAGGTGCAACAAATACATTCATGCCTGTAGAAATAATGAAGTCAATGGGAATGAATGTAGATACTCCTCATGGAAGGTGCCAAGCAATGGATTCAAGAGAAGTGTATGTTATAGGTACTATTAAGGCCTTTCCTTATACACTTGTTTCATTTCCAGAAAAGATACTAACAATGAGTGTCCTAGTAGTTGATATTCCACCTCAATATGGAATGTTGCTATCTAGGAAATGGAGTGCCTCAATGGGAGGGAGTATCCAATGTGATCTGTCATTTGCCACATTTGACATCATTGGTAAAAATGTCAAAGTATCTAGAGAAGTCAGAACTCCTCACATGATTGAGGAGAGTAAAGATGAAGCAATGAATTCTCTTTTGGATATTGACATTGGATCTTTCCAAGTGCAGGATGGTAAAGATGAGAAGAATGTCCAACATATGTTTCTATCAAAATAAAGAGACAATATTGTAGAAAAAATTGATCTATGGACAATGCACTTTGATGATGAAAACTCAAAAGAAGGGTCTGGTGCAGGAGTGCTACTAATAGCTCCCAGTGGTAAGACCTAAAAGTTCTCATTTTCTCTGCTATTTACTTGCATAAACAATATTGTAGAATATGATTCTTTTCTTATAGGACTGAGATTAGCTTCAAGACACACGATTAGATGTATCAGATTCATTGGGGACTCTGAATTAGTGGTCTCTCAAATAAGATCTAGGTATGCTTCAAAGAATCAGAGGTTAAAACAATATAGGAATGTTGTTTGGGATGAAATTGAAAAATTTGATGCATTTGGCATTGACTGGATGGATAGAAGTTAGAACAAGATGGCAGATCTGTTGGCTAATATTTCCTTGATTCCTAAAGATGTTACTTTTGTAGGAATCTCTAGTATAGAGATCCAGTCTAGACCTTCCATTCCAAACAATGTTGAAATTTGGAAGGTCTTTGATGATGACATGGATATTTTGAGGTTCCTATCTTGTGAATCAAACTTTCGTGATAAAGAGATGGAGTTTATTGGTTTTGTGGAGACCATAGATGGGAAAGATAATATTCTTAGAAGGGAAATTCTCCAATTGAAGTCAAATAAGGTACCCAAAGGTTTGGTGGTACTTGAGAGAGCTTTCGATAACAAAGACAAATCTCTATCAGCAAGCATGGTCAACAAACCTGGAGACTTGGAGGAGATAAAATTGGGAACCAATCAAGATCCTAAAAGGGTATATATTGGTAATAAGTTGTCCCCCAAGCTTAGATATTCATTGATAAATCTTCTTAGGAAATATAGAAATGTTTTTGCATGGTCTTATGATGACTTAAAAGCATACAAAGAAGATTTATTCTAGCATGAGATTCCATTAAAAGAAGGCACTAATCCTTTTAGATAGAAGTTTAGACCTATTAATCCCACTCTAGCACCCAAGATGCAAAATGAGTTAAAAAAGATAAGGGATGCTGGAATTATAATCTTATAAGGCATTCAACTTAGGTATCCAATTTGGTCCCAGTAAGAAAGAAAATGGAGATATTAGATTGTGTGTGGACTTCAGAAATCTAAATGTTAATTCTTTGAAGGACAATTATGGATTTCCCAACATGGAAGCGATGTTGCAAAGAGTCACAGGGTCTGAAATGATGTCTATGTTGGAAGGATTTTCAGGGTATAATCAGGTCAAGGTCAAGGAATTTGAACAGTTCAAAATGACATTCACCACACCCTAGGGAACATATGTATATGTTAGGATGCCCTTTGGATTGAAAAATTTTGGAGCTACTTTCCAAATAGCCATCGATGTGGCATTTGCAGCTTTTATAAAAAAAAATTGGTACTCTATCAAGATGATCTTACAGCTTATTCAACAAAAGAAGATCAACACTTTGATCATCTTGAAAAGATATTTGTAAGAGCACTAGAGTATGGGGTTTCCTTTGACCCAAAGAAGTGTGTTTTTGGGGTAATAGAGGGAAACATTTAGGATATATTGTCTCTAAAGATGGAGTTAGAATTGACCCTGAAAGGGTAAGTGTAATTGATAAAGTCCCTCAGCCTAAGACTGTCAAGGGCATTCAATATTTCTTTGAACAGGTGAAATTTTTGAGAAGGTTTGTTAGAAACTTTGCAGAGACTAGTCTTCCAATCTCAAAGATGGTGAAGAAAGGAGTCAGAGTGGAATGGACTCAAGAAGAATGTATGGCTTTCTAAGATATCAAGCAAGGTATTAAAGATATCCCTATTTTGAGGACCTCTGATTATACTAAGCCACTTCAGATTTTCTCCTTTGCTTCTTATAACACTATTGTTGCAGTACTATTGCAAAATAATTTAGAAGGCTATGAGAAGCCTATTTCCTTTTTCATTAAGTCCTTGTAGGCAGCAGAGCTGAAATATGATATTATGGAGAAACAATCATATGCTTTGGTCAAGGCTGTTAAAGCATTTAGATGCTATTTGGTAGGAGAAACCATTATTTCTTATGTGCCAAGTGATGCTATGAAGGACATTTTAGCTCAACAATAATTTTTAGGGAGGAGATGCAGATGGATCAAAAAAATCCAAGATTTTAATATTGACATCCATATTACTAAGTTGGTAAGAGGTATAGGACTTTCTAAACTCATGGCTCAAAGCAATTTAGATGCAAATCACATCGATATTCTAGAAGAGGAGAAAAGACCTTATATTTTTTATATGGATTGTTCTGGTTGGTACAAAGACATCATTAGATACTTGTAGAAGATGGTGCTTCCCCCTAACATGAATGATAATAAAAAGAGAACAGTCAAGTTTCATGCTTTGGAGTATACAATAATTCAAGGACAATTATGGTGGAGGAGCAATGAAGGAGTATTTCTTAAATGTGTAGATCATGATAGATCTGAGGATCTCTTAAATAAAATGCATGATGGTGCATGTGGTGTCCATTACATGGCTAATACTACTTCCCATAATATTATTAGATCTAGTTTTTGGTGGCCAACAATCTTAAAGGATGCTCACCAATATGTTAGGAAGTGTGATTCTTGTCAGAGATTCTCAGGAAAGTTAAAGTTTGGTAGAAATCCTCCCTTGAAGCCTATTACAGTTGAGTCACCCTTTTAGAAATGGGGAATGGATTTCATATGAGAGATCCCTAATAAATCTACTGGAGGTCATTCATGAATCCTAGTGGCAACTGATTATTTTACCAAATCGGTGGAAGAAATCCCCACTAGAAGAGCCACAAGTAGGATTGTGGTTGATTTTATAATGCATAATATGCTGACTAGATTTGGTTGTCCAGAAACTATTGTGGTGTACAATGCTATTTGTTTTAGATCACAAGAATTCAATGATTTTTGTCAGCACTATGGGATTCAGATCTCTTATTCTTCCCCATATCACCCCTAAGGAAATGGTCGGGCTAAATCCATTAACAAGACCCTGATAAATATTATCAAGAGAGTGTTGGATACAAATAAAAAGGCTTGGTATTCCAAATTGTAGCTTTCTCTATAGTCAGATAGAGTGATAGTGAAGAAGGCTATTGGATGTTAACATTTTGACTTAGTTTATGATATTCATGCCAGATTACCACAAAATAACTTGATGCAAATGTATAAATTCACCCAAGCATATGATGATGACTTAGAAGATGATATGAGGATAAAATTGGAGGATTTGATACAACTAGATGATTCAAGAAGGGAAGCACATGAAAGGAATGTCAAACTACAATTGCAGTGCAAAGATTTGTTTGACAAAAGAACCACTGCTAGAAGGTTTGAACCCGGTGATCTGGTTTTAATGTGGAATGCCATAATATAGGAAAAAGGAAAACATGCCAAATTTGATCCTATTTGGTTGGGTCCATACATAATTCACAACAGGTGGGGTTTTGATTAATATGTTTTGAAGGACTTAATTGGAAATATTCTCAAATTACCAGTTCATGGACAGTTCCTGAAGATTTACTTTTCTTGAAGAAATAAAAATCCATGAGAAAGTAAGTTCGTATATATTATTTCTATTTTTTCTGTTGTAGGTTAGTTTCATTTCCAGTAGGTGGTCTTCTTATCCCAGTAATCCTGAATCCTTGCTATGCCTGCAAGAGGCATACATCCCCAGATGGAGCCACTATTAGCACTTGCAGAAAATTTCATAGCTTTGTGTCTTTTCCTCTGGTCTCTACAAATTTTATTAGGTCTCTGGCCTAAATCCCCAAAACCCTTGGTTCAAATTCATGAAAATATTGCTAAAACCCTAAACCCTTCATGGACTTGTTATAATTTTGAGTTACTTTTCCAAGTCACTTAAGTCATTAATTACCCATGTTCACTTTTATATTTTATGTCTGTTCATGTAATCTCTTAACCCAGATCAAATATTATTTTCCATCAAGAGATTGCACGACAACCTTAATCTCTTAATCTCCAAAGAAATGGCATATTCCATTTTTCTTTTGATACTTCATGCGGATCATTGATTTCCTTTCTGATCTTGTGATGGGTGTTTAATCTTGGAACAAACCCAGGGTTCATTAAGTCTTTCAGTGACTTCAAGACCAAAAGGAAATTGATTACTCAGAGTTAAGGTGCAGGTTAAAGATAGGTTAATGGTCATAGACAAAGGGAAAGTAAATTTTGGACAACTCAGATTTCATTTGATGGTCGGCTTAATAACTTAAGGAAAAGATGTGGCATATCTATCCTTTAAGCAATTAAGCCTGAGTGCCACGGGTCTTTGGCAGGTCTGACATATGTTAAAGGTTGTGATAAAGTGCATACATTTTCTTTTTTATCAGACAGATGAAGTAAAGGCTTAAACAAAAAATGCAGTTCATCTATCTTTTAAGCCATTAAGTGGTGGTGACATCTATCCTCCTGATGACGTGGGTTCCACTTGCATAAAGTTAACCAAAGATTAAAATGTTGACAAGTTCTGATAGATCCAATGGTATACTTAATGACTTAATGCAAAGATGATCGAGATCTAATGATCAAGCCATTAAGTCATTATGACATTTGTCCTCCATGTGATTTCATTGGTCCCATGTAAAGAAGGGTGGTAAAGGTGCAACAAGTTTGATATGATCTAACCATCAAGCCATTAAGTTGTGACGCCACGTGTCCTAGTGGGTCCAGCTGAAGCCATAAGGAAGGAATTAAAGGGAGAGCACCTGATATTTGATCCAACGGTCGGATTGAAGGCTTAACGTGACATTTCTCAACATCTAATGTATAAGCCATTAAGCTTGAGTGACATCTGGCAGTTGGTGGGTCTAGATCCGTGGCTGAGGATGAAGATAATTTAAAGTGAAAACAGGTTTGAACAGATCTCATGACAGACTTAAAGACTTAAAGGGAAGATGTGCAAGATCTAATGATTAAGCCATCAAGCCATGATGAAGTGTGGTGGATCTAATTGCAAGCCTGGGTAACTTAAAATAGATCGACGCTCATGTTTTAAAAGCCAATAAAGTTTGAATCTCAGCCGTTTGATTCATTTTATGTGCCACTTGTAGCTGTTATAATATATTTTCAAATATTTAAAAGTGATTTTCATGGTGGTCAACAAATATTTGATCTCAGAGACATTAATGACTTGATCTAATCTTATGGATCAACTTTGCATAGCTATTGGAAACCAAAGGAATTGAAATTTGATATGTGGAGGTGCATTCAAGACTAGAGTTGATAGAAAAAAAATTTATAATCAAAGGGATAAACTGCATAGAGCCACCTGGTCATTTCTGTATTTATGTGAGCTACTTTCAGAGCCATCCTTCATATTTTCTTGCACTTCAGGGTACTTCCCTCACATCCATAGATTAGGGAAAATTGATTACCGATCTAATTGTACAGATTGAAGGGAAGAAATGAGGGTTTCAACTTGACAAATAGAATTGAATGTTGACATGATTGGTTGTAAAACCTAACCCTAAATAGTTTGAAGCTTGTAGTATTTTTGTTCCTATAAAATAATATTCAAGAACATTTAGTAAGGGCTGGAGAATTGGGAGAAATATTAGGAGCATTAAGCTTATATTTTGTTTCCAGTCTAGGACATAGCAAATGTAATTTTAGATTGTGTCAAGATAGAATTGAAAGTTCTTTCATCTTTTGCATATTTCCTTGTCATACTGATTCAGGAACTAATTTCATCATACTTAATATATGTTTTCTCATAATTAAGTCTCTCATTTGTGTTATCTATTGAGTTGTAAGTTTTTTGGCTTACTGCATGAGTCTTGCTTATGCATATGTGTGTTCCATAGGTATTTGATTTTAGGTCAAACTAATTCTTTTGGAAATTTCATTGATTCAGTTTGGATATCTATTTGAGGATCTTGTAGTGTGTAATCTTAAGAATTCTTATATTTATGGCTTTGAATATTTTCTGATAAGGTGTTTCAGTTTCAGTATTGTATTTAGGATTTAGCCCAATAGATAATGCACTGATCTAAAGCAAGTATTTTCTGTGGAGATATAAGTATGGATGGTTTGGCTATGTTTTGTCCCCAAAACTTTAAATCAAAATCATTATAAAATTCTTTACAGTTACATTTGTTCTTCTTATTCCACCTATGGTAGTGGAGAGTCAATGAATGCTAGGTTGGCATTTATTACTTACTTTTCATTCATCTATTGTTCAAAATCTAGAGGTTAAAGGTGTTTTAAAGAATTGCGTTTAGTCTGGATTAGGTGAACCCACCTTGGTTTTGCAGAGCCAGAAGTGAAGAGGGATGTCTTGTCCCTATAGTTGGTCCAATTGTCTTGCAGACCTTCTATACTTGGAACTAACCACTCCTAACATCAGTCTCAAGGCATATTGGTGACTTTAGATAGCATACCAGTTTTAAACAGCAACAACCTACAACATGCAGAATACAAAATTTTGGAATACATGCCTTATTACAACAAAAATCAGAGCCTAAACCCTAATGCTAACCTCAAAATTTTATCTCTAATAATTTCTCCCTCAAATTACTGCTAAACAAATATAAAAAGCCTCAATATATAGAGCCTTGGTAACACATATGTTAGCCAAAACAATTACATTTTTCAAGACTAAGAAAATGTAAAGTGTACAAATATAAGACAGGACCCAAATGATAAGCTCTCATTTCCAAGATGTATAGATGACACATGATCCAAGAGAGATATTGGATAAATATCTAGGAACGTCATGATATGAAGCACCAAGCTTCACCCATCATTAAAATTCTTCACGAGATCATAAAACTCCATCTGATTGTTACAACATAAATAACATGTAGAACTAACCATGAATCTTTAATATCTCAATAGTGAAGTATCCATTTGAGGTGTGAACCTTGACATAAGTAAAACATGGTATCCAAAACCAACCCTAAATTTCACAACAACAAATTATCCAAAACTAGGGAACTCCACCAAAAATACAAAAACTGGGAAACAAGAACAAAACTGAAAGAAAATATTTTTGGGTGATGCCATATTTCTGACAAGCCAAGGATTCTTTTGCATCATCCAACCATCATGAGAATAAAATTTTCCATAAGAGAAAATTATGATCATTTGATAGGATTCAAGAAATAAATCCCTTGTTCATTCTTAACCCAAATATTTTCTTAATCTGCAACCTTCTTTCTCTGCACTTCTACTCTTTCTTCAATCAAATCCATCCACTTATTCTACTTTGTACTTTCTCTTTCATACCTCACATTAACATCAAGTAGTAACTAACTTCTATCACCGCCTCCTTTATTTCACACAACAAATTTATCTCTGCTAGAAGACTTCATCTAATCAGCAACCAAAGTCTTTGGTTTCTTCACTTTACTCTTCCTTTTATCTAATACCAATCGGTTCTCAAGTCTGCCACCAAGATCATTCTTTAAATCCATATCAACCTATGTACTCTTTTTCTCTTAACAATAACTCTTCACAATGCTTAGATTCCTTGAAATTCTCCCCATCGCCTCCTTCAACGGAACCAATTTAAAATTTTGCCATTCCTTCTCTATTATGACCAAGTTACTTATGCAATCATGGATAGCTCCCCTATAAAGATGCCAAGGTCTTACCAATAGAACATGAAAAAAACTCATAGATACCACATCACACAATACCTCATCTTTGAAGGCCCAATGTTGAAGTTCACCAAAGATTTACCTTTCACCTCCACCATATGTTCATCTTAAAACCAAATTATCCCGTAAGGACAAGGATATTTAATCCTCTATAAGCCAATATTATATACCATCTCTTCTAATACCAAATTATTAGTACTACCACCATCCACAACAGCCTTACAACATTTACCCTCTAATTCAAAAATAACCCTAAACAAATTCCTCCTTTGTATAGATTCAGCTTCCTTCTTACTCAAAATGACTCTCCTAAGCATAAGAGATTCTCTCATCTCGGTTTCTGCTAAATTTTCCACTAATTCATCCATAGTTTATTCCTCATGTGCCACAAGATTCTTCCTATCCAATCTTTTACTAGATCCTTCAGAACATGGAAAATCCATATTTCCTATGCCACAACATTTGAAACAAGTATCTTTGAATTCCTTTCTACTATTTCCTCCCCTAAGTGTCTTCTAATGAAGTTCTAACTCAATGGCCCACTTCTCTTTTTCATTGCTACTTGCTTGATTCTCCCTTCCTATAGGGTTACCTTATCTCCTCTTCAACTTATCTTCTACCCTCAATTCATACTGATAAGCATCCTCCACTATAGAAATCCACAAAATACTTAGCTCATCCTAAATATTAAATCTCAAGCCATTAATATACCTATCCATCTTCTCCTTAGATATCTCTCAATGTCCAGATCTTATTAACATCTTATAGAGATCCTCGATCTATTCCTTCACAGGCATATCCTTCTTCTTCAAGCTCTATAACTTCTTAAACAATTCTAATTAATAATCCTTTGGTATGAATTTAGTCTTCAATACAGAAATAATTACCCTCCATCTAGTGATTTTCATTTCACCATTTTCTTTCTTATCTTTCTGCAACTATTTCCACCATAAGGAAATGGACCTTTAACTTAGTCTAAGATAACCTAACCCTCACTAGATCTCTAGTATCTTCAAGCTCAAATTTATATTCTAGTTCACCAATCCAATTTATCAAATCCTCAGGATCCAATTAACGAGAAAAGGTAGAAACTTCCATCCTATGACTTTTACCTACTTGTGCCATATCTCTTAATAATCTTTCTTCATCTATAGGGATATCAGTATCTAAAGTCTCAAGATCTTCAGTATATTATTCACATTCTTCCTTTTGAGTCTTAGGATTCCTTCACAGTCGAGTCAATACATTTTGGATCTCTGTCCTCATCTCATTTTAGAAGTCCTCCATCATTTTTTCTAACTTCCAAAGGTTCATTCTTCTAAGAAGAATCTCTCCAATCCTCAGGTGCAACTTCGTCATCTTTGGTGATCTGGCTACAAGTATTCAATTTCCTCTTACTTGGTGACCTATTGAACACACTTGCAGTATACCTCTTCTTGGTGATCAGTTCACCAATGAGATATCTCAAAAACTCATACAACTTTCATAACCAACAAAAATCTCTTATGTGATCTCCTTGTGCAATTCCTCTGCAATCACAAGTCAGATCTACACTCAGACACCCCATAACAAACACATCTAGGGATTTTTAAGCTCAGGAACTTGATCTACTAACACAGGAACATCATCCTTGATCTGATACCATATGACGTATTCATGGTAGGATTTTCCCCAATGGATATGGTCCAACCATGCATAAAAAGTCAACATGGAGGAAACAACCAACAAATAAACAAGAAAAGACAATCAAGATGCTACAACAGATCTTCGCATTATCTAGAAATTATGTATTTACATCATATTGGCCGGAAACATGAAGATTACAAATTTTTGGCATACATTCCTGATTACAACAAAAATTATAACCTAAACCCTAATGCTAACTTCCAAAGGTTATCTCTAATAATTGATCCCCCAAACTACTTCTAAACAAAGATCAAAATCCTCAATATATAGAGCCTTTGCAACACATATGTCAGCCATAAAAATTACATTTTCCAAACTAAGAAAATGTAAGGTGTACAAATATAGGTCGGGACCCAAATCATAAGATCTCATTGCCAAGATGTAGAAATTACACATGATCCAAGAGATATGTTGACCAAATATCTAGGAACATCGTGATATGAGTCACCAAGCTTCACTAATCAAGAAAATGCTTCACGAGATTGGAAATATCCATCTAACTATTAGAACATAAAGAACACGTAGAACTGACCATGAATCTTTAATATCTCAAAATAAAAGTATCCAAATAAGGTGTGAACCTAGACATAAGTAAAACATGATGTCCAGAACCAACCCTGAAGTTTTCAATAGAAAATTATCCAAAACCAGGGAACACCACTAAAAACATAGAAATTGGGAAACAAGAACAAAACTGAAAAGAAATATTTTTGGTCGATGCAAGATTTTCAACAACCCAAGGATGATCCTGGATCACTAAGATAAAACTTTATAAATCTCATATAATAAAATAATTCAAGAAACACTTTCAACTAAGTTAGATTAGTATGTGGAGAATCAAGGATTGTCAAATCCTTTTTTGATCTACTTTAACATCCTTGGAACATATGGCATGAACCAAGTATAAAATCTTAGATGATCCAAACTTGCATTTGGACAACTCAAAATAATTTATTGCTCCAAAATTCTCAAAACTATGTCTAGGTGTTCCAATTCTACCTTCCAAGCCTTATTGGAGATCAATATGTCATCGAAGAAAATAAACATGAAATTTTAAGCTACTTGCTAAATACATAATATGATTGGAATGAAGCCAAACAATTTGTGAGTCTGAAATGCATGACCAAAAAATCAAAATGTCCATAATGGTATTGAAAGACTATCTTCTCAAAATATTTGTTTCTCATGTGAATTTGATGGTATCCTAATCTTATATCAATCATGGATAAGTACACAAATTCATGCAATTCATCTATGAATTTGTGTATCCTTGGAATAGGATATGTATTATTGAGGATCTTCTTGATTAATGCTCTATAGTCAATACACATCCTCATTGTGACATTCTTCTTCTTCACAGGAACTATTGAAGATTCAAAGTGACTAAAGCTAGGTCATATGAATCCCATGTCAATAAATTATTTGAGATTCTTCTCTATCTCCTATTTATAACTTCTTCGATGGTGGTATGGTGTAATGATAACAAGTTTATCCCCTTCTAATTATATACCATTTTGAAACCCTCTATATAATGGTAGTCTAGGAGGCATGTTTCTTAAAGATACACAATTCTTGTCAAAATCATTATAATATCAACATGATGCACACCTTTCTTGCCTAATGGAGGCTCTATGGGAAGAATTTACAAATTTTCTACCTATTCTACTAGGCCTCCACGCAACATTATATCCATACTATTTTTTATCACCACTCATGGTACTCCATTAGTATTCCTTAATTTATTTTTCCTTCAATCCTCTCTTCATAACCAAATATTTGTCAATAAAGTTGTGGCTGACCCCACTATCGATGAGAGAAACAATCCTTTGTCTTGCTAGTACTCCATGAACCTTTCAAATTGGAGATATTCAGGGCTCCAAAGACGAAAACACTACAAGTTCTTCAATAATATGATCTAGGAAATTTTCAAATATCTCTAGTTCATCTCCTAACTTTGGATCTTTGTCTTACATCATCTTTATTTTTTGTATTTTTCCTTTACCCAAGAATTTTTTTCCAAGATTTCATGACTCGACACAAAAGAAACACTACTTTTTCCCCTGGAGGTCATTTTTCATCTCATCTATCATGCTCAATCTTAGAGATAGTTATGTAGATTGAGATATGCTCTTCTAAGGAGGCTTCTATTGAAGCATCAATGGTGCACTCTTAGAGAAGGATTTTATTTTTCTCATCAAGTCAAATAAACTTAGAGCTATTTTGACAAATTCTTGTACAAAGTTTGGATCAAACACACCTACCAAACCCTTGAGCGATTTGAAGAGGCCTTCTACAAATAAAACTAAAAGTCTCTTTTTTGTCACATCTAGAATAATCAATGATAGCCCTCTAGAATTATGCACTTAGTACTTAATTATACCTTCTTGGCTTAATTATGATAGCTCCCTAAAGTAAATCTACATATCCTTCCTGTTGAACATTTGCATCAATATTTGGTTGAATTATTATATTTCAATGATAGAGCTATTTCCTTGGGTCATCATACAATGGTATCACCATTCATGAGCCACACCCTTGAAGAGTAAAGTGGTGAACCTAATGGCTTCTTCTTTAAACATAAGGTTCATGGAAAGTTAGGATTTAACTCATACAACCATGCCTTGGTTGAACAACCATTTTTTCCATCATATTTTGGTATATTTCTCTTTCCCAAGAGATGTTGAATATCCTTGTGGGATTTCTCACCTTTCCCATCTATACATGTTTATCTTCATCATCTCATAATACTCCAAAAAATACATGTCTTAATGGATGTTAAACTCTAGGCAATTATATCAAGTATGGCACTTTTCCATTTAAACTTATGGGAAATCTATTGTGTTCTTCTTTAGAGAGATCCATCTCTTTTCTTTCTAAAAATTTGGCTATGGAAGTTTTTGAAATTGAGTTAATTGAATTTGTTGAAATGCTTCCTTCTGTCCTATTTGCAGTAGATTATCCAATAACAAATTGTTTATTCATCTCTTTCAACATGCATACCGTCTTTGTCATACACTCAAGGAAGATTGAAATTCTCTATCCAACACATTTTTTTCAATCTTGAGGACCTCCCTAATGTGACCTTATTTATTTTTAACACCCATTGCTACCTCTTTTGTCTTCTCCTTCACAAGTTCTTTATTTCTCTATCATTGTTTTCACAAACATGCATCACCACACACTCAATGGGTGGAAGTAAATGTGTTATGTTACCACTATGATGTCCCTTTCCAATTTTTAATGAAAGAAAATACTTGAAACAAAAACTACAACATTCACCAAATAACATTAAGTGATTTTTGCCAAACTATATTTAGACTACACTAGTTACTTGTATTCAAAAAAATCAAATAAACTTGCATAAATAATTCAAACTCCAAAAGTAACTTGTAATGATTATGATCTGATCTCTAAAACAAGGTAAATTTATCATAGTCATGACACAACAACATAAAACATCAACCAACAATGCATACTGTATACGCAAAAAATTGGCCCAAATGCATTTATTAATTAAATACAAGTTATTTAATTAAGATCCTAAATATTTTATTATGTAATTAAATTTAAATATGTAATTTTATAATTTACACTTCTAATTAATTCCTCTAAACCATTCAAACTCTCTCTAATGTATTCAAATTTTATTTTAATACATTCCGTCTATAAAACTCCCCTTTCTGGATAAATTTAATTCAAATTCCCTTTTCTTCTAAGTCCATGATTTAAATTAATCTAATTTAAATTAAATATTAAACCTAAAACCAACCTAGGTTGGACCACCTACACCCATCCCAGTAAGGCTACATTTTGGAATTAATCTTTTATTAAATCCTTAATCCCCTTGATTCCTAATCTCATTAACTTAATGATATGCTCACACACATGTAAGCATCTCTTTCCCACAAAGGAGTCATCTCACTTTTTCATAAAAGACAAAACCACCTCTCTTAGACATGTCCCCCTTTCCTCTTCTAAGTGTTTTGGGTATCCCATCTCTTGCACTTGTCTCCACATGGCATTGACCTATCATTTTCACAAGTTGCTCACACACATGTGAGAAACTCTCTCTTGCTTGGCCTCCCATCTTGCCTACATGTCACCTATGTGTCATCCACCTAAAATCCACATCATCAAGGCTTCTAAAAACACTACAAATAGAGCTTCCTCCTAATGCATTTGGATCATCTCTTGTTACAACATCATAATGCTCATATTTGGATTCAACTTTTATTTATAGTTTCATAATTGCATTTTTCGCTTGTATTCATAGTAGTTCCATAATAATGGCATATTTAATGTCATGATTATCTCATTATTATCTTAGTTTCATATTCATGTTATGCTTGCATACCTAATAGCTTAGTATTATTTAGCTTTACTTCACTAGTTTAAATCTTGCATTTACATACTCATCATTTCGTTCACATTACAAGTTGGATCCTTATACCAACCTTGTCATTTCTTGAACCTTCATCATAGTTGCAATATCAACTTCATTTTTCATCACAATTGTGTCTTTGGACACTATAGTTGTCATAGTAATCATCTTAGCTTGCATCATAATCTTGGTTTTAGACATAATAACTCCCATAACTGCTTAATGTTTGCATTCTTGCACATCATTGGTAAAATCACGTTCCGATATTGCTATCAAGATTAAACTGTGTATTTTTTTTATTCAAACTCATTGACCCATGTTTCATGAGTAATGGCTCACACGAACCTATCTCTCATGAGAATGAATGGAACACTTAGAACTAATTCAATCTAGGTGATTCTCACAGAGGTTCTTCACCTCTGTGAGCATCACCTAGATGCTATGAGTCCTAAGTGTTCTATTCATTCTCATGAGAGATGGGTTTGTGTGAACCATTACTCATGAACCATGTGTCAATGAGTTTGACTCGAAAAACTACATAGTTGAATCTTGATAGCAATATCACAATTTGACTTTTTGTGGAAAATATCTCTTACTTATCAAAATCATGTTCATTAAGCTATCATCTAACTCGTCTTTTTGTGAAGTTGAGAGAAATCTTTGAAAGATCAATTAAGTCCTTGGTCATAGAGGACCATGAGATGGTTTTAGAGACTAATGTGTTGTATTTGAGTGAATTTTCTCTTAATTTCTAAATTAATGTTTCATGGATGTGTTGGTTATTTTATGATTTATCTAAACTGATTTTCTAACACACATTTTTGGTGCCCACCGTGAGGCCAAATTGTCCCTTAACATCAATTAGTTTTGAAGGTTTCAGTCTTGGATTCTTGAAAATTTTGACCCAGATTAACGCATACAAAGTCCTGCAGATTAGTGCATAAGACTATTCTTTTAGCACATACCTCTGGTGTTTTAGTGTATTTATTTTGTCTTTTAGCGCATACTATATGCAATTCAGCACATAGTTTATGACAGTTAGCGCATAGAGTTTTAGCGCATGCGGGATTAAAATAATTTCTAGCATGTTTGATCCTGACATTTTTAAGAAATTTAGTGCATAGACATTGTTGTTTAGTGCATAGTCTATGTAGTCTAACGCATAGTGTTTATCCTTTAGCGCATGTAATATGTAGTTCAGCACATACAATCTGTTTATCAATGCATATTATGACCATTTAAGTACATTCACTTTTTCTGACAGAGATAAATTTTTAACAGAATCTGATTCATGTATTTTGTTTTTGGTTGTAGGAAATATGAAGATAGAAGGTGGTAAATTCAAGAAAGTAATCAAACTTATCCTTGGATTTCGAGCTAGTAAATCTTTGAAGAGAAGGATTACACATCAAGCACATCAAGAGAATGTTATTGAGAAAATTTGAGTGGAAGAGGAGAAAATTTGAGTGGAAGAGGAAAGGGAGAGCATTAATAGATATATTTATAACCTTCAAGCTTACCAATTAAAATATAACATTTGCATAAACATTATCATTCTTATGTCAGTTACTTATTTTAGGACTAAACCTATTATGATTGATGATCATTAAATTGTATCTTGAGATTTTGGTGATTAAAACATGTTAAGAAGTAAATTATCATAAGATTTAAGAAAATACAAGGATCTCCGGTTTTAGGTTGAGGAAGGAATTGAAGAAAAGACTTGTGCATGCTTCTAATCTTGAGGGGGCAAGATCAATTAAAATAACCCAAGAGGAAGGTAAAGCTTATGATCACTACGTACACATTGTAAATCTCTATCAAGCAAGGTATAACTTAGAGGTTGATAGAAATGTTCATTTTGAATAAATCATTGGTCATTTGATTTGGTTGCTTTTTATGTTTCTAACAATGGGATACTAACCTTTGATCACAAGCTTAATACCATTGAAGAAGAAAAAATTAAAAAAAATTGATAAAATTGCTAAACGGGGCGCATTCTAATCCTTATAATCTCATGTTTTGGCAATTTCATTTGAAAAGAATATGCTCTCAATTGAAAACATAGATTAATTAGGGACTTTCATTGTTTGTGGACTAAGTTGATAGGGATATGCTCTCCCCTTAATTGGGTGACCAAAATACCAGACTCACCAAAGTCCCCTTAGTTAGAAAAAGGTCACAGAATTAATCTTATGTGTGAAGTGCTTGATGATTTAATGTGGTAAGGATATGCTCTCCCCTTAACTGGGTGAACAAACTACCAGAGCTGCTCAAAATCTAATTTTCATTTCAATATTGCATTTAATCCTTAACGAGCCTGCCTCTCGAGATTTGCCTTAACGAGGTTGGGGAGAGGGAATGACCCAAGTGGGATACATCCAAAATTCATGGTGTTCCAACCCACTATAAAATAAAATGTTTTCATCCTTAATGAGGTGATCAACGGAAAGATCTTGAGAATAGCCCTCTTCTAGTAGTCCTTCGAGATTGTGCAAAATCGTGTTTTCATGTGGGTGAGAGGCCTCTATAATGGAGCTTATACTCAAGTTTTTCTCAATAGAATCATACTAAAACCTTGATAGATAGAAAGCCTACCCATTTATCTATGGTGTATCAGTTATGGTGCAAGGGGATTGCATCATGCCCTAAAGCTACTTATCATAAATGCTCACATGGTTGTTTGGAAAAAGTTTTTTGGAAGTGATGACCAAAAATAATTCCCTTACACCTTGAAGGTCTTATCAAGTGTATCATTTTCCCTTCATTTCTGCATGCGGCTCACCTATTTTCTAAAGGGGACATAGTGCACGAGGGTCCGAAGCATCAAGTTCAGTTAATTCCGAGTTCATGAGCCTATGACTAATATATTGTAGCCAAAATTCCTTAGGTGAACTTCTTGAAGTGTCTTTATTGTTTTATACTAGTGGCAATGGTTTGAGAACATACACTCTTTCTTGTATAATTATAGGAGAAAAAAAAGTGTTTGAAGTGTGTGTTGTGCTTGAAATAAAAACTAATAAATCATCCACTATCAACATCCCGAAAATGTGTGTTTACAATCTCTTACTTGGTCCCAATGAGTTACCAACTTGAATTCTTTGAACACGTGTTCTTTGTATTCTTAGGTGTTTAGGGAAATTTGCATACTTATCTTTCTATTTAAGAATCATGTTGCAGAAAATCATCCAAGTTGAGAAAACAAAGAAACCTTGAAACTATCAAACAACTTTAGAGTAAAAAGTCAGAATTTGAGTGAAACACTTTGGATAAAAAATAACTAATTTTCACAACCAATCAACTTGAAAGTGTCGTCAAACCAACCTTGATTATTGATTTTGGAAATTTCAACATCAAGGGATTTCAAATCCTTTCTCCTAGAACCCAAGAGATCAAAATCAATCTAGAGTCTTCATCATAGGGATAAATATTTTCCTATCTAGAGTCTATGTAGACACACCTCATTTGTAATAAAAAAACATAATATAACATTTGTTTATCCCTTTTTTGTAAAAAAAAATCACAAATCACTTGTAACTCGAGAGTGACTCAAGAATAGTTTCATCCATGTGAGGACAATGTCCTATAGATTCGGAATTGTTTATAATCTCAATGAAGAAACAACTATAGCAGCATAGCACCAAGAGAAAAATCACCCACCACATGATTCATAACCACAAGCTGATTCAACCCTAAAAATTGATTCACAAAAATCTCTCAACATGAATCAAGAGGAGAATGATTGAGCTAGGGCTAACAACAACAACAATAATACATATAATGAAGAAGATGAAGAACTTACAAAAGAAAAAGTAGAAGAGGCACAACAAGATCCACTAATTCAAAGGCTTATGGAAAGAGGGCTTGTTTTGTTATAATTAAATATTCTTAATTACGATTTACTTAAGTTTACTTAGGATAATGCATTGCATATTAGTTTGCATATGAGAAACCTAGGAGTTTACATTTCATTTTAGCACATGGTGTACAAGAAATTCCACTTTAGGTGGTGATAGTTGTTATCTTATGTTTGAGATCCACCTTTATTGCTCTTATCACATTATCATCCTCTCATTGTTGCACATTTTTGCACATACTTCATTGTACAATGGAGAATGGTCCACCTTTGGTGGACATGGGATTAGACCTTGTCTAGTTGATAGGTTATCTCTTGCATCGCTCCTAGTTATCATGCATTGCCTATATATTCAGGCACATCTACATTGTACTTAATTGATTATGTATCCATTATTATTTGATCATTATTAATTCAATCAATTTATAATGCCATATTTGTCTCTCTTGTGCTATCTATTGAGCTTCTAGAGCTTGGCATTTTCATTCTTTGCCTTAGGAAAATTCTTACATGGTATTAGAGCCATAGAAGGTTTCATTGCGTAGCCATTGGAGAGAATTTTGCTTCAACTATTGGAGGGCCATGATTCTGATCTAGGATATCAACATCTTGTGGGAGCATCTAGAGCAAGATCTGACCTCGCCATCACATCTGGGTGATTGTTCCAGTGAATTTTGCCTATAAATTTGCCTGTATTGGGAAAAAGTCAAATTTGAGGCAAAAAAAATTGCAAATCAGACATGGACAGCATGATCTGCAAATTTGGTAATTATTTCATAAATATTATTTCCATTTTGACTTTACAAGTATTTTCCATTTTCAGATCTGCATTTTATTTTTAGAAATATTCAAAATAAAAATCTGGAATTTTTTTTGGCCATATAGGCCTCTGTCAGTGTTTGTAGACAATAGAGACTGTACAGTGTATGGAGAGCACACGAAATCAAACACCAACCTACAGAGGATATTCCATGTATGTTCTGACACCACTGACTGAGATCTACAGTCAGCAAGCAAGCTCTTTATTTATTTTCAACAACATATTTGATATAAAATAGGTGTCATCACACTCCTCCCATGAATGTGGGATAAAGAAGCTATGAATTCAAGCTCGGTGGCGAGCTCTGAGCTCACCAAGCTCACTACTCAGCGAGTCAATCTCGCAACTGATCTTAGTTGTCCGAGGTGAGTTGGAGCATAGAAAGAGCCACTGAGCTCCCTCCTGCACCCATAGCCAAGCTTGGATCTTGGTCTACCCCACCTAGCTTGGATCCAAACAGTCATAGCTCTACCATGTCAGATCTACAATGTTACGTGGCACATGCACCACCTCAAACCCCAGACACATCAAGAATCATGTCACTACCCAGTTAGCAAGGAGGTTTTTTTATTGCACGTCACTTTTTCTGTAATAAAGTTGACGTGCGTTCGACCATCAAATCTAATTTTTTTATTTTTGCTTCGACAGTCATATAACCATCAATTTTCATCTCATGATTGCATCATCATTTTCTTGCATTAATTTTGACAATCGTTTGACCATTATTTTTGGGCAATTTTGCATTGTTATGAGGGTCATTCGGATGCCAAATTTAACCTTGCAAATTTTCTTACATCAATAGGGCTTGAAATTTTGGACCCCTCACCATATGTAGTTTTGATTTGGCAATCTAATTTTGAACGCCCATAACTTAGTCATACGGGCTCCTTTTTCAGAGAAATTTTTTTTATTTTGGCTAGAATCTCTTGAATTTTTTAGTGATGCTATTAGTTTCTAGTTTTGGTGCACAAATTGTGCAAAAAATTGCACTTTTTATGATTTTACCTATCCAATCCTCAATTTTGCAACTTCAAAGGCTTCGTTCGAGCTTATACAAACATATTTTCAAGTGCATTTTTTTTGAAAGTACATTTTTGAGAACTTTCCATATTAGCTATCATATTATAGGCTTATTTAGGCGAAAATATCACTTTCATCTTTTGGTCTATTTTGTAACTTGTAATTGATTGGATCCTTGAGTGATCTTGTATCTTATTTTGTTGATTATTATATAGCTTCATATTTTCTGTTGTAAACATACAAATTAGAAGTACACTTTGCTTTATTTTGGCAAGTGGCAATTGTACATGCACTATATATAAATTGCCAAAATCATCATTTTTTTTTTTGGGGGGGGGGGGGGGGGGGG
>MU223514.1:1409857-1424082 GCA_018584345.1 Thuja plicata | reverse complement strand
AGCAAGAAAATGAGACAACAATTCAATATTCTAACAATGCAAAAGTGAGTAAAGTTTTTCAGGGGGTTTGAATGAAGAAAGAGAGTTCTTTTATAGACTCTGAGATGATCAGAATAGAAACTTTCCTGTTTTGAAATAAAACAAATAGAAAAGCCAATTAAAACAGAAAGCTTTATTGAAAAGAATTCAATAAATTGTTTTCTTCCTATTTTAACTGTTTTATATTTTTGATTTAATATTGCTTTATTTGAATTTAATTGTTTTATTTCTCATTAAAGCACAATTTATTCAAAGTTTCCATTTCTGAATAGAAATAAATTTTTTGATAGAATATCTAATTAATTAAATAAATATGACCTCATGATTGTTTTTTCTCAATTATCTGAATATTAAATTCAATTATTGAAAATGAGGATATTTATTTAATAATTAAATATCATTTAATTCCTTTTCATGTGTCTCAGCTAAAGAGGGTGAATTTAATTTAATTAAAGTGCTAGGACTTTATAATTAAATCAATTCGATCATAGGTTTTGTTTAGCCAAATAGATATTTAGGAATTAAATATGATGTATGATTAATACAGATTTAGGATTTTCTACATTTGACACTCAGGTCAAGTAGAGTCAGTGAAAACTCAGAATTGCCTAGTACAATAGGACTTTGATGATTTAGAAGAATGAAAAATACAACAAAATTGGTTAGGGTTGCAAGATGCCAATTTTGGGGTGTTACACTACAAAGAAGACTATGGAATTTACACCTAATTCAGTTTTCATCAAGGACTTGGAGAGTGCAGCGGTTATGGCTACTAGGATGGTGAATCACTCATCTTTGTTGTACTACTTTGTAGATTTTGTTCCTCTTGATGACAGTGATTCTTCAACATATGATCACACTTCCAGTAATGATTCATATTTTGAGGAGAATTTTGGCTACTTGAACTTGGGTATTCTCACATGTGATCAAGTTCTTGAGCCTGCCATTCCTTCTCCTCCTATTGAGACTAATTCTACTATTGTTCTTGATGTTGCTTGCATACCTACAACCATAGATTCTTGTGATTCAGTGCACTGGGATATTCATTGTCTTCCAGTTATAGCTCCTTGGGAAGAAAATTAATAGATCCTTGGTCTATTCATTATCCCAAATCTTGGAAGACATTCATATTCTCTTTGATGAGGATGATCCTTCTTTATTTTTTTTAAGGGAACATGTTGGCCCTCATCTTAATTCTCCACTTAATCATTCTTTCGAGGTTGACATGATTGTGGATACTTTGATACAATAGTTGGAGGAGGTCACTTTATCTTCAGAGGACATACTTGAGTCTTTGGAGCATGTTCTACATTCATTCTCAATTGATTCTGGCTTGTCTTTTTTAGTATAGTAGCCTAGTACACCTGATTTTGAAGGGGCACCTTTCATCAGTGACATGGCGACACTTGAGAAAGTTTTAGATATTCCATATATTTTGAGGTTTCTTCCTACAAATTGGGGAGGCTTCATACATGCACCTTTGGTTTTGTTTCTTACTAAGGGGATAAACATTGTTCGACACTCATGGAATAGTTTCTACATCAAACCTGGAGAATCTATCATTGGTGTACATTCTGCATTGAGGGGGATACTTGGTTTCTCTTCAAATTATTCTCCCTTATGAGGGGGATCTTTTCCTCACATGAGGTTTTCTCTCTCATTTTCTATTTTTTATTCATCTCTCTTTTTGGGGGAGTATTTTTCCCATGAGGTTTTCCCTCTTTCTCTGCTTTATGAGATATTGAATTTATTATGCACTTGAATATTATACATGAGTACCTAACATGTCCTAGTTGCATTATCATCTAGCATTGTGAGTTTAAGTGTATTCCCCTCAGTTTCACTTAAGGGTGGTTTTTTTTGTAATTAAATATTCTTAATTACACTTTCCTTAAGTTTACTTAGGATAATGCATTTCATAGTAGTTTTCATAAGAGACACATAGGAGTTTTCATTTAATTTTAGCACATGGTGTAGGAGAAATTCTAGTTTAGGTGGTGATATTTGTTATCTCATGTGTGAGATCGACCTTTAGTGTTCTTATCACTTTATCATCCTCTCATTGTTGAACATGTTTGCAGATACTTCATTGTACAATGGAGGATGATCCACCTTTGGTGGACATGTGATTACACCTTGTCTAGTTGATAGGTTATCTCTTGCATCACTCTAGTTATCATGCATTGGCTATATATTCAGGCACATCTACATTATACTTAATGGATTTTGTATCCATTATTATTTAATCATTATTGAGTCAATGAATTGATCATATCATATTTGTCTCTCTTGTGTTATCTATTGAGCTTCTAGATTTTGAAATTTTCATTCTTTTCCTTAGGAAAATTCTTACATCTTGAAAAAAATAAGGAAACGTATTTTATGACCTTAGCACAACAAGGGGTCAAGCTACCTTATGATTATGGTGTCTCGATGCTAAAACTAAATGAGGGTGAGGTGAATCTTGTAGGAGTCCCAAACACATTCAATCCCTCCAAAAACATCTTGGTAATATCAAAAGAGGGACTTCACACAAAAAATACACTTTGGAAGTTATTTGTCCATACACATTTGACAAGACCTTGAATATGATACCCTTTCCACAAAATGTTGAATTGCCTAAATTTGATAAATACATGGCTACAACAAATCCCCAACACCATATCCAAGAATTTTTTACCCTTAGTATGGATTTTATCCATGAGCCAACATATTTAATGATATTATTCCCATGAATTTTATGTGGCCAACAATGAAATGATCCTCCAAATTACCACTTGGAATTAGAACTTTTGAAGAACTCATGATCAAATTTGTCAGTCAATATTCATACAACATTGAACATGAAATAACCATGTTAGATCTTTTCAATGCTAGAGAAAAGGAAGGTGAAGCTTTCTTGAAATACTTACATCTATGGAGGAAACTCTTTTCTAAGTACCCATGTGTTATCCCATAAAAAGAGAATATGGATATCTTCATAAATACCTTGACTCGTCAAATGAACATCAGACTTTAGTTAAAATGTCCAATTTCTTTTGACAAATTGATCAAAAATGGTATTACCATTAAATATTCCTTAGTTATAAATAGTGAATTAAAAATTTACAAGGACACTAAAAGTTCTCCTAATAATCAGAAAAATAACAACAATAATGAGAATCATATGTTCTGGACATGAAACAAACATGTTTCCAATGATGGGGTTGTAGATAAAAACAATGTGAAGCCTTCACAAACCATTTTAAATTTGTCTATTCCTCAACTCAAAAACAATGATCAATCAGGAATCACATGTCAAAATAATCAAGACAATCAAAAGTCTTCTCATATACGCTGAGGAGAAAGTTTACACCTTTGGGAGAACCCATCAATTCGGCATTGAAAATATTCTAAATAATCAAATAATCAAATCACCCGAAGAAAGATAATTTGAACCAAGAGTCAAGACCACATGGTGTAATGACTCTCATTATTGTCACTATCATAGGCATAAAGGTCACAAGATAAACAATTGCATGAAACTAAAGCATATTATCCAAGATTTGATCGATAATGAGATTATTACTGTGGATGGTCACAAAACAAATGAAGAATACACAACCTTTAAAAATCCTCTCATGAATCATGAAAAAGGAGCATCTTCATAAGTAAATCAAGGGAGCAAAACCAACTTTTCCCATTAGTATAACAATACTATCAATAATCTATCTAGTTTTGATAATAGAGTTAATATGATTGTGATTAAAGACAAATAATAGAAAGAATATGCCAACACAATCACTAGAAGTCAAAGCAAGGTTACTTTGAAGGGGGAAAATTCCAAGACAATATCCATTCCTTAAAAATATTACATCATGGATCAATTACACAAAACCCCCATGCATATATCCATTTTAGAGCTATTAAAACTTTCACCAACACACAAGGATGTCCTAGAAAAGGATCTATTAGAGACAAATGTACCTAAAAATTTGGGTGTTGATCAATTCCAGACCATGGTGGAACATTTAACTTCACCTCATTATCTCTCATTTTCTAAAGAAGATGGCATGTCTCTAATTCACCCTTACAATAACCCCCTTCATACTAAAGTCTTGATTCATAAACATCAAGTAAAATGAGTACTGGTAGATGGAGGGGTGGGGTTAAATATTTGTACATAAAATTTGGTTTTTTTCAATAGGGTAGTCAGAATATTTCATTGATCTGAAAATAAAATTCACTATCAAAGCATATGATGATGAATGGAGATCTTCTAAAGGACTGGTAGTATTACCAATCAGAGTGGAACCTATTGAAAATAATGTAGTGTGTCAAGTCCCTGATTTGAATCTTTCTTACAACATAATTATAAGTAGACCATGGATACATGAGATGCAAGTGGTGGTGTCTACCTATCATCAATGTCTCAAGTTTCCCTTTGAATGGAAGGAAATAAGAATTCCCGGTGACTCAAATCCATTTTAGTATTGCAACACCATGAAACCTTTGACAGATGTCCTTGTCCTACATAATTAGAGAAGTGGGTGGTTATATTTCTAAAAACACTAATATTCATCAAGAGACTTCAAATCCTCCATCCTCAGATAAAGGAAAGAGTAAGGTGGAGTTTGCATCTAGTTCCTCAAGTAAATAAAAAATTTCCACCTTAACAAGTATGATGAAGCAACTAAATCTGAAGGAACAAGGAATGGGTGAATACTCATTGTCAACATCATATTTGCCTACTTTTCCAAGATCCAATGTAATTCCATAAATTCATACACATCAAAATTCTCAACCATAGACAATATTTGATGGGACCTTTATCAAAGGACAAACCAAAGTGGAACAAGAGGAAGATAAAAGTATATTGTAATGATTGTATAGAGATGAAGATGAGGAGAATGTCTCCCAAGATTTGCTAGCTATCACAATCCCCATTGTGAGATATGGAAAAGGATTTTGATTCATGCAAAAAATGGGATATGATGGGACAAGTCCTATTGGAAAAAGAAAGGAAGGTATCATAAAGCCCATGTAAATCACAATCAGAAAAAACAAGGAGAGAAGAGGAATATGATATCAGAAGATCCAAAACCCCTCCAAGCCACTTGGAGACCCAATAAAGAAAAAAAAAACTAAAGATAGACATCTCTAATTAGAACATCAAGAAGAAATTTCCTTTAAAAAAGGGAAGAAGAAGACACACAAAGGCTCTATGAGGAAGTTGACAAAGTGCAAGCTTGTAGTGACTCATATTCAAACAAGTGGGAGTGGGATTCTCACATGGGAGAAGACTCTAGCAAAGAAAATATATTAATGTGGTTCAAACCTATGCACCTATATTTTATTAGGGACAAATCTCTAGTTCTCGGCCATTTAAACTCGATCCACTAAATCTCGATAATGTTTCAAATGAGGATAATCTGATAAAAAACTATCAAGATAGTCTAGGAGAGAGTTTCATTATTGAACTTAAACTTCTCATGGAAAAATCTGACCAATTTGTCATCAGAACCCTTACTAAACTTGAAACAACCCAACCTGATGACCCTTTTTCGCTAACCCATCCAAAACTTATTGATTGGGATAATACATGGCTAATTGAGATAGACACTTTCTCGAATGACCACACCATTTCTATGTATCTCAATGTCATTGAAACCCAAATGACTTCCATCAAGAAACTCACTAATGTGACTTCTACTTAAGGGTGTTTCAAGCCTTTCAGTAACAAAATGGATAAAATAAAAAAAAGAATCTAATGGTGAAAACCAAGTTATGGCAGCATTAGATCATAAAAGAGTAAAAATAAAGGATGTATCTAATGGTGAAAACCTCTTACATGCACCTGAAGATGAGAGGCTTGGCACTCTTCCTGAGAACTTTTAAGACAAATCTTTCATAATGATAGAGCCAACTGAAGTAGTTAATATTTGAACCCCAGAAATTTTGAAAATCATCCATCTGGCAGCATCACTCTCAGAAGTAGAAAAATAGGAATTTATCTAATTCTTTAAGAAAAGGAAAATCAACTTTGTGTGGTCTTATGCTGACATGTCTGGGATAGATGTTGATTTAATCATGCATCATTTAAATGTAGCCCTGAGAGAGAAACTAGTGAAACAAAAGTTAAGAAAGATGGATCCTCATGTGGCATTACTAGTGAAAGATGAGTTGAAAAAGCTATTAGATGTCAGATTTATAAGAGAAATTGGATATGCATAATGGATATCCAATATTGCACCTATTTCTACACTAGATAAAAGTATCAGTGTCGACACTAATTTCTGAGATTTCAATCTATATTTTCCAAAGGATGATTGTCCCTTATCCAATATCGGTACTATTGTTTATTTAACAGCAGGACATGCCATTCTATCCTTGATGGATGGATTTTCTGGATATAAACAAATCAAAATTTCTCCTGAGGACCAGGATAAGATGGATTTCACATGTCCTTGGGGTACCTTTTGTTGGAACGTAATGCCATTTGGGTTGAGAAATGTTGACGCCACTTGTTAGAGAGCTATGACCACAATCTTCCATGATATAATGCATACCTTCATGGAGGAATATGTAGATGATTTATTAGGGAAAAAATTCATAAGGTAAGAGCATCTCAATATCTTAGATCAAATATTTCAAAGTTTACAACAATTCAAGGTGTGTCTAAATCCAAAGAAATGTATTTTTGGCATTACCTCAAGAAATATATTGGGTTATATTGTTTCTTCCTAAGGGATAGAAGTGGATCTAGCAAAGGAACATGCAATTTTAGAAATTAAATCCCCCAAAGATATCAAACAATTGAGGTCTCTCCAAGGAAGGCTCCAATCCATTAGGAGATTTATTTCATAGTTAGCAGATAAATGTGGATCATTTGCTCAATTATTACACAAGAACATGACATATCAATGGGATGATAAATGTGAAGAATCCTTCAATAAGATGAAATCATACTTGATTAATCCTCCTATTTTTATGCCACCAATACTAGGAAAACCACTCTTATTGTATGTGTCAACTACTGACAAATCATTGGGGGCATTATTGGCACAACATGATTCATAAGGAAAGGAAAGAGAAATCTACCATATAAGTAGAACCTTGGTCAACCATGAACTCATTTACACAACAATTGAAAGAGCCTATCTAGTAGTGGTTTTTTTTAGCCCATAAATTGAGACAGTACATGTTAGTACACTTGTCAAGTTAATAGCAAAGAATGGACCATTAAAGTACTTTTTAAGCAAAGCGACTCTGATAGGAAGAATATCAAAATGGGTATTGATCCTAAGAAAATTTGACCTTGAATATGTGGATAGAAAGGCCATTAAAGGACAAGTAATTGAGGATAAAATATCCAAACCCCCTATGAAAGATAACCATCCTTTACACATTGAGTTTCCTAATTCAGCTATCTATTCATTTACATCAATCCCATGGAAGTTATATTTTGATGGTTCATACACTCAATATGGATTTTGAGCAGGCATTTTATTTGTCACCCCACAATGATGTACCTTTCCTAAGTCATACAATTTGATGTTCCCTTGTACTAACAACATTGCATAATATGAGGCTTTGTTGAGTGGTTTGAAAATGGCTCTTGAATAGAAGATATTCGAAGTACACATCTATGGAAAATCTCAATTAGTCATCAACCAAATAAATGATGTTTATCAAACCATAGATGATAAGATATTTCCATACAATAAAATGGTAGATGAATTTAAAAATTAATTTATGGGGATCACTTTTGAGAAAATTCCTAGAACTAACAAAATTTTTGCAGATGCAATGGAAACTCTTGCCTCTTTGTTACAAATTCTAGATCAACAAGCACGTTGTGGTTTCTTGGTGGAAGAATTTCTAATCCCATCCCATGATTTCAATAATTCCCAACTCATTTCAACTAACGTTTTTTAAACCATCTTTTTATGAACACATCTATACCTACCTAAGAGATACTACCATCTCACTAGACTTATCTCGAAACCAAAAATGAAATTTTATCCACCAATCTTCCTGAAACACCATCATTGTGAATATATTTTACCGACAAGGTCTTGATGGAACTCTCCTTAGCTATCTCAAATTTGAAGAATCTTAAAAACTCCTTGAGAGAGATATATGAACGTATATGTGGATATCATTCATATGGCCGAACCTTAGAAAAAAAACTCATTCAAGTTGGGTACTATTGTCCAAACATGGAGTAGGACTCTTGCAATTTTGTAAAGCACTATCAAAAATGCCAAGTTCATGGAATTCTCATACATTCACCTACTCAAAAAAATCTTTTCACAAAACCATGGCCTTTCTATCAATTGGGACTAAACTTAGTGGGATAAATTTTTGCTCCATCTTCTAATGGGCATAAGTTTATCATTACAGCCACTAAATATTTCACTAAGTGGGTTGAATCCATTCCCTTAGTCACTATCATAGGAAAACATGTTTCCCTCTTCATCTTGAGCTATATCATTTGTAGATATGGTATTCCTTCCTCCATTGTGACCAGTAATGGGAAATAGTTCAAAAACAAGGATATGGATGCACTATGTGTCAAGTTTAACATCAAACAACATTTTTCATCCATCTATTATCCACAAGGGAATGGACAAGAAGAGGCCATAAATAAAAATATCCTAAGAATATTTAAAAAAATAGTGAATGGAAATGGTCAAGACAGGCACCTTTAATTGAATTCAACATTATGGGTCTATCACACTAGTATCAAAACTCTCACGGGTGCCACACCCTATGCCTTGGTGTAGGGATCAGAGGTTGTTTTTTTCCATTGAGGTAGAAATCCCTTCCCTAAGGGTGTCATTAGAAGGAATCATCACATAGGAAGAATACAGAGTATCAAAACTCCAAGAGTTGGAATTTCTTGATGAACGATGTCAACAAGTCTTTGACCACCTTAAAGTCTATCAAAAATGGATGTCCAATAGTTATAACTGCAAAGTGAAACCCGTGTCTTTTCAGGTGGGTGATATAGCATTGAGAGAAAATATTTGAAAACAACAACATCAGGAAAAGAAGGGCAAGTTTGAAGCAAATTGTCTTGGCCCTTTCATTATCATATCGGTATTAGGTTTAGGTGCATACCAACTATCAACACCAGAAGGGGATCTACTGCCAAAACCCATCAACAGTATCGAATTGAAAATATTTTATGCTTAAGGGAATCAGATCCATCTTGTACATATTAAAATATCTTGAAGAAATTTCCAAAATAGCAAATATTGATCCTGAGAAAAATCATAAAAATAAAAATAAAAACCCTGAAAAAAATTATTATCTTGGTGAAAACCCGGTAAACAGGCACCTTGATAATAAAAAACAAAAACAAAAAATCAAAAATACAAAAAACATAAAAAAATAAAAGAGAAAAGTTCCTTGGTGAAAACCTAGTAATGGGTGCCTCGGCAATAGAAAAATAAAATATCTCAAAAAGTGTAATTAAACCAAGTAGTGAAAACCTAGCAAACATGCACTACTTTTTATAGTTATTTTCTTGATCTATCAGTATTTTGCATATCCACCCATTGTATATAGCCATCATAAAATCCCTTTTGTACATAACAGCCTGGTCCTACCATGGTTTAGAAAATTGTAGTCATTGTTTGTGCATCACTAGAGGAAAAATCCTGTAACTAGTGGAATAAAACTTGAGCTCGAATATCAAAAGTAAGAAAATAATGCAAACAATATATCATAACACCAAAGCCAATCATATACCTTAATGCTCAAACATCTCAATGAACATTAACATCCCACAAACGAGACAATCATGCTTCAATGCACATAGTGGAACAATAAATGGATGATAAGTTATGCACCGTGATCTTGATAGCATGAAGGTTTGTCAATTGTCATTAGCTTTCTTTTCCTATCATGTCTTCTAAGTGACTCCGTGATGTGTCGATCTAGAGAAACAATGAGGGAGCATGATATTTTCTTTGTTTTTTTTCTTGTGAGTTCATTCTTAGTACTATGCTAGTTCATCTAAGGACATGAACATCAAAGAATCATCGAGGACATCATGAGGAAAAGCATCAACTCTTGTTTGCTTATGCAAGAAATACTCAGGTCGTCTTGGTTTAATTTTTCCTTGATGCTTTTATTCACTTGCAACATTAATATTCATGAAATAAGTACTCAGGTCTTTATGATTTAATATTACCATTGTGTACTTACTTTCAATATTTAAAATTCTCAATGATGAAAAATAGTACAACAATATGATCAACCAATTCACAATGTTGTACTTAGGTTGCATATAGTTTGCATTCATGTAGTTTGCATAAGCATTTTTGCAATTGCGGAGCTATTCTAACAAGGGGATTTTGACCAAACTGGGAAACGATACATGTATCTTAATTCAATTTGATGGAGTACACATGGACACACAAAAATAGAACCATTTAACAATCAAATAATTTTGCATTTTCCATTAGTTGCATTAATTTCATTTCCGTATCCATTTCCATTTCCATTAGTTAATTGTACCTAGTTGAGAATAGAGCTGATGACACTGACACTGAATCATAAGAAGGCATTGAGATGGTATTTTTATCCATGAAGGATGATTAAGATGAAGAAGAATAAAGGTATGTAGAAACCATACTCATATCTAAAGTTAGTAAATATAATGTCTGGATCATAGATAGTGGCTACACTCACCATATTGAAAGGAAACTAAGTGTGCGGAAAACAATTCCCTATGCTAAACTCTTGAGAAGAGGATCGTGCAAATTCAGATTTAACCCTTAGAAATTACAGAATGATAATACAATAACATGCATACATAGAAAAATGAGAATGACACAATGATTTACCCTGGGGAAAACCTTTCCATAAAAAACCCCAGCACTCCAAAACATGCACAATGTATTAATCAAAACTAATATTGTTTACAATACACTTTCAATGCAAGTTCTTTCAGGAGATAATCAACACTTGAAGACAAATTCGGCAGCATAAAAACATTCCAACAATACACTAACTTCTCTAAGCTTTGCAACCCTAAAAAATGCTTATATCATGCGCTTCACTTTTTAGGGCAACTTCCAAAAGAAGTTGTATTAGGGTTTTACCATTCTTTGAACCCCACGATTGCAGAAGAGTGTACAGTACTCAACTAATTAGTTTCCACATGTCTTTCATGTCTTCACCCATCATCAAAACTTACACAATTAGCCCTTACAAATATTAATTACTGTCAGGAATCCGTCATAACTATTTCAGTCATGATTACCTTACACATTGTCCAAAGTGCTGACATTTGGAAAATATCAAATGTAAGGAAATATACAAGGTTGAGACACCTTATTCCTAACATTCTCCCACTTGTCGAACACCTTGTAAGAGACAAAGGAAATAACAGGATTTAATTGCTATAGGCCAAGAGGCCCATAGACTCCAAACACCATCTGAACTTCTCTATGCCCACATGTTTTGTCAATGCATCTGCAACATTCTTTACTATATCTACCTTCTCCAAACTTACCTTTCCATCCTCTACCATATCTCTCACAAAGTGAAACCACACATCAATGTGCTTGGTTTTGGCATGGAAAGTTGGATTCTTTGCAAGGCAAATAGCACTCTGACTGTCACAAGAAATTGTAATATGTCCTACATCAACACCAACATCCGAACACAGTCTCTTAAGCCAAATGGCTTCCTTACAAGCATGAGAATCTATCATGTACTCTACTTCTGTCATGGAAAAAGCAACCACAGGTTGTCGCTTACTCATCCAACTAATGACACCACCAAACATAGTGAACACATAGGCACTAGTGGATATCCTGCTGTCAATGTCACCTGCCCAACCTGAATCCACAAACCCATGAATACAAACTGAATGCGGAGCTCCAAAAGAGTTTCCATGATAGCATATGGAATAATCTAATGTACCCTTAAAATATTTGAACACTCTCTTAACTGCATCCCAATGTACCCGTCTAGGTTTAGCCATAAACCGACTCAGGACTCCCATTGCTTGGGCAATGTCTTGTCTAGTACAGACCATAGCATACATAAGGCTACCAACTGCACTCGCATAAGGCACTTTTCGCATGTCCTCCACCTCACTAGGAGATTTTGGAAAATCATCCATAGATAAATTTGTTCCCACAGAAACAGGAACACACAATGGTTTGCAATCAGCCATGCTAAACCTGTCCAGCACAAACTTCACATACTTACTCTGACTCAACCAAAAAATTTTGTTAGACCTATCTCTGGTGATTTCCATACCCAGAATATACCTAGCTGCCCCTAGATCTTTCATCTCAAACTGTGCTGACAACTGAGACTTCAAATCAGAAATCATACCCATACCCTTCCCAATCAACAACATATTATCAACATATAATGCAATAATAAGAAGGTGATCATTGTCAACTTTGAAATAAACACAATGATCTAATTTTGATCTCAAAAAACCAATCAACAACACAAAGGCATCAAATTTAAGGTACCACATCCTAGGATATTTTTTCAAACCATACAGAGACTTCTTTGATCTACAAACCAAAGACTCTTTACCTTTCTGAATTTAGTGCCCAGGCTGTGACATATAGATCTCTTCCTCCAAATCACCATGAAGGAAAGTTGTCTTAACATCCATCTATTCTACCTCTAAATCATACGATGCTACTAGAGATAAAAAAAAATCTAGTGGATGTAAGCTTTGCAACAGGAGAGAATATTTCACCATAATCAATTCCCTCCACTTGTGAATACCCCTTTGCAACCAATCTAGCCTTGTACCTCTCAACACTTCCATCTACACAGGATTTCTTCTTAAACACCCATTTGTTTCTAGCAGGTTTCTGTCCTTTAGGCAAAGGTACTAGGTCCCAGGTTTTGTTCTTCTCCAATGAAGCCATCTCATCATCCATGGCCTCAATCTAGGAACCTACATCTTCCATACATATAGCCTCTTTCATAGATCTAGACTCATCGGTGTTTGTAATCAAGGAATAAGCACAACTGGAATCTAACATAGAAAATCCAAACCTCTCTGGCTGCTTTATTTCTCTCGTGGATCTCCTCAAGGCCTGAGGTTAAGGTTTTTCTACCTCTTCTTCTAAATTTTCAGATCTACTAGAGCTCTCCTCATCATCAGATCCATAACGGTCTCTTTGTTCAGTCTTCTCAGAGGTAGGAGGCAACTGAACAACATCTTCTTTCATTTCTTTTTCATCTAGCTGTAGCAAAATAAGAGAAGGTGTTAGCTCTCTAAAAATAAAATTTCTTCTATAAAACACCTTACCAATCATAGGATCCCAAAGCTTTTATCCTTTCACACCAACACTGTAGCCGATGAAGATACATTTTACAGCCTTGTTTTCTAACTTAGATCTTCTCTCCTTAGGCACATGTGCATAAGCTTCACAACCAAAAACATATAGATGTCTAACTGAAGGCTTCTTACCAGACCACACCTCCAAGGGTGTCTTACCAACAAGAGCTGATGTAGGAGATCTATTAACCAAATAGCAAGCAGTAGCCATAGCTTTAGCTCAAAACCTTTGTTTGAGGCTAGCTCCACTAAGCATACTCCTAGCCTTCTCCATCAGTGTCCTATTCATTCTTTTTGCAACTCCATTTTGTTGTGGGGTATAAGAAGTTGTCTTATGCCTCTCAATCCCTTTTTCTTTATAGAGTTGTTCAAACTCTGCCAAACAAAACTCACCACCATTTTCAGTTCTCACACACTTAATTCTTTTAGCAGTCTGATTCTCTACGAGAGCTTTAAATTCCTTCAACCAACTGAAAACTTGTGTCTTGCTTTTAAGGAAATAAATCCATGTCCTTCTACTTTAATCATCTATAAAAGATACAAAATATACAGATTTGGAGAGTGAAGGAACTTTAACAGGACCAAACACATCTGAATGGATAAGATCCAAAATACTAGAAGAGTTGTGAGAACTGGAGTAAAACTAAACACAATTTTGGTTACCATAAACACATTGTTTGCAGAAGTCAAACTCGAGACTACAATCATTTAACCCCTCAATAAATTTTTTATTTTTTAGGGTTATAAGACCCTTCTCACCAATGTGGCCAAATATCATATGCCACAACATTGTCTTTTCTGCAGGAAGTTTGCCTTCCAAAGTGTTAGCACCCTTAGGTACACTTGTTGCACTACCATCGGAACCCATTAC
>MU223514.1:1389989-1409807 GCA_018584345.1 Thuja plicata | reverse complement strand
ACCCTTAGGTACACTTGTTGCACTACCATCGGAACCCATTACCACAGACTTCTTCACTACTAGTTTAGATGGTGGAGATGAAGTGACTGTTGCTGTCTTCCTTGAGATAGAAGAACTATTGCATTGTGAAGTGCAAGCATCTAGCTAAAATAGGGTACCTCTCCTAGTACCTTTCGTGAGCACTATAGTTCCTATAATCATCTTGCATCCATCTTTTGAAAAAATAGCTTGCACACCTACATCATTCAACATACTTACAGATAACAGGTTTCATGCCAAACCCGGGATTTGCATTACCCCATTGATCTCCTTTACTCGTCCATCAGGGAATCTGATAGTGACTCTTCTTTTTCAACTATCTCTAGGTGAGAATCATCACCTAGGTAAACCTTTCCACAAGGAGTTCGATGGTGGAAAGGTATACATCTAATGCAATTCTAGAATTAGTCCATCTAGATCTTTGTGGACCCATGAGGAAAAAGAGATACTATGGATATAGGTATTTTATTCTCTTTGTTGATGATTATTCTAGAATGATGATAGTCATGTTCTTAAAAGATAAATCAGAGGCATTTAAGATGTTTACATGGTACAAGGCTATGGTAGAAAAACAAAGTGAAAAGAAATTAAAATTCTTAAGGTCAGATAGAGGAGGGGAATTTACTTTAGATGAATTCACTAACTATTGCAATGAGCATGGAATTAAAAGACAGGTTTCTGCACCGAGAACACCACAGCAAAATAGAATTGTTGAAAGCAGAAACAAATCATTTTTTGACTATGCAAGAACATTGATGATTGAGAAGAGCATCACTCAAAATTTCTAGAGAGAAGCTATCAGTACTATTGTCTACACACTAAATAGAATACAATTGAAGGACACAAAGAAGACACCCTATGAGCTTTGGTATGGTCATACACCCAATGTAAGTTACTTCAGAAACTTTGGTAGTCAAATTTATATTTTGAAGGATGATAGAAATGGAAAATTTGACTCCAAAAGTGATGAAGGTATCTTTATAGGGCACTCAACCAAAATAAAGGATTATAAATGTCTTAACAAGTCATCTAACAAAATCATTGAAAGTGCAAGTGTGAAAATAGATGAATTTGCATAAACGAATGATAAGGAACGAAGAAAAGAACCAGAGGACTACAACAAGTTTGTTTATATAGAACCTGACAATGTACTTGAGCAACAGTGTATCGCTCTCAAGAAATAGAACATTGAACCCGAGCATTAGGCTGCAATTACTAAAAAATTAGAAAAATCCTCAAGATAATGTTTCAAACAATGGAGATCAAAACAAAGGTCAAGAAGATGATTAGAATGATGAACAAAGGGTTGAACCAAAACTTGCCAAGTATGTCAAAAGATATCATCTACAGAATCAAATCATAGGAGACAAGAAGGTTGGAACAAGAATAAGAAGTAAGTCACTAAACACTAGATGTTTGCTTTCTAATTTTGAGCCAAAATTTGTTAATACTGCACTGAGAATGAAGAATGGGTCAGTGCTATAAATGAAGAAATAGAATAGATTGAGAAGAATAATACATGGATACTAGTACTGAGACTAGATAACAAGAATGTCATCGGTACCAAATGGATATTCAGAAACAAGCTGAATGAGAATGGAGAAGTTACAAGAAATAAATCAAGGTTAGTATGCAAGGGATATGCACAAGAAGAAGGTATTGATTATGGACAAACCTTTGCACCCGTTGCTAGACTAGGAGTAAGAATCTTACTCGCTTATACTTCATTTAAAGGATTTAATGTATACCAAATGGATGTCAAATCTGCATTCCTAAATGGAATACTGGAAAAAGAGGTATACATTGAACAACCAAAAAGGTTTGTTGATCCAGACAAGAGAAACATGGTATGTAGACTACATAAATCCTTGTATGGATTAAAACAAGCACCTAGAGCCTGGTATGAAAGACTTCACTCCTATCTCAATAGCATAAAATTTGTTAGAACAAGTGAAAATAGCAATCTTTACTTAAAAGAAGATACTGATGGTAATATTCTGATTGCTGAAATTTTTGTTGATGATATCATTTTTGGGGGAAATGAAATGTTATGCAAATCCTTTGCTAATGAAATGACCAAGGAATTTAAAATGTCTATGTTTGGGGAGATCAAATTCTTTCTTGGTCTACAAATTCTTCAACAAGATACAGGAAAATATATCACTCAGTCCAAATACATCAAGGAAGTGCTGAAGATATTCAAGATGGAAGATTTCAAACCAGTTGGAACACCTATGGCTACCAGATGTAAGATGACAAAAGAAGAAAAATCAAATGAGTTAAATCAAACCTTATACAAATCAATGATTGGAAAATTAAAGTATGTTGTCCATACCGGACCAGATATAGCACATGCAGTTGGAATAGTTGCAATATTCTCTGCTAATCCCAAAGAATCACATATGACTTCTGTTAAGAGAATTCTGAGATATCCAAAGAACACTGAGGACTATGGCTTATGGTATAAAAGAGAAGGAAAATTTGAGCTAAAAGTCTATACATATGTTGATTGGGCTGGAAACATTGATGACTGAAAGAGCACAACTAAAGGAGTATTATCCAAGGGTGACAAACTTGTCACATGGATCAGAAAGAAGCAAGGATGTATCTCTTAGTCTACTGCAGAAGCAAAGTATGTGGCTGCTGCTGAAAAATTGCTCCAATATTGCATGAATTAAACAGTTGTTGGAAGGTATGAATATGAAGATTCTTGAACCAGTAATTATCTACTATGATAACATAAGTGTAATTAACATTTCTAAGAATCCAGTCATGCATGTTAAGACTAGCCATATTGCTATCAAGTATCACTATCTAAGAGAACAAGTGCAAGCAAAGGAGGTGATATTAGAATATGTTCAATCAAAGGAACAATTAGCTGATATATTCACCAAGCCATTACCAAAGGATACATTTGAGTACTTGAGACAGAGACTAGGGGTCCAACCCTTGTCTATCAGTCAGTAAGATGACTAGGAGGTTGCATCATCCTACACATAATCTGAAGATCATTCATGTTGATGAAAACATCGAGAAGAAAAACAACAGATACATTTGTACACATCAAGGTACAAGCATGCACTGAATACCAGAGACATTGTATTGCTGATGGATACGAAAATTCAAGGAATATATTATATAAAGGAATGGTATATGATATGGATGATTTTTTTTTGGCATTGTTGTCAAAGGGAGAGATTATCTCATTATCATAAGTATCTCATTAGTATAAGGGAGTGATTATCCCACTGAATCATAATGGAAAGATTATCTCATTAATCATAAAAGATTATATCATTATCCATGAAGTGAAGTTCCTGAAAATCACAAGGAAAGAGTTAATCAAAAGGAGAGAAAATATCCATCTCAGGGAGAGAAGCAACAAAGGGAGAGAGTTCATACAAGAGAGAAATTGTTGTCAAAGGGAAAAAAGATTATCAAGAAGAGGGGCAGTTAAGGCAGAGTACATATCAGAATAGAGACAATAGATTCTACATCTATCCAGTGAAGGGATTGAAGATTGAAGACAATCATTCTACAAGAAAAAAATCAAAGTTATTTTGAGCTTACAAAAAGCCAGACATTTGTAATAGTTACATTAGGAAAGTTTAATGAAACTGTTATATTTCATATTGTATTAGTAATAGTATAGTATGATAATGTAGTATGTTGTCATCAATGCCAAAGGGAGAGATTGATGACATGTAACTGATTGAATGTTTGAATATGTTAAGTTGATCACCGAAATTCAAAAGGATAATGCAAGACATTAAATCAATTAATGGATTGTATTTTCATTGACGTCAACTTGATATAATATAATCGGTTATAATCATAGTGTCAAAGACTTTAGAGAATCAGAGATAAATATTATACTTTCAGTAATGTATAAAAGACAAGCATTCACTATGTGACTTCAAACACTAACAACTAGTGGAACCCAACGGACAGAGATCACCAAAATACAAATTCACAGTGATTCCCAAGCAAGAACACCGATGAGCATTACCAATGAGAAAACTCACAAGCATACCTGACGGCCGGAATCATAGTGTAAACTGATGGAAAAGCCTGTGGAGAACTGGAGTGTTGACCAAAGCTATCAAAGAGTTAAAACACTGAAATTAACTTGAGTTCAGAAATGAAAAAATATCTAGCTGGCAGAGCTAAATATAGAATTAATTGGTAGTTATCTTTGTTTTCATCGACAAGATAAAGCCAAAGATAAGTAAAGGATTTAAAGCTATTTTGTCCAGTTGGAAAGAAGATCTCTATGAGATGAAAAAGGAGTTTTGTTTTAAATCTAATTGGCTAAGATTGTGGATCACGCCAAGATCAATAAAATAAGAACCTAACAACGGTGATATTATGTCTATAAAGAGACAACTTATTTCATTACAAATTAAGAGGGTGAATGAATGAAAAAAGGATGTTGAAGAGAAACTGATGAAGAGCAACTTCATACAGTCCCGATCAATCAAGCTGAGGAAAGAGCTAAAGTTTTTTGTGGATACCGAGAAACAGAGCATAGCATCACCGAGTAGAACTAAAGTGGAGAAAAGGTATTAAAAGATATATATTGATTAGATTAGTTTTATGAGATTACAATATATCTAAAAATCTACAAGTATAAGTTGTATATGTGAATAGATCATATTATTTCAGTTTAACCATTGATTTAGAAAGTCTCTTAACTGAGCAGGATTTAATGATCCTTTCTATATTGAGATACATCTCAAGGAGTATCAAAAATTTTGATCATAAAGATAACATGAGATGCTAGATACCTATTGACAGGCCAAGAGAGTGTTTGAGCAAGGAAGGTATCATAGAGATGCCCAATATCAAGTGACAAATTAAACTTTTAAATCCTCTATCTAGGTCAGACCTAAAAGTGTGTTTGTAACCTTTAACAAGGTTTTCTCTTCACCGAGCTCACTTTAGAAGAGTGAAAGTTTTGGGTTACCAATCCCAAGTGGTTTTTCCCTTAACAGGGTTTCCATGTTAAAAATCCATGTGTCAATGTGTTTATGAGTCATTACTTTATTATTTTGCATTACACATAGCTAATCTGGATTGATCGATATACTCTAGATAATTTATTGTCTTTTGGTAAATTAACATACAGTTATTTGGTAAACATATAGTATAAGGTTTAACAAAGCATTTCGAGAAGTAGTAATTTGATAATTGTATTTGAAGGCATTCATCTTATAGGACTGAAGATAAATAGAGGCTTAATATTGTGGTACTAAGTTTTTGGGTTGATTATTGGAATATTTTTTAGGCCACTAACTCACGCCACCACTCCCCCTCTCAGTTATTACTAATAGTGAGCTCTCAAGAAGTCTCAGTGCTTCAGCTCTGTGAGCATCACCTAGATGCAATGAGTGCTAATTGTTCCATTCATTCTCATGAGAGATAGGTACTTTTGAACCACGACTCATGAAACATGGGTTAATGAGTTTTACTAAACAAATTACATAAATGAATCCTGATAGAAATATCACAATTTGACTTTCTATGGAAAATATATCCTACTTATAAATTGATGAGCTTAAGGGGATTTATAATGAATGGTTCATAAGGCACAACGCTTGATGAAGGTTTCATTTGAAACTACAATTGGAACAATTTTTATATTGGCATTGATGTCAAACCATAACTGGTAAGATAGTTTTTATCTTGTAAAGTGTCATATCAATTGATTGATGAAGAAGATTTGAAAAGAAGAGATAACAAGAAGACCTTGTGAAATGGCTGAGTTATTTGGAACTACAATGGGTACTTGATGAGATTTCACCTTTAGGTAATATATTGTTTATCTTAAGTCTAATTGAAGTTTGGATGACTACAAGATTAGTCTTGACTAAGTAATAGAGCATAATATTAAGGAACTTAAGTTTGTGTTGAGTGATGTGAGTGTTGACCAAGCGCTAGTACGTGCCGAGAAAATTTAGTGTCGACCAAGCATCAGTATTTACCGAGCGTCAGTAAACTATCAAATTATCTAGTGATGACCGAGCAGAAGAACACAGTGATGACCGAGTGTCAGTATTTTGATAGTTTGAGAGAGATTTAAGATCCCAGCCAACATAGCTGATTTTCATGGGATATGTGAAGTTTGTTGGAGATAAGGATGATTTTTGTGGAGATTTAAATGAGCATTTAATATATGTTTACCTATTTTTATGTATGGATTCAAGAAGGAGTTTTTGGATGTATACTACAATGTAGATGGAAATGAAATGTTGGAAGGATTTTTTGGATTTGACCAAACCCTAAGATCTACAGTGATGATTAAGCGGAAAAAGATCAAGATACTTGATCAAAGAGGTATAAGATTAACCTAATTACAGGTTATATGTGTGTGTAGTATTGGTTAATTCAATTGATTGATAAATCTAAGCAGAAGGAAGAGAAGGTTGAAGAGAGCAATAAGGGACTACACAGTGGTGATTGCTTGAAGGATTTCCAAGCAGATCTGACCGATAGAGACGACAATGAAGGCCAGTCAGTGAATTTGCATTTGAGCTATACTTGGATCTATATTTGCAAAGTGATTTGTATGTTTTAGATCACAATTTTTTGTTACTTTCTAACCATTGTATCAGTTGAAAAATATTTTTAAAGAAGTTTGACCTAACAGTCATATTGCTAACATATTGTTAAATCCTTTAATAAAGGTGACATTCTAATGGAATGGTCTAATCCCTCTAACAAGGCTCACTTTTAAAAGGGTGATTAAATCCTTTAATCAGGTCACATTTAACAGTATGTATTGTACCCTTTAACCAGATTGGCTCCTCACATAGCTCACTTTAGAAGAGTGAAAAATTGGTAGCATGTTACTGGTATTTTTTCCCATATTGGGTTTTCCACGTTAAATCTTGGTGTCATACTTATGTGAATGTTATTTGATTTTTTGTATTGTTAAGAGTTTTAAATTCTACAAGTTGATTACATTAGGACAGTAATCTGCAAGTTATGTTATTGATTATATGATATAGAGACCGAGTGGATTACTGAGTGGATCTGAGTTGGTTGAAGTGTTTGAAATTTCAATGGTACATCTAGACCTAGGATAACTAATAAGATGGAAATGAAATATTGGAAGGATTTTTTGGATCTGACCAAACCCTAAGATCTACAGTGATGATTAAGTGGAAAAAGATTGAGCTACCTTATCAGAGAGGTATAAGATTAACCTAACTGTAGCTTATATGTGTGTGTAGTATAGGTTAATTCAATTGATTGGTAAATCTAAGAAAAAGGAAGAGAAGGTTGAAGAGAGAAGTACGGGACTACACAATGGTGATTTCTTGAAGGATTTTTGAGAAGATCTCACTAATAGAGATGAAAATGAAGGACAGTTAGTGAATTTGCATTTGAGCTATACTTGGATCTATATTTGCAAAGTGATTTGTATGTTTCAGATCACAATTTGTTGTTACTTTATAACTATTGTATCAGTTGCAAAATACTTTTAAAGAAGGTTGACCTAATAGTCATATTACTAACATATTGCTAAATCCTTTAATAAAGGTGACATTCTAATGGAATGGTCTAAGCCCTCTAACAAGGCTCACTTTTAATAGGGTGATTAATCCTTTAATCGGGTCACATTTAACAGTATGTATTATAACCTTTAACTAGATTGGCTCGTCACAAAGTTCAGTTCAAAAGAGTGAAAAGTTGGTAGCATGTTACTGGTGTTTTTTCCCATATTGGGTTTCCATGTTAAATCCTAGTGTCATACTTATGTGAATGTTATTTGATTTTTTGTACTGTTAAGAATTTGATATTCTATAAGTTGATTACATTAGGACAATAATCTGCAAGTTTATGTTATTTATTATATGCTATAGAGACCGAATGGATTACTAAGTGGATCTAAGTTGGTTGAAGTGTTTGAAAGTTCAATTGGTACATCTGGACATAGGATAACTAATTCAACCCTGCCCCCCCACCCTCAATTATTCTAAATAAATCTAACAGGTTTTTCAAATGGGATTGTAGGAAAAGTGGGCTTAACCTTGTAGGAAACTTCATGGTAAAGTATGCCTGAGTTAGAGTAGTACTAAGATAGGTGACCTCCTAAGAAGTCTTGGTGCTTCACCTCTATGATTATCAGCTAGATGCAATGAGTTCTAAGTGTTCTATTCATTCTCATGAGAGATGGGTTATTGTGAACCACTACTCATGAAAGATGGGTCAATGAATTTGACTCAAAAAGCTACATAGTTGAATATTGATAGAAATATCACAATTTGACTTGTTGTGGAAAATATATCCTACTTATCAATTGATAATCTTAAGGGGATTCATAATTAATGGTTCATAAGGCATAATACTTGTTGAAGGTTTTGCAAATAAGGTTGCAAGCAAAGTGGGCTTAACCTTGGAGGAAACTTTGTGGTTAAGCGTGCTTGAGCTGTAGTAGTACTGGGATGGGTGACCTCCCAGGAAGTCTTGATTCTTCACCTCTTTGAGCATCACCTAGATACAATGAGTGCTAAGTATTACATTCATTTTCATGAGAGATGGTTTCTTGTGAGCCACTAATCATGAAACATGGGTTAATGTGTTTGGCTCAAAAAAATACATTGTTGAATCCTAATAGCAATTTCACAACATGACTTTCTATGGAAAATATATATTACTTACAATTTGATGAGCTTAAGGGAATTTATAATGAATGGTTCATATGGCACAACACTTGTTGAAGGTTTTTCAAATGGGGTTGCAAGAAGAGTGAGCTTAACCTTGGAGGAAACTCCATGTTTAAGTGTGCTTGAGCTAGAGTAGTATTGGGATGGGTGACCAAAGAAGTCAAAGAGCTTCATGTTGGATGATATAATTGTTGGTTACTAATCATTCTATGATATTCATGTTTTGTCCCTGATGTCAAGATATATCTCTGTGGAGAAGACAAAATGGCTACTTGACTGGAAGGAGTGTATGAACATTATACAGATGATTCTAAATGATAAAATTTGGATTTATGTAGAGGGATGTGTGTTGACCTTATTCCTAAGGTTGCTTGGATTTATGTTTCATACTGTGGATGTTACAATTGATTTGGTGAAGACTAGTTTTCAGGATTGTAACTGTGATTCTTGACAGAGTAGGTCTCAGTGTTTCGAGTATATATTTCTGTCGAAGATATTTTAGATGATGCAAGCTTACTGGTGGATAGACAACATATGTTGGATTAATGGGTTGAGTTAGATTATTGTTTTGATACTGATGATGTTAGTTGTGGTGTGTATTCTAGAGAAGACCTAGTCCTTGGCCAACTTCAGACATGTAGCATGTAAAATTAATTGTGAGTGTGGATTGCAGATCTGGAAGTATATGAGATGGATTATAGTTGATGTTTACTTGTAATAGGTTCCATTTGTATCTTATAAAGGGGTTATATAATTATTTTCATGATGGAAAACCTTAATTGTTTGACCTAGTTGATTATGTATTAGGAAATCTTAACTGGCCGACCTAATGAATTATTGTAAGAAGGTATTTATGGATGATCTTTTTGTGAAGAAGATGTGGTAGAGAATTAAGGACAGAGATGTGTGGAAGTTACGAAGCTTGTTGACTGCTAGATATAGAGTAGAGTTGATACTTCATTGGTACTGACCAAGCAAAGATAATTACTATCAGACAATTCACTGGATTGTGTATTTGCTTTATACACTTGATTTAGATTGTAAATCCTTGAGGGTGGATTTAACCTTCTTTTGGAAGTGTACCTTGGCAGTGAGCCTACTATTTTCTTTGACTCCTAACAGGGACTATGTACAGTAATGTTTTAAACAAGCTCCTAACAGGGATAATATCTTTTAACAGGGATACTATACTCTTAGTACATTATTTGTGGGTGTTAATTCCCATCGGGGTTTTACCTTTAATAGGGTTTCCTAGACAAAAAATATTGTGTTATGGTGTTGTCATTTACTATGTTATCATTTATATTTGCAGATTTGATTTATAAATTTTAAAGATTAATAATCTATACTACAACTAATTCACCCCCCCCCCCTCTTAGTTGTCTAGTGGACTGTTATTCCTAACAATTGGTATCAGGGTTACTTGTCCTCAGAGAGAAAGTTTAACAGCTTGAGGTGATTCTGAAGATGACTTACTACAGGAAGGATAGTCCAAAGTTTGATGCTAAAAAACTTTGATAGTTGGCAGAACAAGATGAGAACACATTTTCTATGTCTGGGAATTGATTACTAGATGATAACAAAGAAGAAAGAAAAGGTAGCGACTGAGGATGAATTAGAGAAAGCCACTAAAGATTAAAAGAATCTATTTTTGTGTAATATGGTTGCAAGGGAATCTTTGATCAGTGCACTATCAGAAGGAGAATTTACTGAGGTAAAAGACTTGGACTCTGCACATGAAATCTCGACAATACTAGAAGCACTATATGTTGGAGACAACTTTACAAAGAAAGAAAAGTTACAGAACTGGAAGACAAAGATGGAATCCAAGAAGATGAGAGAAGCTGAGAACATCAGAGCATATGAACAGAGAATTACTGAAGTGGTTACTAGTATTAGGAACTCTGGAGGAACTTACAGTGAGGAAGAAGTGATCGCAAAGATACTCAGATCTTTGACACCTACATATAGAAACAAAGTTTAGGTCATAGAGGAGATCATATCTTTGACACCAAACTTCACTAGAGATATTTTGATTGGCAAGCTAACTACATTTGAGGCCGCAGAATTGGGACACACTTTACCTAAAGTTGAGCCAACATTCAAGGAAACCATGCACAAGAACAAAAGGATCTTACCTGGAAATGCAAGCACAAGAAGTAGTGATCTGAGAGAACAACTTGGAGCCTATGTTGAGGAATGGGAACAAATGCAGGAAGAAGAAAGGAAGCTAGATGAAGTTGTGGAAGTGATTTCTAGAAGAGAAAAGAGAGGTAAGGGTAAATTTGAAGGAAAATAACCTTTGAAATATTTTTCATGTAACAAGATTGGTCATTTTGCATCTAGATGTCCTACAAGAATTCCAAAGAACAAACCTAAGTTTTTCAAGTCTAAATACTCAAAGGACAAGGAATGTTATTATTCTAGTGAGGGTATATCAGATGATGAGGATGATGACTATGATGAAATTGGATTTATTTCTATTAAGGATGATGAACCTATGCATGAAGAAAAAGTCTTAGTATCCCAAGTTGAAAAGAAATCTGAATGGGTCATAGATAGTGGTTGTTCACATCATATGACTGGAGATAAAAAGAATTTTGTGAGTTTGAAAAGACATGATGGTGGTGTTTTTAGATTTGGTGACAATACTCCTAAAATTATTATTGGATTTGGATCTATTTCTTTGGATGGAAAGACTAACACTGACAATGTATTACTTGTTGATGGACTTAAGCATAATTTGTTGAGTATTAGACAGCTAGTGGACAAGGGCTATCAACTAAACTTCATTAATGGGAAATGTTCTATCAAGAGTAAAATAGGAGATTTGATAGCATCAAGTACTAAATCTAGAGGTAATGTATTTGAACTGAACACATCTGAAGGTTCTTTCTTTATTGTGAAGGTTGATGACAGTTGGTTATGGCACAGAAGATTTTGTCATGTTAATTTTGATAACATTGTGAAGGCACGTATGACAAAAGCAGTAAGAGATCTACCTAGAATTGTAAATCCATCTAACACTATGTGTAAAGAATGTGTTATGGGGAAGTAGACTAGAAACACTTTCAAGAGCAAAGCTTATTCAGCAAAAGGGAAGTTGGATCTAGTGCATACAGATCTGTGTGGTCCTACAAGAACAAGATCATACTATAGTGAAAGGTAATTTATACTTTTTGTTGATGAATTTTCAAGAATGATGTGGGTTACATATTTGAGAGAGAAATCTGAAGCATTTGACAAGTTCAAGTTATTCAAGGAAAAAGTTGAGAATGAATCTGGTTTAAAGATGAAGTTTTTGAGATCAAATAGAGGAGGAGAGTTTACATCAGATATATTTAATACATAATGTGAAGAAAATAGAATACACAAACAAACTTTAGCCCTAGAACTCCACAACAAAATGGGATAGCAGAGCAAAGAAACAAAACCATATTAGATTCTGCAAGGACTATGTTGCTGGAAGGAAATGTGTCACATTTTCATTGGAGAGAAGCAGTTGGCACTATTATGTACACATTGAATAGAATTAAGATTAGAGAAGGTACAAGTAAACCTCCTTATGAATCATGATTTGATCATACACCTACTATTGAATATTTTAGAATATTTGGAAGTAAATGTTATATCAAAAGAGATTATGAGATAGGAAAGTTTGATGCTAGAAGTGATGAAGGAATCTTTCTTGGTTATTCCACTAAGAGTAAAGTATATAAATGTTTCAATCTGAGATTGAGAAAATTGATTGAAAGCACCAATGTGAGGATAGATGAAAAGTTTCAAATTCAGGAAAGGATATATGATTGTGGTCAGATAACAGAAACAAAGAAGGTTGTTGTTGAACCTAAAGGACCTTTGATGATCGAGAATGAGATTGAAGAAGAAGAAAATACTGAATCTACTAAGATATTAAAAACACCAAGGTATTTCAAGAAGAACCATTTTGAAGATCAAATTATTGGTGATGCAAATAGAGGGTGTTGGAAAGATTGTTGGAAAGCTACATTGGAAACAATTGTTTTTTTTTCATTGATGTCAAACCTTAATTGGTAAGACTATTTCTATTTTTTTGAGTGCCATATCTATTGATTGGTGAAGGAGATTTAATAAAAAGACCAAGTGGAATGGTTGAGTTATGGGAAATCACAAGGGTACTTGATTAGTTGACACATTGGAAAAGTAATGTGTTGTTTATCTTTCAATGATAGTTTACTAAGAACAGTTTGTGTCAAGAAATTTTATGTCGACCGATCACCGATATATGCCAAGCATAATTTATAGTGTCGACCGAGCATTAGTAAATTGCCGAGGAAACACAATGTTGGCCGAGTAGCAGTATTTTGGTAATTGTTGAGATTTGAGATCTCTAGCTGACATAGTTGATTTTATTGGGATATGTAAAGTTAGTTAAGGATGAGCATGATTGATCCACACAATGTAAATGCATGGGTAATCATAATTAATGCATGGATCAAAGATTCAATTAGTGATTTCTTTAGAGAAATAAATTAAGTGTAATGATGGAAATATCCGTTGGATCTTACCTAACCTAAGATCTACGATCTTGATTAAGTGGAAAAAGATTTTTTTTACCTAGATGAAGAGGTATATGATAACCTTAAGGGGTTATTCATAATGTATGTAATGTATTAAAGAGGATTGCATAGTTAATTGACTGATTGGCATGATCTAAGCGAGAAGGCTGAATAGAGAAGCAGAGAGTTGCATAAATGATTGCTTGATGGATTTCCAAGAAGATCTAAAGATTGAAATGAAGATGGAGACCACTCAGTAAATTAGCATTAGAGCTGAATTGGATCTGTATTTGCAAAGTAAGTTGTATGTATCAGATCATACCTGCTGATTACTTTCTAACCATTGTATCAGTCAAAATCCTTTAACCAGGTTGACCTAACAGTCACTGTATAAATATTTTTAGCAAGGTGACATTCAGGTAGAATCTTATAAGTCCTCTAACAAGGCTACTCCTGATAGGGTGTTTAAATCCTTTAACCAAGTCACATTTAGCAATGTGTTTTGTAACCTTTAACAAGGTTGGCTCCTAACAGAGCTCACTTCATAAGAGTGAAAGGTTGATAGCATGTTATTGGTGGTTTTTCCCATATTAGGTTTCCACATTAAATACTGGTGTCAACTTGTGTGAATGTTTATGTTGTGTTTTACTATTAAGTTTCTATAAGTTGATTACATCTGAACAATAAACTACATATGTATGTTGTTATTTTATGTTATTAATGCCAAGTAGATTTGAGTTGTTCAAATTGGTATAAATTTTAAATGGGCACATCTAGACATGAGGATAACTGATTCACCCCCCCTTTCATTTATTCTGAATTCATTCTAACAATTGGTATCAGAGCTTTGGTCTCTTGGAAATAGTTTGAAAGTACTTGGAGCAAAAGATCAAGATGTATAAAAAGGAGGTACCAAAGTTGAACAAAGATAATTTCCTTGTATGGAAAAGTTTGATGAAATTACGCCTGGCTAGTAGTGGTGATTCTACTAAGCACTATGTTGAACATGATTATGTAGCCCCCACTGCACCTACCATAGCTGCACAGTTAAGAGAAAATAAGGAGCAAAATCAAGCAATGTTGGAGATTGCATCATCTCTGAACTATCATGAGTTTGAAGACATAAAGAATTGTACAACTGCAAAGAAAATGTGGGATGTCCTTGCAACCATCTATGGAGGTAATGCAAATGTATTGAGAGCCAAATATGAAAGTTTAAGAGGTAAGTTTCATGAAATAAAAAAGCAAGAAGGAGAAAATATAGTTCAATATTATGGTAGGATAAAGGAAGTTGTAAATGCTATTAGAGGAGCTAAGGGAACCATTGATGATAACACCATTATGAGAAAGGTACTAAGAACACTTCTTCCTATATATGCTATTAGAATCTCTGCAATTCAAGAGTTAAGATGTACTCCTAATAACAATTTGACTTTGGAAGGTCTAGTAGGCAGACTTACTGCATTTGAGATGTCAAATTTTGATAGCTACATTCCACAAGTTATTGAATCTGCATTCAGATCCCAGTTGGTCCTTAAAAAATCAAAGAAAGGAAATAAATGTGTGAACAGTGACAGCAACACTACTGATGATGATCTGGAAGAACTTGAAGAACTTATGGAAAGAAGACTATCTAGAGGAAAAGGAAAATTCAAAGGTAAACTTCCTATCATTTGTTTTTCATGTAACAAAGTTGGTCATATTGCTACTAGATGTTTTGATAAGAATGACAAAGATGAAATAAAAGATAGCAAGAAAAAAGATAGAAAGGATGACTGAGACTTCAGAAAGTATAAGGATTACAAAGACAAAGGTAAGAAATCTTGCTATATAGTTGAAGAAGCTTCTGACAATGATTCTGACAAATCTGATGAAAATGATATAGAAGTTGTGTATGTTGCTATGAAAGATGATTCTGATGATGATGAGAAATCTACACCAATTTCTTATTTGAGTAAAGGTGACTGTTGGATTATTGATAGTAGTTGTTCACATCACATGACTGGTGATAAAGATAAATTTGAGATTGTAGATCAGTGTAATGGCGGTTATGTTAAATTTGGTAATGCTACACCGTGTCTTGTTAAAGGGAAAGGATCAATTAACTTGACTGACAAGATCATATGTGATAATGTATATTGGGTTGATGACCTTAACTATAATTTATTGAATGTTGCACAGCTGAATACTTCTGGTTACAGAGTTGAATTCCACCACAGGAAAGCAAAGATCTATGATGCCACTGGAAAACTAGTTGGAAGTGGTGAGAAAACAAAAGGTAACTTGTTCTATCTATATTTAACTAATGAGACATGCTTGTTTACACAATATAATGATGTTTGGTTATGGCATAAAAGATTTTTTCATGTAAACTTTGATAGCTTAGTAAGCATAAGCAAATTGAAAAAGGTTAGAGGGCTAACTAAATCTAGTTTCAAGAGCAAAACTCATACTTCTGAGGAAATATTGGAATTAGTTCATACTGACCTTTGTGGTCCCATTGGTGAGAAAAGTTACTATGGAGATAGATATTTCATTCTATTTGTTGATGATTACTCAAGAATGATGACTGTTATGTTTCTTAAAGAAAAATCTGATGCATTCCAGTTATTTAAGTGGTACTTGGAAAAAGTTGAAAAGGAGATAGGTAAAAGTCTGAAATGTTTGAGATCTGACAGAGGAGGTTAGTTTATCTCTAATGAGTTTAACAGGTTCTACAATGACCGAGGGATAAAAAAATAGATGTCCACACCTAGAACACCACCACAGAATGGTATTGTTGAGAGAAGAAATAGATCTATTATGGATTGTGCCAGAACATTAATGATGGAGAAAAATGTTTCACAGAAATATTGGAGAGAAGCTATAAGTACAATAGTCTATACCCTGAACAAAGTACATGTCAAGAAAGGTACTACTGCTATACCTTATGAGCTTTGGTATGGATATGCACCTAATGTAAAATATTTCAAAGTTTTTGGAAGAAAATGTTTCATAATGAAGGATAACAGAAATGGGAAACTTGATGCTAAAGGTGACAAAGGCATATTTCTTGGTTATTCAACTACGAGAAAAGTATATAAGTGTTTGAATTCTAACACTAACAAAATTGTGGAAAGTGCTAATGTTAGAATTTATAAGTATGCAGAAAGAAATGAAGATAAAAGCATATAGGAACCTAAGAGTTACAAATCATTTGTCTATCTGGATGAGGAATATTCTAATACATTACCTGAACCTGAGAATGAGGTTGCCAAGCAACAGCTAGCACCTGTCGAGTCACATAATGAGGATGTCATGAAAAAGGAGGTAATTATCAAGCTATCTGATGGAGATGTTGAGTCACAGAATAGACTTGAATTGAACATGAATGATCAATTTGAAGAAGAAAAAGAACCTACTCTAGCAAATTATGTGAGGAGGCACCACAAACCTGATCAAATCATAGGATCAAAGGATTTTGCAGTCATGAAAAGAAGTAAGTTGAGAGAGGATACATGCTTATTATGCGATTTTGAGCCTAAAATAGTAAAAGATGCCTTAGGCAATGAAGACTGGATACAAGCCATGAATGAAGAAATTGAATAGATTGAGAAGAATAAGACTTGGACACTTGTACCTAGGCCAAATGACAAGAATGTAATTGGTACTAAGTGGGTATTCAGAAATAAGCTGAATGAACATGGAGAGGTAACAAGAAAAAAAGCTAGAATGGTATGCAAAGGTTATGCACAAGAGGAAGGAATTGATTATGGAGAAAAATTCATCCTAGTTGCAAGATTGGAAGGAGTAAGAACATTACTTGCATATGTAGCTTAGAGAGGTTTTAAAGTTTATCAGATGGATGTGAAGTTAGCATTCCTAAATGGGATATTAGAAGAAGAAGTATACATTGAACAAGTTGATGGATTTGTAGACCCAAGTAAGAAGAACATGGTTTGCATATTACACAAAGCACTATATGGATTTAAGCAAGCACCAAGACCATGGTGTGAGAGATTGCACAATTATTTGGTAAAGATTGAATTTGCAAAAAATGACAACAACAATCTGTATTTGAAGACAGAGCAATGTAAAGGTACTTTATTAGCTGAAATGTTTGTTGATGAAATTATATTTAGTGGACAAGATGTGTTATGCCAAGCATTTTCAAAAGAGATGCAAATTGAATTTGAAATGTCTACGTTTGGTGGGATAAAAAAATTTGTTGGCTTACAAATTTATTAGATGAAGAATGGTATCTATATTACTCAATAAAAATATGTTAAGGAAATACTAATAACTTTTGGAATAGAAGATTCAAAACCAGTGAGTACACCCATGGCTACTCGAAAGAAGTTAACAAAAAATGATAATACAAAAGAAGTGAATCAAACCCTTTACAGATCCATGATTGGAAAGCTGTAATATGTTGTACACAGTAGACCTGATATTGCACTGGTTGTTGGTATTGTTGTGAGATTTTCTGCCAATCCCAAGGAAACTCATATGATGGTGGTAAAAAGGATCCTAATATATTTGAAAGGAATAGATGAATATGGTATGTACTACAAAAGGAATGATAAGTTTGAGCTTAGAGTTTACACCGACTCTGATTGGGGTGGAAATGTTGATGATAGAAAAAGCACCACATGAGGAGCATTTCTTTTGGGAAAAAGATTAGTTTCATGGACAAAAAAGAAATAGAATTACACCTCACAATCTACAGCTGAAGCCAAGTATGTGGCAGAAATAGTTAATTGTTCTAATATTGTGTGGTTGAAGATACTACTGAAAGGTATGAAAGAAGAGATCACAGAACCAGTTCTCATATATTGTGATAACACGACTGTCACTAATATTTATAAGAACCCTATAATGCACTATAAGACAAAGCATATAGCTATCAAGTATCATTACTTGAGGGAGCTAGTTTAGAAGAAGGAAGTGAGACTAGAATATGTGAATACTAAGGAATAGTTAGCAGACATATTTACAAAGGCACTACCCAAGGATGCTCATGAGTATCTATGAGGTAAATTAGGGGTGATTCCCCTAACTGAGGCTAATTAGTTCAAAATGGAACTGTTGCATCAAATGTTATATTCAGAATATTTTACACATTGATGCATAGGCAGTCACACTTTAGGATGCTGCCTAAAGTCATGAAAGATAGACAAAGACAGAAAAGAGGATCATTCATAAGCAAGAAGACAGGAACAACATGATACAGAGTTTAGAACAGATGAATGTACATGATGAAGATGTCAACGTCTTTGGCATTGTTGTCAAAGAGGGATAAGTTTACGGAAAGAGGGAGAATTTACTATACTTAGTGAAAAAGAGATTACTAAAAAATAAATTATTGTCACAGAAGGAGAGATTAATGAAAGAGGGAATCTATAGATGAACAGAAATAGAAATATTTTAGTGTGATCACAAATACAAATAGGAGAAAAGTTTTACAAGATGAGAATTAGAATGAAACTAAAGACATTAATGAAGATTTTTTCATATCAAGAAGCACAGGTAGACTTTTGGATTGTATGGTAACTATGGTTGAAAATTATTGTTTTATTGTTTAGTGTTGCCATCAATGCCAAAGAGGGAGATTGTTGGAAAGATTGTTGGAAAGCTACAATGGAAACAATTTTTGTTTTTTCATTGATGTCAAACCTTAATTGGTAAGACTATTGCTATCTATTTGAGTACCATATCTATTGATTGATGAAGGAGATTTAACAAGAAGACCAAGTGGAATGGTTGAGTTATGGGAAATCACAAGGGTACTTGATTAGTTGACACATTGGCAAAGTAATGTGTTGTTTATCTTTCAATAACAGTTTAATGAGAACACTTTGTGTTGATCAAGTTTATGTTGACCGAGCACCAGTGTATGCCGAGCATAATTTCTAGTGTCAATCGAGCGTCAGTAAATTGCCAAGGAAACACAGTGTTGGCCGAGTAGCAGTATTTTGGTAATTGTTGAGATTTGAGATCTCTGGTTGACATAGTTGATTTTACTGGGATATGTAAAGTTAGTTAAGGATGAGCATGATTGATCCACACTATGTAAATAAATGTGTAACCATAATTAATGCATGCATCAAAGATTTAATTAGTGATTACTTTGGAGAAATAAATTAAGTTTAATGATGGAAAGATCCATTGGATCTGACCTAACCTAAGATCTATGATCTTGATTAAGCGGAAAAAGATTTATTTTACCTAGATAAAGAGGTATATGATAACCTCAAGGGGCTATTCATGATGTATGCAGTGTATACAAGATGATTGCATAGTTAATTGACTGATTGGCATGATCTAAGCGAGAAGGCTGAACAGAGAAGCAAAGAGTTGCATAAATGATTGCTTGATAGATTTCCAAGTAGATCTGAAGATTGAAATGAAGATGGAGGTCACTCAGTAAATTAGCATTAGAGTTGAATTGGATCTGGATTTGCAAAGTAAGTTGTATGTATCATATCACACCTGTTGATTACTTTCTAACCATTGTATCAGTCAAAATCCTTTAACCAGGTTGACCTAACAGTCATTGTATAAATCCTTTTAGCAAGGTGACATTCAGG
>MU223514.1:1373475-1389930 GCA_018584345.1 Thuja plicata | reverse complement strand
TTAACCAGGTCACATTTAGCAATGTGTTTTGTAACCTTTAACAGGGTTGGCTCCTAACAAAGCTCACTTCAGAAGAGTGAAAAGTTGATAGCATGTTATTGGTGGTTTTTCCCATATTGGGTTTCCACGTTAAATACTGGTGTCAACTTGTGTGAATTTTTATGTTGTGTTTTACTGTTAAGTTTCCACAAGCTTATTACATCTGAACAGTAAACTACATATGTATGTTGTTATTTTATGTTAATGTTGTCGAGCAGATCTGAGTTTTTCAAATTGGTATAAAGTTTAAATGGGCACATCTAGACCTGAGGATAATTGATTCATCCCCCATCTCAGTTATTCTAAATTCATTATAATAGAGGGATGATGACTAGATCCAAAGCTAGAGATGAAATTTGTTTGATTTCTCAAGTTAATCCAAAGACTACTGATGGTACATGTAGAGATGGATCTTGGACTAAAGCCATGGAAGAAGAACTAGAACAAATAAAGAAAAACAATACTTGGGAATTGATTCTAGGACCTAAGAACAAAAATGTGATTGGTACTAAATGGGTTTTAAAAAACAAGATGGATGAGGAAGGAACAGTGGTAAGGAACAAGGCTAGACTGGTACGTAAAGGCTACTCACAACAAGAAGGTATAGACTATGAAGAAAAAATTTCTCCTATTGCTAAATTGGAAGCAGTGAGACTATTCTTTGCTTATGTTGAACATAAAGACTTTAAAGTGTATTAGATGGATGTGAAGTCAGCATTATTGAATTGTGATCTAGAAGAAGTGTACATTGAGCAACCTGATGGTTTTCCTTTGACAGATTATGAAAACATGGTTTGCAGATTGAAGAAGGCACTATATGGATTGAAACAAGTGCCAAGGGAATGGTATGAAAGACTAGACAAATATCTACTTCATCTTGGTTTCAGAAAAGGTAATGCAGACAATAATTTGTATTTGAGAACTAATGAAGATGGGATCTTAATTATAGAAGTTTTTGTTGATGATATCATTTTTGGAGGCAATGATGAAATGAGTAAGAAGTTTGCTAAAGAAATGGAGAATGAGTTTGAAATGTCAATGATTGGTGAGATGAAATTTTTTTCTTGGTTTGCAAATTAATTAGAGTAAGAATGGCATTTTTATATCTCAAACCAAGTATCTTAAGGGAATGTTGAAGAAATTTGGAATGGAAGATTGTAAACCTGTTGGAACACCTATGGTGATAGGAAACAAACTGAATAATAGTGATGAGAATCAAAGTGTTATTCAGACTAAGTACAGATCAATGATTGGAGGTCTTCAATATCTAACACACACCAGACTAGATATTACCAATGCAGTTGGAATTTTGGCTAGATATCATGCAAATCTTAAAGAGACACACTTTGTTGTTGTAAAAGGAATTTTCAGATATCTGAAAGGAACATTAGAATATGGATTATGGTATGAAAAATCTGATGATTTCACATTACAGGCTTTTACTGATGTTGATTGGGCAGGTAATGTGGATGACAGGAAGACTACAAGTGGTGGTGCATTTTTTCCTTGGGAAAAGGTTGGTTTCGTGGTTGAGCAAGAAGAAAAACTATATTTCTCAATCTACTACTGAGTCAGAGATGTTGTTGTTGCAATAAACTATACACAAGTCATTTGGATGAAACAAATGTTGAAGGACATTAGAATAATTTTCAAAGAACCAGTGATTATCCATTGTGATAAAAACAACACAGCGAATATGTCAAAGTATCCTATAATTCATTCAAAGACAAAACATATTTCTATTAAGTATCATTTCTTGAGGGAGAAGGTAGCAAATAAAGAGATTATATTGGATTATATTAGCACCAAGGAACAGATAGCAGATATATTAACTAAAACTTTGCCAAAAGATTATTTTGAATATCTCAGAGGCATGCTTGGGGTGATATCACCTCCCAGTGATAACTAAAAAGATGTAGATATGCATCGGTCCAGTGGAGCTCAGAGCTATATCATTCCCTAGACTTGATGTATGGATCTACTCCTTAGGGGGAGTGATCGCAGGAGAATACTATGGAGTACATTTGGGTGATCTTGCACCTAGCTGATTGGGCATGAAGATTTGAAAAAGATAGACCTTACAGAAGACTACAAATGATTTATGGAACCCTTTTCCATTGCTTCCAAAGGGGGAAATAATATATGTGAAAATCCCTACTGTTTTGGGAAGATTTGTATTGAGGATATTGAGAAGATTATATTGAGAGAAAGTACTTTTGGGTTGATGCATATGGATTTTCCCATATGTTTCCATCAATGCCAAAGTGGGAGATTATTGGATGATATCATTTTTGGTTATTGATCATGTTGTTGATATTCATGTTTTGTCACTGATGTCAACATATATCTCTGTGGAGAAGACAAACTGGCTACTTGACTAGAAGGAGTGTATGAACACTATACGGATGACTCAGAATTATCGAAGTTGGATTTATGCAGAAGGATGTGTGTTGACCTTATTCCTAAGGTCACTTGGATTTATGTTTCATACTGTGGATGTTATATTTGATTTGGTGAAGATTGGTTTTATGGACTGTAACTGTGATTCTGGACAAAGAAGGTCTCTATATTTTGAGTATATCTTTCTGGTGAAGATATTTTAGATGATGTCATCTTACTGGTGGACATTTGACATATGTTGGAGTAATGGGTTGAGTTCAATTGTTGTTTGGATACTGGTGATGTCAATTGTGGTGTGTATTATAGACAAGACCTAGTTCTTGGCCGACTTCAGACATGTAGTGTGTAAAATTAATTGTGAGCATGGATTGCGGATCTGGAAGTATATGAGATGGATTGTAGTTGATGTTTAATTTTTATAGGTACCGTGTGTATCTTAGCAAGGGGTTATATAATTATTTGTATGATGGAAATCCTTAATTGGCCGACCTAGCTGATTATGTATTAGGAAATCTTAACTGGCCGACCTAATGAATTATTGTAAGAAGGTATATATGGATGATCTTTTCTTATGAAGATGTGGTAGAGAATTAAGGACAGAGATGTGTGGAAGCTGTGAAGCTTGTTGACTGTTGGATATAGAGCAGAGTTGATACTTCATTGGAACTGACCAAGCAAAGGCAGTTTCTATCAGATAGTTCACTGGATTGTGTATTTGTTTTATACACTTGATTCGGATTGTAAATCCTTGAGGGTGACTTTAACCTTCTTTGGGCAGTGTGCCTTGGTAGTGAGCCTAATATTTTCTTTGAATCCTAACAAGGTCTATCTCCTAACAAGGACTATGTACTATAATGTTGTAAACAAGCTCCTAACATGGCTAATATCTTTTAACAGGGATACTATACTCTCAGTACATTATTTGTGGGTGTTCATTCCCACCGAGATTTTACCTTTAACAGGGTTTCCTCGACAACAAATATTATTTTATGGTGTTGGCATTTACTGTGTTATCATTTACATTTGCATATTTGATTTATAAAGTTTAAAGATTAATAATCTATACTACAACTGATTCACCCCCCCCCCCCTCTCAGTTTTCTTCTGGACTGTTATNCTGATTCCCCCCCCCCCCCCTCTCAGTTTTCTTCTGGACTGTTATTCCTAACACTTCACCTAGATGCAATGAGTGATAAGTGTTCCATTTAATCTCATGAGGGATGGGTTCTTGTGAACCACTACTCATGAAATATTTGTCAATGATTTTGACTCAAAAAACTACACAGATGATTCCTAATAGCAATATCACAAATTAAATTGATATAGAAAATATCTCCTACTTATCAAGATGGATAATATTAATAAGGAGGTAGGTATATGGATAAGTGTGATAAATGTGCATAGATTGGAGCATGTGTTCATATGAATAAGGTGTGGAATCAATGCATGGGAACCTGTATGTATGTATGTATGTATGTATGTATGTATGTGTGTGTGTATGTATGTATTTATGGAAGGATGGATGGAAGGATAAATGGATCTATGTATGGATGTATTTATGTATGTATATGTATGTATGTATGTTTGTATGTATGGATATGCATGTATATGTTTATTTTTATGTATGTATGTATATACATACATATATACAGATATGGGAAGATGCACGAAGCTGGGTGCCAATTCCACAGAAGTCGACGGCCAAAACAATTGGGCGTAAGAAATGGGCACCCATTTTTTAGGAAACAAATTCCTGAGCTGTAAATATAAAACGGGCACCCATTTAGGTTCGGGTGCCTGGAGAAAAATAGGAAGCAAATTTTTAAAAAATGGGTGCCCATTTTGTAAATATATTTATTTTAGTTTTTAACTATTTTGCAAGTCATTTTCACAACTTGCAAAATGAGATCACGATTTTTGGCAAACGAGTGCTCATTTTTCATTGCTACCACCAACCCCCTCCCCATTTGTTTCCTGATTCCACATACCATTTTTTGTAATTTTTTTAAATTATTTTTTTATTAAAAATTATAGTTTATTGTTATTGTTTACTAGTTAGATAAGTAATTTTAAATTTTAATATTTTTCTTTTTAATTTAGCATACAAATAAATTGTATTTTATGTTTACTACAGATATTTTTAGCTTTAACTTACTTTGTAAATTATTATAGAAAATAAAAAAAAGTGTTAAAACTTATTTAACCCTAGGTAGAAAACCAAAAAAAAATGTTAAAACTCAAAACCCTAGGTAGAAAACAAAAACTATTGTTCAAAATTAAAACCCTAGGTAGAAAACAAAAAAATTGTTAAAAATTAAAACCCTACGTAGAAAACAAAAAAAACTGTTAAAACTTAAAACCCTAGGTAGAAAACAAAAACATAAACCTAGACACAACTGAAATAAGAAACTCTCTCTCTCTCTCTCTAACTACAACTAAGACTGAACATGAGTAATATTACATAATTTAGGACCCCTTAAGACCTAACATGAGTAATAAGGCCTATTATGACCTATTAAGACCTAATATGATTAGTAAGACCTAATAAGACCCTTAACACCTAATAGGACCACTTGAGACCTAATAGGACTAATAGAACCTATTAAGACCGATTAAGACCTAACATATCTAATAAGACGTAATAAGTGTATGCACCCTAAAATGGTCGCCTAGACTATGGGCCCCATTTATCATTTTATCAATTTATCAAATTCTTGAATCAATGCTTTGTAACATTTTCAATTCAAATAAATTTCCTTTATCAAATCGTAATTAATTTAATTATTTCAATATTTCCTAAGGTTTGATCATTTTTTCAATAATATTATTTAATTAAAAGAAAACATCTCTTTTTATTAATGAAATAATCTTATTTAAATAAAAGAAAAAATCACTTAAATGAAATAAAATCATTTAATTAAAAGATTCCCATTTTTTTACCTCTTAATCTCCACCGTCCATTGCTCTTTATAAGGAAGCCTCTCCTTCTCATTTGCATAATTATGATAATCAAAAAACACACACATTCTTTAGTTTATTGTTATGCTGGAGGATTGGAGAGCAATTTTGGAGGATAATTTGAGCACTTGAGCTTGGATATTGCATCTTATCTCTTCTTGTCTTCTTCTCTCATGCATTCATGAAAATTCATTTAGATTAATTTTGCATTTGAATTTTAGATTAAACTCATTTTTTCTTTCATAGATTAATTTTGCATTTGTATTTCCTTTCATAGAATAATCATGCATTGTTACCATATAGATTAATTTCATTATCATATAGACAAAATCATGCATTATCATATAGAATCTCTCATTTTATGGTGTACTTGCAGGGGCACAAACTAGGTCAATCTGAGGGCCTCCATCACACACCTTTGCACTCCATGAATAGAGAGCTATGAGTCACCATTTGAGACCTCATTCTTGAGTGATCTTGGATATAATGATTCATAGAAGTGTGACACATTTTTAGCACACAATAAGACCTAATAAGACCTAGTACTTACTAATAAGACCCTTAAGACCTAATACGGACCCTTAAGACATAATAGGAGTAATAGGATGTATTAAGACCAATTAAGACCTAATAGGACCCCTAAGACCTAATAGAATCCCTTAAGAGTTAATAGAACTAATAGGACCTATTAAGACCAATTAAGACCTAACATGTGACTAATAACACCAATTATGACCTAATACTTGGCCAATTAAGACCTAATAGGACCTAATTGTTGGAATTAATGGGAAGTATGTACTAAGAGGGGAGGGGTGAATCAATACCTCTAAAACTTTTATATCTTTTAACCTTTATCTATTGTGTAATCAATTGTATAACCAACCATCTGTTCTATATTATCTTGGTGTAAGATTTATCAATCCATAAACTTAACAAACATGTGAACATTCATGAAAGTAATTGACACATAATACAAGATATGATAATGCATAAAACCTCTATAAGAAGTTAAAAAATGTGGTGGGGATGGCACCCACAAATTCTTCACTATCTGCAGATTGGAAGGGGTTGGCTAAGGCTTACAATTTTGATCACTTATGATGATATACCCTGTTAGGAGTATCTGTGGAGACCTTTTAAAGTCTACTATGTTAAGAGATTTAGTAACACTATTTAGTGTGCACTCGGTTAAGATATTTACAAAGGATTGTTAAATCCACCTTCCTTGAAAGGATTTTTACTTTTGCTTCACTTGTTAGAATGTAAGAAAATTACTCTTTGACCTGATTGTATGAAATCTACTATTGTTGATTATAGATCCATTCAAGATTACATGTATATATGTATAACCTATTGTGATTGAATAATACCTTTGTTGCTCGGTAGCCTCTGTTCTTGGTTCTTGATAATCAATTTCATCTTTTGTTGTTCTACTTCTTCAAACACTCAGCCTGATCCATATATGTGCTCATTGGCTAAATTCATCCTCTCCTCCTTGATAATGAATGATTACAACATATATTTATAAAATAGATTGACCTAATGTAGTTTCACGTAAAACAAACTTAACTCTATGATCACAGGTTTACAACTTTACCTTGATCTCCTAGTCTACATGTTTTAAATTAGTTAAATTGATTAAAACACTTACAACAAAGCTCCGTGTCCCTTAAGTAATAGTTTTAAAATAAATCAAGACTCTATAAATAGAATACAGTTGTTTTATCTGACGTGGAAGTCAGATCTACTTTTCTCGGGATGTAACTAACTTTCAGTGTATGATGCTCGGTTTGCATAGAAAGTTTGTTTGTTGGGTTCCCTTTCTCTATCGTGTTCCTTTCTTTTCTTCTCATCAATTTGCATTGTGCTTTTCTTGTCGGATTCCATTGTCAGGTTGTTCCTTTTAGCAATTTCAGTCTTCCCTTCGCATTGTGTCTTTTATTTACACTTTGAATTGTTCTAACAGTTTTCTCTTATCTTGTCTTTTGGTGTAGGTGTCACCGATGGTTTTCTTTGTATACTAATAGAAAAATAATATCATCAATCTCCCCCTTTGACATTAGTATCAAAAACTAATATGTGAAAAATACTAACAAAGTGTTTAGTATGTACACCATATATATTCCTTAGTCATTTCATGACTCCCCCTATGCATATGCTGGTATATTATAAGTGTATGTACATGATAATTTGTTCCTTTTCTCCTTGTGTTGTATATATCATATCATATCATTATTTTCCGTTTTTTAATTCTTTTTGTACCTGTATAGTTTCCCTCTTTAAGTTATACTGTACATATCATTATTTTCCCCCTTTTTTGATAGTAAGGGCAAAGGCGTATACCTATAACTTATCAAAAATATGAGAGTGTGAGGACTTCATGTCCTCCATCATCTTCTCCCATTTTTCCTTCAGGTTGTCTAGAGTCATATGCTTGAGTGTGATCCTTGCATGCATATTGTAGATGATGTCTGCTACAGACATCTCAGGGGTGGCTATCAGTTGCCTTGCTTAACTAATATGATGTTGAAGCATTGTAAAACTTGGTACAAGTTGAGCCTAGATCTTGGTAACCTCTTCTATAAACTGTGATTCTTCTTCCCACAGTTCATGTCTTAACCTTTTGATCTCAACAATTTTCTCATAGTGCAAATTTCTTTCTTTGTCATCGGCGGTTAAGCCTTTAGCATTTGTAGCTAGATCAGAATCTAATTTTGCTATTTTATCACTATGCTCCTTAGTGAATTTATCAAGTGTGCTTAATTATTGTATCACGGAAATAGCTTTAGCAATTATTGAATCTAATTCACTTGCTAATTCTAAAAGATTTACCTTGTTTTCTGCCACTTCTTGACTGATATTTATGCTCTTCTCTCTCCTTAATTGGCTTTTTTTGCATCAACATTCTGCATTTTTATGGCCTCTATGAGATTGGCTAGTTGATCAAGGATAGGTTTATTGTGATCAACATAAACATTGGGTACAATCTGATTTAAGATGTCCCTAGTTGTCTCTAGTACCATGGAGTCTTTGTGCTCCTTTCTTAGCTTCTCTTGTAGTGCCTTCATTTGGCATATCTCACCATATTATTTTAGTGATTCATAGTCTAATGTAGTTGGGTCACACTTAGGTATTTCAATTATCTCATCTAGAGTGACTTCCAACTTTGTCTTCTTGGTTTTCTTCTTCTTCTAAGATGCACTTGAATGTAGAACTTGTTGGTTGTATTTCCTCTTTTGGCAGTTTCCCTAGTTCCTTGTCCTGCTCTCTGTTTTCTGGTGTGCTCAATTCAGCTATCTCTTGTTCATTATGCCCTTACTTCTGCCATGTTTTTAGGTTTTCAAGTCTAAAACCTTGCTCAAATTGTAAAAACCCTGAAAACCCTTAGTCTTCCAAGTGATTAAACGATGAATTTAAAACCCTAGGTCATGGCATTCTATTTCAAAGTTACTTTTTCCATTCACTAAGGGCATGTGTTTTAATTCAAGTCACCTCATCGCGTTACTTCAGCTGAATATTCCTTAGCTCTTCCCAACTTGGAATTTTCCTTGTGTCGCAAGCTCTCATTCAAAATCAGAATATTCCTTCAGTGTTACAAGACTCAGCGATTTCTTTATGTCGGGTAGTCGCAGAATAACTATGTCATAAGGCTTTATGTAAAAGGGACCCACTGTATAGTCGGGTGATCGCGGGAGATTTTTAACAGTCATGAAAATGTCTTCATACTTTGCGATTACTTCATGACACGTTATTGCCAAATCAAGCCAAAGCTAACAGTTAAGTCAGGCCTTCAGTCGCGTGGTCTCGGAATAGAATAGCGGTTAAGGGATTTTGGCTCAGACTTCGCGACTGACCGTTTGAAGTTTGCAGTAATGTTTAGTTGAGATGTCGCCAAAGCAAGATGATGACTTAGTTCTCCAGTATGTAGTAAGTGAACCAATGATCGAGTGACATGTGTCATAAGACAGGTGGACGTTTAAAAGATTATTGCATGGTCGCGAGAAGGAGAAAATGGACTCAGCGACAATGAGACTAAGGTGCTTTGCCTTCTGTTGTGATGTCTGGAAATGATTTAAGGGCATGTAAGAAACATTAAGCGACTAAGTGACTGCCGTCAGATGAAAGAATCAGAAGATCCAACGGTTGTCGTGAAGTTTGAGAAGATAAGTGCCCCAGGGAAAAAGACCTCCCGACTTGGCGATTAGGGTATGTCGCGCAGTTGTCAGAAGTGAAAAGGGGGCGCTTATAACATGTTAAGGTAAAGTTGAATGCTCAGGGCTTATATCTCCTGACTGGGTGACTAGGCATTGTCGTGAAGTCTTGAAACAGAAATTAAACACTCATCGACAAGGAGATAACCGTAAAGGTTAATGGTAACGGTTAGTCGTGAGGTCTCAGAAAGAATGGTGAGTTACTGTTAACTGTGTGCGACTATGATTTCAATTATGTCGTGTGATTGCCAGATGATCACTTGGGTCAGCCAAAGTTAAGAAATCACATTGTCACCAAGTCTTGAGATGGAACCATGGTTAATAACAGAGGCCCATGAAAAAGAGACTTAATGCAGTCACGCAGTCGCCTGATTACAAGATCTAAGAAACGGCGGCAGTTTTTTTGATGTGCCAGAGTAAATTGCTCGGTAGCCAATCACAGGCTCATATTTTGATTACTGTGCAAAAGAGTAGCTGAGATGTAAGGCAGATAACAAATCAAAATGTGACATGTCAGCTCTCTTAAACGTTATATGATTGCTCTGAGGATTCATTTTTGAAAATTTGATTTTCTATCAAGCTCAGGGACTACGGCTAGGTTTTTGTATTCGATTTCATAGCATGTTGAATTAATGACAGAACTGATGTTTCTGAATTATGAGTTGTGTACTCTGAATGATGGCTATAAGGAGTTGATAGTGCATTCATTCTCATTCATCGTGCTTTCATTCTTCACAGCCCAAGTTGCTAATTTTTAAAAGAGTGATATTTTTGCTCAGTTTGCAGTATATCCAAAGTTGATCAGAGAGTTCTAAATTGTAGGAGATTGTGCTTAGAACAGTCACCTGATATTTGAGATAGATTTGTTTCAATATCAGTAAAGAAAAAGAGATTCAGGGTGTTGCAAGGATGAGCAAAGCTGTGAGTGTTGCTTCAACAAGTGGAGGGAGTGGAGAGGAGCAGAAAGGAAAAGCAAGTTTCTCTGATGAGTTTCTCCATCTCCTTCCTGGTTCAACGCAGAATAAGAAGGTCCATGCTAATGTTCTCCTGGATGAGTACAAGAACATTTGAGATGCTGTGACCCCGGGTACAACAGGTTACTCCCTTTTCACTTACTTCTATAAAAATTATGATAAGCCCATCCCAGTATCAAACCCTTGGACATGTGGTCTTGCTAGGTTGCTTGTTCCTGATGTTTTCTTAGATGTAGACCTAGAAAATCACTATGATGCCCTGACAAAGACCATCAAAAGGGATGATGGCACTGCCCTGTTAATTTTAAATAGGAACTCATTCATGCAAGCCTTTGGCTTATTTAGCACTATGTCTACTAAAATTGACATGACAAAGCAGGAGAAGAGATATAGTTCTATGCTTGGTATTGCAAAAGGCTTATTGCAAAAGCATATGTTAAAAGAATTGAAAAATTACTTAGGTCCTATGGTTGAGCCGTATCCATATTATTACAAGGATCTACACTTCTACATTAAGTATAATGCTTATGCCCTATGTAGAGTACTAGGGATAGATGGAGTTGCAGAGAGAATCAATGCTGGCATCTTAATGATGGTACTAGACTTGCAAGAGGTGCATTCAAGCACCAGCTATGATTACATACAACATATAATTGATAAAATGCGTGAGGGTTTCGTTGCAACCCAGAAGAGATTAAAGAACCCCAAGGAGAAGGAGCCTAAGTTTTTGCATTTTTCAGTCCTAATGCACCTTCTCTTATACTTCAATTTTGTAATCATGGATATGCATAACTTGTCTCCTCAGAGATTCTATCAGACAACACCAAATCCTATCTAGTTTTGGGTCAGGGTTTGGAATTACATTTCTAGGGAGTGTGACTACTGTGCTTTCCAAAATTGGATTGTGTATCCAATTGTGCAGAGTTTGGGGACAAGCGAGACTAGAGTCCCATTAAAGATCATACAATTGCTCAGGCCCTGTGAGTATTCAGATAATTGGCCTGGAAATCAAACTGGGGTGATTTCTTCTTGGAGGAGAATTTCACCATTATTAGGGTATATGGGTGTATTCACCCACCTCATTTGTTACCATATCATGTGCCTGCAAGAGTAGCTGCTATGGAATTCATTTGGCAGCTGATGCTAATAGATAATGAGCACTTTGCACCGCACAAAAAGGGGACTATAACCCCTAGGCAATTTAAGATTTTTAACTTTAAAATTGGCAAGAATGCCATAGATGAAGTGGGTCAGTGGTTGGAGAAGTACAGAATGGGGGCAGCCCCTTATAGGTACATTGATCCAGAGGGCTTCATGGCAGGGGTTAGGAAACTGTATACTCCTACCATCCCTAATACCAATGTCCATTGTGAATGCATAGAAGAAGATTCAACAAGAAACATCTTGGATGAAGATGACATTCATATGAGAATACTGAGAATCTAAGAGTTGCTAAAGCTGCAGACACAAATAAAAAGAAATGGGTTGTCTTTTGGGGGTTTTTACCCTGATCTCCCATATTTTGATAGGATTAAGGCCATGATAGACAACTACTATGTGTTTGTAGAGCAATTGGATACAGTCCTGGATGAAAAAGGTGCTCAGACACCTCAGCACTCGGAATCAGAATATGAGAGTGGTGATGACAGTGATTATGCACATCCTCCCGTGAATCCTCCACCACAACAAGCCTCAAAGCAAAAAATGGCTGAGATCCCACAGTTGCAGGGAGTAGAAGGATGCATTGTAGATCTAACAATTGCTACACAGCCAGATGATGTAGAACCTGCTGTAAAGAGGCAGAAATTGGAGTTAGGGCAGCCTTCAGTGGAGGGCCAAAGTAAGAAAAAGGATAAGGCTAAAGCCTTAGTACCTGGTACCAGGTTATATGACCATAACCTGAGAAAAGAAATCAGGGAAGGCAAGAAACAACGGCCTGACCTAGAAGATGAAGTTGAGGTACCACTCAGGGCCTGTGTTGATGAAAGATTGCTTCATCAGCACAAATTCCTAGATGATGACAGCTTTGTAAAAATAGAGGAGTTTAAAGACTTCCTAAGGTGGCACAAAATAGAGCAAATAAGGTCCCAATTAACTATGGATGGAAAAGAAACAATTACAAATGAAGCCCTAGTGGCCTTACAAAATTATGATCCTGAAAATGAGGATATCTCGCCTGAAGATGCCAGGAAGATGGTGCTAGGAAGTGGGATATTATTGGCTGAAGGATGGGATTCAGCATCTGCTTTCATTATAGATCAAATCAGAAAGCAGCCAGATCTTAAAATAGCAAGTGAGGTCTAGGTAGGAGAAATGATAAAAATATTTGGGTATAGCCCAAAATCTCAGGCCTTTGCAATGTGGAGTTTAAGCCCAAAAGACCAGAAGCCCCAATTAGTGAATATTCAAGAAAATATGGTGGGGAATCAAATGGTGTGGTCTGTACAAAATACAGGGGACTTAGAAATCTCCCAAATTATGACACACTGGGCTCAATTGAATGAGGACAAGACAAAACAATTGTCTTAAAGGTATACTACTCTGTTAGAAGAAACAAGTGCACTATCTAAGGATAGAGACATGTGTCACATACAACTATACCAGAGGGATTAGTTGATCAAGACATTGACAAATGAATTGGAGGCAAAGCCTGAGGTAGTATATGTGCCTGCACAACCATCACCAATGCAGATTGAAGATAAGCCTAAGTCAAAAGAGGCTATGGAACAAAAGGTGGATAAAGAAAAAGGAAATGCAATTGCTTTGAAGGAATTGAAAGGCATACTACAACATAGAATTGAGATTCTAAAAGACAAAACTGATGTTGTAGTCAATACATATAATAAGTTGTCAGCTTTGCATACTGAGGTAATGGGGTACCTTGCTATTCTAAATCCTTACTTCACTAAGTGGTCTGCTAGGGAAAATTTATTTGAGAAATTATCATCTCTACAAGTCATAAGACCAGATTTTCACCCAATAGTCACTAAAGTTGAAGACGAGATCAAAAGAGTTAACATTGCTCTCTCATTATTCAAAGGAAAATTGAACCAGATAGAGGTAAAATTGGGCCTCTTTTCAAATTATTTCAATAGGTTTATTCCTTCCTTAAAGGGAGATGATGATCAAGTAAAGGCTATAGATGCCTGGAAGAGTGAGTTTGATAGCAAGATGCCTAGTAAAGAGGCTTTTCTTTTAGGAACAGAGGTTGATATAGAGGGATTCAATAGGATATTAGATGAGGCCTTCAAAGCAGAGACTGATATCAACAAGTTCCTACTTGATGTCAAGAACATCACTGATGCAAGATGAGATAGGAAAAAGGTGCAGGTACAAAGTACTCAGGACTTCAAGTGGCCATCAGACAATGAAGTAAAGGCTTAGGAAGTCATGACTACACCAAAGAAAAAGAAGCATGTGGTAGAAGAAGAAATCTTGGACGATGAGTAAGGTGAATGTTACTTGTATTTCCTGTTTTTGCTGCCTTGCCCTGTTCCTTGTCTCGCCCTCTGCAATTTTTCAGATTTTCATGCTTAAACCTTGCCTAAGTTGTCAAAACCCTGCTAAAACCCTAAAGCCTAATGTTAAATGATGTATTTTGAAACCCTTAGCCATGTCTTATTTTTCCTCATTACCTTTTTTCAATCACTCAAGACATGTGCTTTAAGTCAGGTCGCTTGATCGCGTTACAAAGAACGAATATGCCAAAACCTTTCCCGACTTAGCCTTTCCTTTATGTCGCGTAGTCTCGCTAAGAAATAGAATATTCCATCAAAGTCTCGAGACTTGGAAATTTCTCTTTAGTCGGGTTGTCGCAGGAACTTCATGTTATAAGCTTTAAAAGGAACGGGACCCACCTTCAGTCGGGTGATCGTGAGAAGATTTAGAAAGTCAAAGGAATGTCTTCCAGCCTTGCAATTACTTCATGTCCCATGATCGCTTGATCTTCTCGATCAAACAGTTAAAGAACTCTTCAGTCGCGTGGTCTCGTGATCAATTGGCAGTTAAGGGATAACAGTTCTGACTCAGTGACTAACGGCTTGTGGTTAGTGATTTCCCTCAGTCGGGATGTCGCCAGAATAGGAGTGACGACTCAGTTTTTAGAATGCTTTAAAGTGGACCAAACAACAGATGACATCTGTCACAGAATTAGTGGTTGTCGGGAAATTGCCTGATGAAGGAAAGAGATCAAGCGATAAGGAGACAAAAGTATTTTCATCCTCAGTCGTGAAGTCTCTTGATGATTTAAGGGTATGAAGAAATGTAAAGCGATTACGTGACAGCTATACGATGGAAAGATGAAAGGATCTGATGGTGGTCACAAAGTCTGGTGATAAAAGTGCCCCAAGGAGAAAGTCCTTCCGACTAAGCGATTAAGGTATGTCGCAAGGTCGCTGAAAACAGAGAAAGGGTACCTTTTAAGTAATAAGATTAAGTTAAACTTATCACCCGACTCAGCGACTAAAGGTTGTCGTGTAATCTAGAAAAGAGAAATGAGCATCCAGCGACTTAGCGATAACAATGAAATGTTAAAAGGTAACGGTTTGTCGCGAAGTCTGATAAACAATGCTGAGTTAGAGTTAACTCCATGCAACTATGATTTCACTATAGTCGCCTGATCGCTAGAAGGACTTGGGTCAGCCGAGGTAAAGGAGTTACATTATCGCCAAGTCTGAAGAGTAAACCATGGTTAACAAAAAGTGCTCACGACAAAGAGACTTAATGAGGTCGTGAGGTCGCCTGATAACAAAGATTCTGAAAAGCAGCGCCAAGTGGATGACATGACAGAGAAGGTCACCCAGCGGCCAATCAGATACATGAATTTTTGATTACTGAGTACAAAAGGTAGCTGAGATTTATGATAGAGAACGAATAAGAGAGTGCCATGTCAGCTGTCTTAACCATTTTATGATTGCGCCAAAATATTCATGATTTAAATTTGATTTTCTGTCACCTCGCGCAACTACGGCTAGGTTTTTGAACGTTTCACGGCATATCAACTTAATGGCAGAACTGACGTTTTTGAATTTTGAGCCATGTACTCTGAACCTTTTGGCTATAAACAGGGGAGTATGTATTCATTCTTGTTCACCGATTTTATGATCCCAGAGCCAAGTTGTTGTTTCAGAGCGAAAGGTGATTTTCTGAGCTGTTACAATGTTCTAAGGTGATTGAAATTTCTAAGTGATACAGTGAGTTGTGCTTAGATTTGTTTCAATATCATCCAGTCAGAGATTCAAGTGCTTGCAAACATGAGTACTTCCATGAGCGTTGCATCTACTAGTGGAGGCAGTGGAGATGAGAAAAAAGGGAAACCTAGCTTCTCTGACGAGTTTCTTCAGCTGCTGCCAGGCTCAACTCAGAATAGAAAGATTGATGCTGGTGTTTTCAAAGATGACTTCAGAGACATAAGAGATGCAGTGACCCCAGGAACAACAGGTTATTCTCTGTTTACTTATTTTTACAAAAATTCAGATAAACCTATCCCTGTGTCAAACCCTTGGATATCTGGTTTGGGTAGGTTATTGGTACCTGATGTTTTCCTTCATGTTGACCTATTTTTAGACCTGGCTAATCACTATGATGTACTCACAAAGACCATCAAAATAGAACATGGCACTAATTTTCTTTTCCTAAATAGAAATTCTTTTATGCAAGCATTTGGTCTTTTTAGCACCATGTAAACCAAAATTGACATGAAGAAATAGGAGAAGAGATATAGAAATAAGCCTGGTGTTGCTAGGGACTTATTGAAGAAGCATATGCCACAAGAGATAAGAGATCATATAGGTCCCAAGGCTGAACCCTACCCCTATTATTTCAAGGACCTGTACTTTTATATCAAGTACAATGCCTATGCTCTTTGCAGAGTA
>MU223514.1:1303721-1354289 GCA_018584345.1 Thuja plicata | reverse complement strand
TGCATAAGGTGACTGGTTGTGAATTACTGTCAATGATGGATGGTTTTTCAGGTTACAACCAAGTTCTTGTCAAAGAGTCAGAACAATATAAGACTGCATTTACTACTCCTTGGGGAACATATGTTTATATCATAATGCATTTTGGTCTGATAAATGCAGGTGCAACTTTTCAAAGAGCCATGGATGTTGCTTTCAAGGAGTTTATTGATTTGTTCATGATTTTTTACCAAGATGACTTAACTACATATTCTAAAAGGGCTAACGATCATTGTGGTCATTTGGGTAAAATCTTCAATAAAGCATTAGAATATGGTGTTTCATGAAACCCTAAGAAGTGTCACTTTGCAGTTAAAAAGGGAAAATTGCTTGGGCATATAGTGTCCAGAGAAGGGGTAAGAATAGACCCTGAGAGGGTAGAGGCAATTCAAAAATTAGTTGCTCCAAGAAACTTAAAAGGTGTACAATCTTTGTTAGGAAAGATTAATTTTGTTAGAAGATTTGTAGCCAATTTTGCTAAAATTGTCAAGCCCATTGTGAAGTTGTTGAAAAAGGATACTAAGTTTGTTTGGAATGATGAGGCTCAACAAGCTTTTGAAAGGATAAAGAAGGCAGTGCAGGAAACTCCAGTGTAGATTATCTCCGGATTACACTAAGCCTTTTTCCCTATTTTCATTTGCATTATTTCATACAATTGCTGCAATTTTGCTTTAGAAAGATGAGCAAATATTTGAACATCCCATAGCCTTTTATAGTAAATCCTTGCAAGCTGTAGAACTTAACTATGAAATAATGGAAAAGAAAGCCTATGCATTGGTAAAGGCTGTGAAGTCTTTTAGGCCCTATTTGGTGTGTGCCAAGGTGCAAGCCTATGTTCCACATTCAGCAGTTAAAGATATTCTTACCCAATCAGAGGTTACTGGTAAGAGGTGCAAGTGGATTACAAGAATTCAAGAGTTCAATCTGAAAATCAATATCACTAAATTTGTAAGAGGTCAAGGCTTGGCAAAGCTAATGACAGAGGAGAACATGGATTTAGTGCAATCAAATCAAATAGAAGAAAATGGCTGAGCCATTACCAGTATAGAGAGGCAACCATATTACACTGATATTGTGTTCTTCCTCAAAAATGCTAAGTGTCCTGATTATCTATCTGATAATCAGAAGAGGAGTTTGAATTTGTAAGCTCAAAGATGTGTTTTGATTCAAGGAGATTTGTTCTGGAAAGATAATAATGGTGTACTATTACTATGCCTTAACAAATATCAAGCTGAGAAACTCCTAATTGAGATGCATGAAGGAGAGTGTGGAGGTCACTTTTCTGCTAAGACCACTGCCCATAAAATTTTGAGGGCAGGATATTATTGGCCTACTTTGTTCAAAGATACTTATACACATGTTAGGAAGTGTGAGCCATGTCAGAGGTTCTCCAATAAGCTAAAATTTGTAGGTGCTCTGTTGCTTAACCTAGTGAGTACTAAGGCTCCTTTTGTTGTATGGGGCATTGATTTTATTGGTGAATTTCAAGAAAAGTCTAGTGCAGGGCACAGTTGGATTTTAGTTGCCACAGATTACTTTACTAAATGGATTGAGGCTATCCCTACAAAGAAAGCAACTAGTAAGGTGGTTACTGAATTTTTTCTGGAAAATATTTTGACCAGATTTGGTGTGCCCAATAAATTAATAATGGACAATGCTATGAGTTTCAGATCAGAAGAAATGACAAGCTTCTGTGAGCAGTATGGGATTACAATATCTTATTCATCCCCATATCATCCATAGGCTAATGGACAAGCTGAGTCTAGAAATAAAATCATATTGAAGATATTGAAGAGAACTCTGGAACAAAACAAAAAGACACGGCATACAAAATTAAGATTAGCTTTTTGGGCTGATAGGATAACACTTAAGAAGGAAACTAGTCAATCACCTTTTGAGTTGGTGTATGGTTTACAAGCGAGGTTGCCTATTAAAAATTTATTGCCCATTTGCCAATATATACAAGAGGAACATCTAGATGTCTCTGACAATATGCAAAATAGAATGATGTAGTTGAATGAATTGGATGAAATAAGGAGAAATAGTCAGAGAGAAAATGTGAAGCTACAGTAAAAAATGACATATCTTTTTGATAGGAGGGCTACTGAGAGAAAGTTCCAAATTGATGATTTAGTTCTCCAATGGAATGCAACGGCAGAGGATAAATACAAGCATAAGAAGTTTGAGTCTTTATGGCTAGGGCCGTTCATTATTGCAGAACAATTTGGCAAAGACTCATACTTGTTGAAGAATATGGAAGGAGATCTTTTTGAGTTTCCTGTGCATGCGCAGTTTTTGAAGCCTTTCTTTGAGTAAAGGTTCAAGGTGCACAAGTAAGTTTGTATTATATTCTCCTTTTCTTGTCCCTTGTTTGTAAGTTCTGTACATATTTCCCTTTCTATTTTAGGGTTTTGCTCCGTTAGTAAGGTGGTCTACAACCAGAGATTCTGTGGTTTTTTGTCATAAACTATGTTTAGCCAATCCGCATTAGAGCCACTGTTGGTTGTATTTCTCGTTTTGGCAGTTTCCCTGGTTCCTTGTCCTGCTCTCTATTTTCTGGTGTGCTCAATTCAGCTATCTCTTGTTCATTATGCCCTTACTTCTGCCATGTTTTCAGGTTTTCAAGTCTAAAACCTTGCTCAAATTGTAAAAACCCTGAAAACCCTTAGTCTTCCAAGTAATTAAATGATGAATTTAAAACCCTAGGTCATGGCGTTCTATTTCGAAGTTACTTTTTCCATTCACTAAGGGCATGTGTTTTAATTCAAGTCGCCTCGTCACGTTACTTCATCTGAATATTCCTTAGCTCTTCCCGACTTGGCATTTTCCTTGTGTCGCATGCTCTCATTCAAAATCAAAATATTCCTTCAGTGTTACAAGACTAAGAGATTTCTTTATGTCGGGTAGTCGTAGAATAACTATGTCATAAGGCTTTATGTAAAAGGGACCCACTTCTTAGTCGGGTGATCGCGGGAGATTTTTAACAGTCATGAAAATGTCTTCAAACTTTGCAATTACTTCATGTCGCGTTATCGCCAAATCAAGCCAAAGCTAACAGTTAAGTCAGGCCTTAAGTCATGTGGTCTCGGAATAGAATAGCGTTTAAGGGATTTTGGCTCAGACTTCATGACAGACCGTTTGAAGTTTGCAGTAATGTTTAGTCGGGATGTCGCCAAAGCAAGATGATGACTCAGTTCTCCAGTATGCAGTAAGTGAACCAATGATCGAGTGACATGTTTCATAAGACGGGTGGATGTTTAAAAGATTATTGCATGGTTGCGAGAAGGAGAAAACGGACTCAGCAACAACGAGACTAAGGTGCTTTTCCTTCTGTCGCGATGTCTGAAAATGATTTAAGGGAATGTAAGAAACATTGAGCGATTAAGCGACTGCCGTCAAATGAAAGAATCAGAAGATCCAATGGTTGTCATGAAGTTTGAGAAGATAAGTGCCCCAGGGAAAAAGACCTCCCAACTTGGCGATTAGGGTATGTCACGCAGTCGTCAGAAGTAAAAAGGGGGCACTTATAACATTTTAAGGTAAAGTTGAATGCTCAGGGCTTATATCTCCCGACTGGGCGACTAGACATTGTCGCGAAGTCTTAAAACAGAAATTAAACACTCACCGACAAGGAGATAACCATAAAGGTTAATGGTAATGGTTAGTTGCGAGGTCTTAGAAAGAATGGTGAGTTACTATTAACTGTGCGCAACTATGATTTTAGTTATGTCGCGTGATCACCAGATGATCACTTGGGTCAGCTAAAGTTAAGAAAGCACATTGTCGCCAAGTCTTGAGATAGAACCATGGTTAATAACAGAGGCCCGCGACAAAGAGACTTAATGCAGTCGCGCAGTCGCCTGATTACAAGATCTAAGAAATGGCGATAGTTTTTTTGATGTGACAGAGTAAATCGCTCGGTAGCCAATCACAGGCTCCTATTTTGATTACTCTGCAAAAAGAGTAGCTGAGATGTAAGGCAAATAACGAATCAGAATGTAACATGTCAGCTCTCTTAAACATTATATGATTTCTCCAAGGATTCATTTTTGAAAATTTGATTTTCTGTCAAGCTCAGGGACTACGGCTAGGTTTTTGTATTCGAGTTCATAGCATGCCGAATTAATGACAGAACTGATGTTTCCAAATTATGAGTTGTGTACTCTGAATGATAACTATAAGGAGTTGATAGTGCATTCATTCTCATTCCTCGTGCTTTCAGTCTTTAGAGCCCAAGTTGCTAATTTATAGAAGAGTGATACTTTGCTCAATTTGCAGTATATCCAAATTTGATCAGAGAGTTCTAAATTGTAGGAGATTGTGCTCAGAACAGTCAGCTAATATTTGAGATAGATTTGTTTCAATATCGGTAAGGAAAAAGAGATTCAGGGTGTTGCAAGGATGAGCAGAGCTGTGAGTGTTGCTTCAACAAGTGGAGGGAGTGGAGAGGAGCAGAAAGGAAAAGCAAGTTTCTCTGATGAGTTTCTCTGTCTCCTTCCTGGTTCAACGCAGAATAAGAAGACCAATGCTAATGTTCTCCTAGATGAGTACAAGAACATTCGAGATGCTGTGACCCCGGGTACAACAGGTTACTCCCTTTTCACTTACTTCTATAAAAATTATGATAAACCCATCCTAGTATCAAACCCTTGGACATGTGGTCTTGCTAGGTTGCTTGTTTCTAATGTTTTCTTAGGTGTAGACCTAGAAAATCACTATGATGCCCTGACAAAGGCCATCAAAAGGGATGATGGCACTGCCCTACTAATTTTAAAAAAGAACTCATTCATACAAGCCTTTGGCTTATTCAGCACTATGTCTACTAAAATTGACATGACAAAGCAGGAGAAGAGATATAGTTCTAAGCCTGGTATTGCAAAAGGCTTATTGCAGAAGCATATGTTAAAAGAATTGAAAAATTACTTAGGTCCTATGGTTGAGTCGTATCCAAATTATTACAAGGATCTACACTTCTACATTAAGTATAACGCTTATGCCCTGTGTAGAGTACTAGGGATAGATGGAGATGCAGAGAGAATCAATGCTGGCATCTTAATGATGGTACTAGACTTGCAAGAGGTGCATTCAAGCACCAGCTATGATTACATATAGCATAGAATTGATGAAATGCATGAGGGTTTCGTTGCAACCCAGAAGAGATTAAAGAACCCCAAGGAGAAGGAGCCTAAGTTTTTGCATTTTTCAATCCTAATGCACCTTCTCTTATACTTCAATTTTGTAATCATGGATATACATAACTTGTCTCCTCAGAGATTCTATCAGACAGAACCAAATTCTATCCATTTTTGGCCCAGGGTTTGGAATTACACTTCTAGGGAGTGTGACTACTGTGCTTTTCAAAATTGGATTGTGTATCCAATTGTGCAGAGTTTGGGGACAAGCAGGACTAGAGTCCCATTAAAGATCATACAATTTCTCAGGCCCTGTGAGTATTCGGATAATTGGCCTAGAAATCATAACTGGGCTGATTTCTTCTTAGAGGAGAATTTCACCATCATCAGGGTATATGGGTGTATTCACCCACATCATTTGTTACCATATCATGTGTCTGCAAGAGTAGCTGCTATGGAATTCATTTGGCAGGTGATGCTAACAGATAATGAGCACTTTGCACTGCACAAAAAGGAGACTATAACCCCTAGGAAATTTAAGATTTCCAACTTTACAATTGGCAAGAATTCCATAGATGAAGTGGGTCAGTGGTTGGAGAAGTACAGAATGGGGGCAGCCCCTTATAGGTACATTGATCCAGAGGGCTTCATGGAAGGGGTTAAGAAACTGTATACTCCCACCATACCTAATACCAATGTCCATTGTGAATGCATAGAAGAAGATTCAACAAGAAACATCTTGCATGAAGATGACATTCATATGAGAAGACTGAGAATCTAGGAGTTGCTAAAGCTGTAGACACAAATAAAAAGAAATGAGTTGTCTTTTGGGGGTTTTTACCCTGATCTCCCATATTTTGATAGGATTAAGGTCATGATAGACAACTACTACATTCTTGTAGAGCAATTGGATACAGTCCTGGATAAAAATGGTGCTCAGTCACCTGAGCACTCAGAATAAGAATATGAGAGTGGTGATGACAGTGATTATGCACGTCCTCCTGTGAATCCTCCACCACAACAAGCCTCAGAGAAAGAAATGGCTGAGATCCCACAGTTGCAGGGAGAAAAAGGACACATTGTAGATCTAACAGTTGCTACACATCCAGATGATGTAGAAGAACCTGCTGCAAAGAGGCAGAAATTGGAGTTAGGGAAGCCTTCAATGGAGGGCCAAAGTAAAAAAAAGGATAAGGCTAAGGCCTTAGTACCTGGTACCAAGTTATATGACCATAACCTGAGAAAAGCAATCAGGGAAGGCAAGAAGCAACGGCCTGACCTAGAAGATGAAGTTGAGGTACCACTCAGGGCCTGTGTTGATGAAAGATTGCTTTATCAGCAAAAAATTTTAGATGATGACAACTTTGTAAAAATAGAGGAGTTTAAAGACTTCCTAAGGTGGCACAAATCAGAGCAAATAAGGTCCCAATTAACTGTGGATGAAAAAGAAACAATTAAAAATGAAGCCCTAGTGGCCTTACAAAATTATGATCCTGAAAATGAGGATATCTCGCCTGAAGATGCCAGGAAGATGGTGCTAGGAAGTGAGATATTATTGGCTGAAGGATGAGATTTAACATCTGCTTTCATTATAGATCAAATCAGAAAGAAGCCAGATCTTAAAATGGCAAGTGAGGTCCAGGTAGGAGAAATGATAAAAGGATTTGGGTATAGCCTAAAATCTCAGGCCTTTGCAATGTGGAGTGTTATTCCCTGCATCCCCGTCCCTACATTTTGTGTGCAAAATGTTGGGTCCCCCTTTTTTTTTCTTTTGTTTTGCTTTTTGCTGCGGCTTTTGCCTTGTCTTTCTTTTTCTTTCTTTTCCTTTTGTTTTCTTTCTCTGGGTTTTTCTTCCCTGGCGTGTGTTGTTTTCTTGGTTTGGTTTTCCCCTCCGGGATCCCGGATCCCGGAGGTTGTCTTTTATTGGGAAGCCGGACTCTGGACTCCGGGATTCTTTGCTATAATGTTCTTAAGTCTTGGGAATATCATCACAAGGAATCCCCGGGCCCAGAGTCCAGAGGTTTTGTCTAACCTAAAATCTCTGGAAGGAGGAGGATTGCTTTTACCAAGGGTATAAATAGAACTTACCTATCATTTTCACATTTACCGTGATTAAAACCTTCAAGCAGTTACAGAGAGATTTGTGGTAATCAAAGCTTAACACCTTCTACTATTCTCAGACGCACGCTAGTGTTTTGTGGTGGTGATCTTGACATTCTAACGATTCAAGCTATTGCAGAGTTCTCCTGGTAATCTTTCCCTTCCTCCGCCTTCTGCGTTTTTAGGTTGGTTCCTCTGCTTCCCTCTCTATTTTGCTTCTATTTTCTTGGTTTTCTTTGGGTTTGCTTGTTTTGTTTCCGTTTCGGCTTTCCTTCTGTCGTGTCTTTCCTTTGTCCTCTGGTTTTTCCACCCGTTGGTGGGTCAGCTCTGCTAGAAGGTTGTCCGCCTTCTGTGCAGAAGTAAATAGTTTGTAAATAGTTTATAATTAGTCTATAAATAGTTTTGTAAATAGCATGTACATGATGTAAATAATTGTATATATCTATTTTTGACTTGTCTGGTTTTCCCGCGGGAGTCATCCCGTGTGTATATTCATATATATATGTACATATTCCTGTAAATATCCCCTGTATATTCTCTCCTCTCCATGTATATATTTCCTCCTTCTTGTGTATATATTCCTCAGCTCTATGTGTATCCTTCCGGGTGGCTCGACGAGCTGGTCGAGTCGCCTCTGCTTCTGGTTTTCACCTTCAAGTTTGCTTCAAGGCAGAAAACCACCTGTTTGAAACTTGGCTAGTGGCCGGTTTCAAAAAGGCAGTTTTCTCTCTCCTCCATCAAGGCTGTTAGAGCCTCATTTATTTCCCATGCGCGCAATCACATCCAGCAAAGTGGCTTTCCCTTTTCGTGTGTTCAGCCAGTCGGCACCGCCGTCAGTGCCATCACATCCAATTAATGCCTTCCCATGTGGCATCCATGTGGGCTCAACAACTTGCTCATTCATTCAATTTTGTTAACGGTCTTTTCTCCAGACCTCGGGCCCCCTTTTACCACCCCTCACCCTAAGTCTCTATCAAGCGTGGTAGAATTTCCCGGACCCGGAGACATGATGAAATTCCTAAGTTTAAGATGTGTTCTGCTTTTCGAATATCTTTGTGAAAAACTAACTTTTCAGGAAAAGCAAACGGCACGGTGGTAAGAACTCCGGACCCCGGAGTAATTGTTTCATTTTAGTGGAAATATTCTGATGGTCTCTTTGTCTCGCAGGTCCGAACTTCAATTCGCAACCATGTCTGAGGCATCTGCATCCTCTCCTCCCGGAAGCCTGGAATTACCAACTACAACTGAGACTAGGGCAGCGTCAAAGTCAAAAATGGAAAAATCCCTGGCAAAGCTGCCCCTCACATTGAAATTTGTATAAGATAATGAGATCGTGGGTTCAAAGATTGAGTGCAAGGTGAAGCTGATCACCGACACCAGTGTCAGAACTTGGGCGGAAATGCAGGCCCTAGTAAAGATAATGCACATCCAGTGATAGGCTGGAGACCCACTTGCAATTAATATCAGAGGTTCTGGGATCCTTCGAGCAGCTTGTTTCCCATGCTCCATGTAGTCTCCAGAGCTTGTTCTAGCACTAGCAGCCAACTACAACTCTTCTGTCTAGGTTGTCATGCTCGCAGCCGCTGAACCTATGGGGTTCCCCACTCCACTGGTGTCCCTGGACCCAGTCACTTTTCAAGAGGGCCTGGGCATCCCACAATTTGATCGGGCCACGGTGGTCATGAGGTCAGATGCCTTGAAAAAATTCGCCAAACTGGAGGATGCGGACCAGGTGTATATAAATGCCAACTGGCTCAAAGTCCCAAAGAGGGACCCCAAGAGAATGAAGATTGATATCCCCCACTCTGAATTCAAGGAGAGCATCCAGATGGGGATGATAGCATTGGCCCAGGTATTTGGGCAACCCTCCGCCCAAGAATTTACAAAGTGGATGTACTATTTCCTACTGGGCATCTCCACTAAGGAAGAGTTCTTCAACTGGGCTACAATTATTTCCAACCACGTCGACTCCCAGTTCCGGCATCTGAACGAGAATAAGAAGTTCTACATGACTTCTTATGTTTTCTGGGTCTTAGCTCAGCAGAGGCCCCACTCCAACGGCCTACTCATAGATGGCGTCCTCAGATTTGGCCCGGGACAAAAGGCAACATGGGACCATTTCTCACAAATCCAATGGGAAGCCATCTTCCCTAGTTACTGTCATGTAAATGATTGTTTCGTTTACTATCATCTGCTTACGCCCACCTGGGATACCGGATACCGCCTGTCTACTGAGGCGATGAAATTGGTTAGTAGTTATGGGCACTACTACATTCAATTCCAGTAGCATACCTACATTAGGGTCACGGGCTTCTCTGGGAAAACCTACTTGTTGCCCAGGCATTGCGGGGACAAGATCGTACTGCTGGAGTATTGTAGACAAATGATGGAGCTGCATACCTTCTTGGCTCTCAAGAAGGTCCTCAATGTTTCATTCCCAATCTCCTGTGGGAACTATACCTGCAGTCTGGCCGCTGCAAAGGAGGCAGACAATGAGCTTAGATGTTACAACTTGCAGGAGTTTTATCTGGCGCGGAAGAGCTTTGATCTGCATGGCCAAATTGCAGCTGCACTACCCTAGGCTTCGGAGCCCCACCAAGCACACATGGAAGACTTTTAGGCCAATCGCCAGGATGACGTGGATGTGCGCAGCCAGCATTATGACAGAATAACGGTAGGAATGATGCAGGAGCTAAAGCTTCAGAGGTTCACGGCGAGCTTTTCTGACACCACCCCCACCACAAATCCCCAGTACAAAGAAAAGGGGATTGACAAGATGGTGCTACCCACGATAAATTGGGCCACCCAAGAAGATCACATAATTGAGGACTTCACTCAGGAAATTATTGAGCAAAGTCATGCATACTTTAAGAGGGTGTGCCCCGGGAGTGCGCGCCTAGCTCCCTGACCGGCACTAAAAGCAACACCACAGCCGGCACTAAGGTTAACCCCGGGGGCTGGGACATCTTCATAGACTGGGACTTCTACACAAGGTGCAGCTAAAGGAAAGGGGATAGCTCTAACCCCCTCCGCGCAACAGACTCCCATACAAGAACAGATTCAGCAATCTGTGGCGGCCTCCTAACAAATGAGGGAGCAACTATTGACAAAGCTGGCCACTCCCCCGCTTATGTCTGGACCAATTCGTCCCCCTTCCTCCCCATCGCTGGCAGCCCTAATGATGAAGGCGACCGGGGTTGATCCAACAGAGGCAGCAGCAATTGCCGATGCGGGACCACCTCTAATCACCCGGAGGAAAAGAAAGCACATCAAACAGCCAAAGGAAGAACCAGCGCCAAGGGCATCCCTCCCCAAAGAGGTGGAGATCCTCTCTTCTAGTTCCCCGGAGCTGGAGAAAGAGGCAAAACAAACAGAGGACCCAGCCAGTCCCCCTCCAGAAGAAGAGTTTGATTTATTTGCAGCTGATGAGTTCAAAAATCTGCAAGGAGGTGACACACAAACAGGGACGAAAGTCCCGGAGAAAGAACAAGAGGCTGTGGACCTCCAGGACTTGGAAGAAGAAGTTGTGGAATAAGAAAAGCAGAAAATAGAAGAGAAAAGACCGGAGATTGTCTCCAGGGCTCAGGTAGCACAAGATCTGGGAGTGGACCAACAGTAAATAATTGAATAAAAGGCATCAGCTGGGGAACCCGGACCTGGATTCTCAGGAGTAACCGTAACCCTAGCCGCCGCGTTTCAACGGCCACTCCCGGGGGAAACCTTCAGGCATATAATTATAGCGGCCCAAACTCTAAATCTAGGCCCAATACCTCCCATACTGCCAACGGATGAAGTGGAAGAAGAGCAAATCGAAGAGGTAATCCTCGAAGAATCCAACCAAGGTCCAGACTCACCCATTGACATCCGGGACCAGGATAAGGACATAGAAATTGAAGATGTTGCAGCAGAAGAAGTGCCCGAAGAAGAGGTGTCGGCAGAAAAAGAAACGGAAGAAGTACATGTTGAAAAGGAGCAACCACCACCGGACACCGGGAGAGTGTCTGAAGAACAGACTCTGGTAGGAAGGCCACCTCTCCCACCTCTGTGGCTAGTGGAAAGCAAGAAGAGAAAATCCCAATCCGCTCCAGCAGTCCCCATCTCCTTGGCCGAAATTATGGTCTTAGCTCAGGCTCCGCCGAAGGCAAAGAAGGCCCGGACAGTTCACACATTGCGAACTAGGTCGGACGGAGAAATAGTTGCAGTAGTGGAAACGCCTCCCCTAGATGTCGATGAAGCGACTGTAGATCCCGCAGATTACAATATCGCAGAGGTACACTTGGGCAAAAGAGGAAAGCAGGGCGAAGTGGACCTGCTGAAGGAGGCAGCAAGGGCAGTGGAGGCCCGATATGAGAAAGAGGCCCAAAGGCTCAAAGTGAAAAAGGAGAAGAACACAAACCTTATTGGGTTGCTAACTGAGCTGGCCAGACCCATCAGTGCCGCCCCTCCACAGGCCTCCACATCAGAAGAATTACCGCAGAGTGACATAGACTCCCTGCGAGTAATGAAAAAGAAGGCCCAAGCAGCAGATGAATGGGTTGCTGTGCAAATAGGAAACACCCAGTGTTTCCTAGTATCCACTCTCCCAGATGGGATATAGTTTTGGAAAATTTTGATGAGATGATGAACTCCCGGTATCAATCCCTAGAGGGAATGGATGGGGCCATGATGGTCAAATTGACCAAAATTGTGCTGAAAGGCCGTGACGCCGCAAGGATGGCAGATGAGTTCAGAAATAATGTTTTGGACCTGGGGGAACATGTTGAAATGGCCAGATACAGGAGGGCCAGCCTAAAAAAGATTGATGAGGATGGCATTTTCTGCCTCCTTCAAGCCTTCGGCGATAATAAACAGCCTTGAGTTTTCTCCAGGGGCGGGGAAGCTTGAGCATCAGATATTTTTTATTCTTTTCGGGGACGTAAGTTCCCGGATCCCGGAGTCCCGAATCCAAAATTTTGTATTCTTTAAATTGATCTGTGTCCCGGTCCCCAAGGCCAACCGGTCACTTTCAGAAGCGGTTAATAAAGACTGTCAGAAGGTAGTTTGACACATCAAGAGGCATTGGCTTGGTGGTTGATTTTTGACAGGATGATCTTCTCGAGGCGCTGTTCAAGGGTACACCTGGCATGTTGGAGATAGGGCGCCACATTTCCCATTTATGAGGCATGTAGCCTCGGTCCCCAGGGGACCTACTTTCTACCTTCTCTTCGCTGGTTCTCTTCCCAAGAATGATTCTTCTGATGTATATTCTTGTCTTATTCTTCTGACATGACAGACCTATTCTATCTCTAGGTCTTTTGTAGGGTGGCGCAGGTAGTACCGGCCCCAGATATTGTATTTTATTGAAGTGCAGTAAAATAGGGTTAGGGTTAAAAGAGTTGTATAAATAGGCAAATCGGCCCATTTCCAAGGGTCGGCAAAATTGATAATTTTATTGTCCATAAGAAATAGAAAAGTAGTTCCTTTTAGTTGCAGAGCTCAATGCTCCATTGTCTTGTTCTTGATAGTTGAATTCTCCCTTGGAGCCATTATTGTATCACGCACCAGTGATTGCTGGAAGAATATTAATGAAGAAGGAAGGATTCATAGAAATGATGTTGTTAGCATCTCTGCTTCTGAGTTAATGGTATTTCATTTTTTAATGTTCTGTATGTCCTTTTCTCTGAATGTGTTAAAGTAGATTAACGACCTCTTTATCCTGCTACTGATAAAATACTAACTAATGGTTGTGTATTTCTTCGGTATTTAGTGTAGTCTTTCAGAGTATTGTTGATGTTCCGGATATTTTAGCATGACTGTAGTTAGATGAAACGTTTTAACCTGTAGGATCTTTTTTGTTTTATTTGTTAAGTGTAGAATACTCTGGGAAACCCTTACCACATTGAATCTTTAGGAGAACGAGTTGAAGTAACCAGCTATCCCCCTCGAAAAATAGTCACCTATCCCAACCGAGCCCTGCACCGTCGTGACCCGACACCCAGGTGCTCTAAGGCCCGGAGAATTTTATTTCCCCGGACAACCTTTGCAGGCGGAGTTGGCCGATTTCTCCGGAACCCAGTGACAACTTATGACTGTTGGCAGACCCGGTCAGCAAAACCCCGTCAACATGGAGTTTAAGCCCAAAAGACCAGAAGCCCCAATTAGTGAATATTCAAGAAAATATGGTGGGGAATCAGATGGTGTGGTCTGTACAAAATACAGGGGACTTAGAAATCTCCCAAATGATGACACACTGGGCTCAATTGAATGAGGATAAGACAAAACAATTGTCTAAACGATATACTACTCTGTTGGAAGAAACAAGTGCACTGTCTAAGGACAGAGACATGTGTCACATACAACTATACCAGAGGGATCAGTTGATCAAGACATTGACAAATGAATTGGAGGCAAAGCCTGAGGTAGTATATGTGCCTGCACAACCACCACCAATGCAGATTGAAGATAAGCCTAAGTCAGAAGAGGCTGTGGAACAAAAGGTGGATGAGGAAAAAGGAAATGCAATTGCTTTGAAGGCATTGAAAGGCATACTGCAACATAGAATTGAGATTCTAAAAGACAAAACTGATGTTGTGGTCAATACATATAATAAGTTTCCAGCTTTGCATACTGAGGTAATGGGGTACCTTACTATTCTAAGCCCTTACTTCACTAAGTGGTCTGCTAGGGCGAATTTATTTGAGAAATTATCATCTCTACAAGTCATAAGACTAGATTTTCCCCCAATAGTCACTAAAGTTGAAGATGAGATCAAAAGATTTCACATTGCTCTCTCATTCTTCAAAGGAAAATTGAACCAGATAGAGGTAAAATTGAGCCTCTTTTCAAATGATTTCAATAGGTTTATTCCTTCCTTAAAGGGAGATGATGATCAAGTAAAGGCTATAGATGCCTAGAAGAGTAAGTTTGACAGCAAAATGCCTAGTGAAGAGGCTTTTCTTTTAGGAACAGAGGTTGATATAGAGGGATTCAATAAGATATTGGATGAGGCCTTCAAAGCAGAGACTGATATCAACAAGTTCCTACTTGATGTCAAGAACATCACTGATGCAAGATGGGACAGGCAAAAGGTGCAAGTACAGAGTACTCAGGACTTCAAGTGGCCATCAGACGATGAAGTAAAGGCTTGGGAAGTCATGACTACACCAAAGAAAAAGAAGCCTATGGTAGAAGAAGAAATCTTGGATGATGAGTAAGGTGAACACTTGGCACTGCACTGTTCAAAGACAAGAGGGACAGTTATTACAAAAGGAGAATGTAGGTGAGTAGGCGAGCACAACTATCCAGACTCAGCATAAATACTATCAGCTACCATCTACAAATATAATTACAGTCACCAGATCGGGAGAAGAATAAGAAATATCTGTTTATACTTTTTTGACTCAGTCCTTTCACCGCTTCTTTCTCTTTCTTTTGTCTCTCTTGTAACTTTAGGGTTAGGTTTTCTTTGACCATCAGAAGCTCTGCATCCTTAAGGGATTCCAAGATGGTCAAAAACCTATATATAGCATAAGATTTGAAATTTTTAAGGGTCTTTGATGTTCAAACATTTTGGAAAGAAGATAATATATTACAGAGTTCAGATATTCTGGGTTTCTGTCTATCTTTTGAAGTTCTATAATCTTTCATGTATGGAAAGCTGGATCATATAAATAATATACGGTGAAATTTTACACTCCTCCATTGCTGTCTCTTTATTCTTTGTATGTGCTCTTCTATGTTAAGTTTACAAGGTATTCTGAAACATTCTGGTTATTAGGTAACTATTTGATTACTTGCAAGTTTCTTTTAAGGAAAGAACTAAGTTTTGTAAGTAGTTTCAAGGAGCATACTGCTTTGTTTAAGGATTTGATACAATAGTTTTGAGATGACAGGGTAATTTGTAAGGCAACTTATCTTAATTGCATGTCAGCTATAAGGCAATTTACTGTATTTTGTTTCTATGAGATCCTAGCTAATTTTGACTCTATAGCCCAAAGGATAGGCACTGGTTTAGAAAGCAATCTGATAATCTATCTTTGTCTAAGTTATTCCAATATATCAAAACCAATTCAAACAAAATACTTTGTTATTGTGAAGAGACAAACAAAACTTGTTAAGGACCTATGTCAGCGGGATAGTGTCCATTATAGTGATTCCTTGGAGAGTGAATCAACTAGGTTATCCCTCCTATAAAGAAAAGGAAAAACGATGAAAATCCTTGTATCACTGATTCTTGTTATGCTTACAACTATGGTTTGTATGGTTATATCTTGCATTTGGTTATGCTTGGTTATTTGCAAGGTGATTCATAAGTTGGTTTAACAAAAGATACATAGAAAATCAGTGTCCACATCAACAAATACTATGTAAACAGCGATTATAAAAGGTAAAACCTGCCTGAGTATATGTGGAGCTCAAAAATGAAGAAGGACCTTATCCAGTCCTTAGCAATTAAGCTTTTCTTATCTCTGAATTAGTATTAGAAGGAATAGTGTTCAAGTAGTCATTCCAAGCACTGTGATTCATACAAGAAAAATCCCTAACAGAACCATAGCCAGCTTCTCGACTTTGTCTTATGTGCTAGATGAAGTGATTGGAGGTGTTGTCTCTTTTTGTTGTTGTGCCTTAGTGTCAGCTTGTTGGTTTTGAGTGGACATCTCCACATCAACCTTGACATTATCTGCAGCAACATCTTTGGTTTCCTTAGGAGTGCCATCTTTTGGTTTAACTCCTTCATCGGTATCCTTATATACTTCACCTTCTGTTGTTTGTGCATCCTTTTCATTGTTATCTCAATCTGTTTTCTTTGAATATCCTTTTGCAACATTGTCAGTATCCGTTACATTTTGAGTGTCTTTGATGACATTCTGTTCATCGGTGTTGTCTTTCTTCCCTTCATCCCCTGCATCCTTGGGAATACTTGAATCTTTGTCAGGTGACTTATTCTTTTCCAAGATTATATTGATAGCATGTATCAATAATGGAATATGTCCTGGTGTGTCTACCTATGCAGTGTCAACAGATGTATCTTGTTCCTTTGATTGATCTACTACAATAGTAACATCCTCATCTGCCTTAATCTCATTGGAAGGCTCGTCGGTTATGTCAATAACTATTTTTTCCATAGTTTTATCTGGCCATGTTTCATCTACCACATCCATGTTCTTGTTTTCTTCCTTGTCTATTTCAGTTGTTGTGACATCTTCATCATTGATAGTAATGTGCTCTAGAGTAGCCTGAGTGTCATTTATTTTATTTTCATCGGTCTAAGGTAAATCTTTGTCTGGGCTTGCCTCCTGAAAAGTTGTGTTTAGTATCTTACTCCATTTCTTATTGCTTTCCCTTTCAATTTTTATTAGCATGCCCTATAGAACTTTACATGCTCGTAACTTTGGTGATAACTTTTTTACATGTTTCTGTAACATTTCTTCTATCTCCTCTATTTTGGATTCGGGAGGCATGACTAGTACTAGGGATCTTTCCCTGATTTTTTTCTCAGAGTGCAAGGCAAATGTCCATCTTGCCGATAGCCTATCTTGAAGTTATTTGGGCATACTGTTTGCTAGTTGTATTGGGAGGTATTTGTATATGCACATCATCTTGATGATTTCCTCATCAATCTTATTTTGATCCAAGTGATCCAATTTTAACCATTTCTTGACCTTCCTAGTATTTACTGAACCTGTATTTATAATTAAGCCGTTAACCTCATCAACTATTTTAGGTATCTGGCTCTTTTCCTCTTGAACACCTTCATCCTATTTTGTATCCTCAATGTCTTCCTTGGTTCTTATGAGCCTTATTATTTTTTGTGGCCTTGTTTTCTATGTGGGAGGTTTCCTCTTGTAGGTCCTTACTTGACCTTTCTTCAATGGTGAAGGACTTGTTTCCTTAGATGTTTGACTTCTTGTCCTTGAAGCAGCTGTGGTTCTAGGCTTCTTGGCTGGTGTAAGTAATGGAGCATCTAACTTTGTAGACTCAGAGTCACTTTCCTACTCGGCCTCACTAACGGGTGACTGTCCCTCAGTTTCTTCCTTTATAACTGATAGCCTTTTCTTCAAGTTCTTTACCATTTTGTCTTTCTTCCTATCTATTTTCTTTACAACCAAGCCAGTTTTGATTCTATTCTTGGCTTCTTCATAGGTGTCAAACTTTGGTTGTGTTTTGTCTAAGGGCCCATTTATCAATGCATCAATTGCATTGAATGTTTGATCTATGTTTACTTCATAGTCAAGTGATTGTAGCCATGATCTCCTTGGTATAGAAGGTTTGATATATGTGTAATTTGTGTCTACCATGAAGCATATATCATTCTTGAATTTCTCAATTAATTTCTTGAGGATCCTTTACTCTTTTCTAAATTATCTCCTTGAATCCAGAAAAAAAATCATCCATAACTATCTCAAAATTATCTCCCAGTGATTTTATAAACTCACTGATCTATATGGTGACTGGTCTAGTTGTATCCCATTTTACATCTCCTATTGAAGGGAAGGATTATTAGAAGTAAAAGAAAATGCACATGATAAGTGGACCAAACTTACATGAGTTTTATTTTGCATTCCTGATTGTCTTTAGGTTCTCTTCTAGCTACTTGAGTAGAATTTTAGATAGATCCAATTGGGTTCCTTTCTTTACAATCTTATATGATGTGTTCACTACTCTGGATGCTATGTTTTTCATCCATCTAGCTTGAAAGAACTTGTATCCTAGGATAGATGCTCCAAACTTTAGATCATCATCTGTCATAGTGGATACCTTAAGTAATCTTCCATCACACTTAGCTCCTGTATTCTTTTCAATTTCAACCTTGGGCGGGTGCTTCAATGCCTTTACCTTTTCAATTATAGGATAATTGGTGACTGCATGAATAACATCTTGGGTTATTGGTTTAGGCTCATCCAGCCATAGCTTATGATTGTGAATTCTTCCCAATACTAACTGAATCCACTCGGTTTTAAAAACTTTCGGTAACAATAGGGAATTTGTGATCCCTTTCACTTTGATGTGTTTATGCTCATCTTTAATAGTTTTGTCATCATTAGATAGCTTCTTGAAATCTTTTTCTATCTCCAGGTCACCAATTTCTACAATCTTGCAATGTATGTATGCTTGCACATCTTCAAAGAGAAAAACCCTAGCTGGTATTTGTGAGAATGCTCTAGCGTTGTCGAGTTGTGATGCAACCTCTAGGTATATCTTGTAATGTGGTTCCACACAGGTCAAATTCTTGACAAGATTTTCCTTGTCCTTCTTGATGCTCTTCAACTTAGCGGTTCTTGGAGATGTGGCCATTGTTTCATAAATTTAGGGCTTTCCGTAAAAGATGAACAAAGTTCTTGGTTATGCTTTGTACTTGCTTCAACCTTTTTTGTTACAAATGATCTACTTGGAATTCTTTATAATGGGTTGGATTCACTCTACAATATTGTCTCTTTTGGCGCTATTTTCTCTCTAGTCACTTCACTCAAATCACAAGTGAGAAATGAAACCATTCCATCATCTATTTATAGACTTTTCCCTAGGTCAGGTCATTAAGGCTCAACCACTCCTCGGTATTTGAAGACATAGTCATTGGTTGATACACTAACTTCCCTTTTAGTGACCATGTGATGCTTTGGGGTAGTTGTCTAACTTGTCACTTTTACTGATGGGTTTCGGTGTATTGCAAATACAACTTTTTTAGCTCACTTGATTACCGATGGATCTCGGTTTACACTAGCAACTTTTGCTTTTACATGTTGACTGACGATTCTCGGTAAGTGCAGACAATACAGCTTTGAATGTATACCAATGTATTTTGGTATGCATTAACTAAAAAAATAGTTTTCATAGAATTTAACAACTAATACTATAGGGTTTCTTTTTATGCCTTGCATACCCATCCCTACATTTTTTTAGAAAAATGTTGGGTCCCCCCTTTTGCTTTTGGTTCTTCCTTTGTTTCTTTTCAGCCCTTTTGTTTTCTCTGGCCTTTGCCTCTTCACGGTCGTTGTTTTCACTTCTATTTGGTTTTCCACAATCTGGGACCCAGTCCTGGAGTGTTTTATTCCTTCATGTTAGCCGAATTCTAGACCCCAAGATTCTTGTGTCATTACTTCCTCTTTAGTTGGAGGGTGTGGTCATGCGGGATTCCTGGGCCTGAATTCTGGAGGTTTACCTTTTTCTCAGGATTTGTGGAAGGGAACAGTGCATTTTAATCTATGGGATATAAATTAGGCTTTGCTTGTCATTGTTACACTTTACGTGAACAATTTACCTTCGGAGTGAATTAAGAGCAAATTGTGCGATTTTCCAACGAGCTAAGTGCAATTTTCTTCGAGTTATTAAGAGTGATTTGGAGTTTGGACCTATACGTGTTCAAGATATCCTAAAGTTTTATCATTGTGTTCATAGATTTTGAAGACCTATTCATCTGCAAAGCACCTCCCATTCCCTTTCGTCCCTATCTCTATTTTTTAGGTAGGTCCTTCTAGCCCTTCTCTTTCCTTTTGGTTGGCGCTTTGTTTCCTTTGTTTTTTTGGGCTTTGTTTTCTTTGTGTTCTAGTCTTTGTCACTGCCTCCCCTCTATGGGATGGCTCTGCAAGAGGGTTGTCCATCCTTTGTGCATTTCTGGATAGTGTAAAATAGTGTAAATTTATGTAAGTCTTTGTAACTTTGTAGGTAGTGGCTTGTAGCTTAGTTTTAAATTTGTTCGCGCCTATGTAAATATCGTTCTTCGGCCTCCTGTTAATAGTGTTCATAGTGTGTAGTTTCTATGTAACCATCCATAAATTCATGTACATGGTCTATACATTCCTTCGAGTCCTACCCGTCTTGCGATGAGTTCACCGCACCCTTTGCATCGTTTAACCAAATTTGAGCTAGCCTGCCTAGTGTTTGCTGGACTTGATCTTATCACCTCGCTTGTTCAAGTTGTGGCCTTTCTCTCTCCTCCATTGCTTCAACATTAATGGCAGGATTAATTCCCCATGCATGAGCATTTAAAAACATCCCAAGTGGCATTCACTCCATTTGTGTTGAGACAGTTATCGCAATGAATGCCATTACTTCATTCATTGCATGACCATGTGATAGCCCACGTCAGCCCAGTATGGCAAATTGCCAAGTCCTTTCAATAACGGCCAGTTTCTCCAAACTCTAGGTTCTGCGTAATCCCACAGCCTTCATCTCATGTTTTGCATGAACCAGAATCCCTAGGAACCCCGAGTATTGATCAGATTTGAAGTAATTTATTTCATTTATTGCATTTTTAGAATTTGATAAACTAATTTCTTCTTAAGGACAGGTGTGAAATGATGATGAAATCTCTAGAAACTGGGACTTTATTATAATTGATTATTTGTCTTAATAGTTGTCTAGTCTTGCAGGTTGTGAATAACTCATCAAGCAACATTTCTGAAGCATCATCCCCCCCAGAAGTCTGGAACTCATGTCCACCTCAACAAGGGCGGCCACCAAGACAAGGGCTGAGAAAGAATTAGAGAAACTCCCACTCACCTCAAAATATCTGGTGTCATCGTGGGATCCAAGGTGGATTCCAAATTACAACTAATCACCGACATAGAGGTCAGACCTAGGGAGAAATTGCAGGGCTTGGTAAGGACAATGTTCAATCAACATTCTATCAGAGACAGTATGGCCAAGAACATGGCCGCCTCTGGCATAATCAAGGCCGCCTGCTTCCCTTGCTCTCTGCAGTCCCCAGAGCTGATTTTCACCCTAGTGGAACATTACAACACAACCATCTAGGTTCTTATACTTTTTGCTTCCCTTCCTACGGGCTACCCAATGCCCCTAGTGTCCCTTGACGCTGCCACTTTTGCTTTGGGACTGGGAATCCTCCAATTTGCCAATTCTATTATTATCCCCCAAGCCAAGTCACTACAAGAGTTCAACAAAGTCCAATAGGCTGTCTGGCAGCACCTTAACACCCACTGGCTGAAGATTCCAAAGAAAAATTACAAGAAAATAAAGTTGGAGATCCCCCGCATGGACTTCAAAGAAAGAATACAAGAAGGAATCATCCTCTTATGTCAGGTCATCGAAGAACCACATGCCCGAGACTTTTTAGCTTGGATGTACTACTTTCTGTACAGCATCACCACCAACGGGAAACATTTTGACTGGGCAACCATTATTTTCAATCATGTGGACTTCCAGCTGAACAAGGTCAGCAGGGCATCTGAGTTCCACATAAATTCTTATGTTCTATGGGCACTAGCACAATAGAGACCTAGAATGTAGGGTTTGCTTATAGTGGGCATCCTAGGGATAGGGCCTAGCCAAAGTGCTCCTTGGGATCATTTTCCCCATATTCAATGAGAAGCCAGCTTCCCCAATTTCTATTGGGTAAATGATACCTTTGTTTACTACAACATTTTGATACCCACTCGGGATGTTGGTTACTTTTTTTCAAAGGAGGTCATGGTCTTGGTAAGTTCCTACGGCCATTATTTCATTTAATTCCAATAGCACTCATACATTCGGGTGACCGGGTTCTTTGGCAAGCCCTACCTATTGCCCAAATACTTTGGGGATAGGATTATTTTAATGGAATACTGCAGCCAAATCCTTGAGGTACATATGTATTATGGCTTCAAGAAATTTACCACCATTCCTTTCCCGATCACTTGCATAAAATATTATTGCATCCTAGCAGCGGCCAAAGAGGTCGATAATGAATTGAAAAGCCTGGGGCTGGCAGAGTACTACCTGGTGCAGAGCAATTTTGATCCACTAGGCAAAATAAATCAAGCATTACCTCGGGTTTCAGCGCCCCACGAGCCTCACATGGCATATTTTTGTGCAGATTGTGAGGATGACTTCAAGGTCCAAAGTCGGCATTATGAAAGAATGACAAAAGGTATGATGAAACACATGGGTCGCCGAACCTTTCCAATGGATTTCTCAAATATCAAGCCCATGGAGGACCTAGAATATAAATCTAAATGGATTGACAAGATGGCTCTCCCTCTTGTAGATTGGGACACCCTAGAAATTGTGACAATAGAAGATATCTCTAAGGATGTGGAAAAGCGCAGTCATGAATATTTTTTGTGGGTATGTAAAAAGAGCACCCGCTGAGATGGTCTAGTTTTTTGGGGGTCCACTTTAGGCTCCAGAATGATAGGACAGAGTAGAGATAAAGGGAAAACAAAAGTGAGCACCTCGGCCCTGATCCCGTCCTTGGTTTGAGCCCCTTTAATGGAACAACTCAATGTCCAGCTTGAGTCATCTTGACAGTTGGGTGAAACAATCAGCGCCTGACTTTCCCTTGGTCTCGCGGTTTCTCCGGTTGGATTTGTCCTTCCTTCAAGCTCCCCTTCACTTGGAACACTCATGAGTCAGGCAGCGGAGACAGAGGATGAGGGTGCGGCTATTCTAGATGTTGGGGCCTCGTTACAGACGAGGAGAAGGAAACAAAGAATAGATAATCCTCCACCAAGCACAGATGCAAGCCCTGGACCATCGAGAAATATTCATGTTGAGCTCATCCCTTCCTCCCCAAAAATAAAAAATCCTTTAGAGGCCTCCCCTCCCCTTAATAATTTTGATGACATTTTCCAAACCGACGACCTGGTAAATTTGCAAGAAGATGTGGAGAGGGTGGTCAAAGAGATTGTCACACAAAAGGTAGAGATTATCCTCGGGGAAGGGGAAGGAAAAGAAAACAAATTTGACCTAGAAAAAGAGACCCGAGAGAAAGAATAGGAAAGCACACTAGGTGTGGAAGAAAAACTGGTCCCGGGGACAAAGACAGAAGAAGGAAGATGCAAGACGATAAATTGACTACCACTAGGGAAATCAGACCTTCGGGAACAATCGTACCCTCAGTCATCATGCTCCAAATGCCTCTAGACACTCTGGGTGACCTGGTACTCTAGGATATGACATTAGGAAAGGTGGTCCCTACAACGCAATAGTCAGACCCAGGATGGACACCTTCGCCCCCTCTAGAAAGTAGGCCCTCGGAGGAGAATGTCTTAGCAGAGAATGTTGAAAGAATATAGAAGCAGCAGGATGTGGGGGAGAACCCCAAAAGTATGGATACTGATACCACTAAATTAGGAGAAGCAGGAACCCTAGGGATAAAGAAAAAGAGTCCACAATGACCACAGATGTCGGGGAAGCACAACAAGCCCCTAAAGAGGACCCAATTATCCAGGACCTAGCAAGAAGACCACCTATGCTGCCACAATGGCTGGTAGAATCAAGGAAGAGAAAGTCCCCGACAATAATGAGAGCCCCTCTCTCTCTAGCCAAGATGATGGCTCAAAATTAGATCTCCAACAAGCCTAAGAAGGCCCGAACCTGCCATACCAATTAGACTGGTCTGGGAGGAAAAACCATTACGGTAGTAGCGACACCTCCCCCAGATACAGAAGAGGCAGTAGTAAGAGCTGTAGATTACACCGTCACAGAGCTCCCTCTAGGAGGAGAGATAAATAGGGGGAACTGGACCTAATAAGAGAATCCAGTCAGGAAATTGAGGCTTGGTATGAAAAGAAAGCGTAGAAGCTGAAGCAGGCAAAAGAAACAAATGATAATCTCCTCGGGCTTCTTGCAGAGCTGAAATAGCTATTGGTTGTGATTCCTCCAGAGGCCTCCACATCCAGAACACTGCTCCTGTAGGGTGATATTGATGCGCTGAGGACAATGAAGAAGAAATCACAGGCTATGGACGATGGGTAAATAAGAAAGTACGAGCCATAAGGCATTTCCTGATAGCTACACTCCCGGACCTACACCAGGTCAGTAAAATCTTGGGTCAGGTAAAAGGTATTGTTTCCCAGTGGGTGGGGGAGGTAAAAAAAGTATGAAGAATGGAAGAGTGAGTTGGAAGAGATAATGAATTTTGGGGAAGAGGTCATCACGGAGAAGGGTATTTTGGGAGACGAGGATTTTGGGTTCCTCCGGGCCCAACACTCCAAACTTGGTCTTGAAATTCAGACAATCAAGAAAATGGTAGCGTCCCTAAAGGATAAAATCTTGGTGATTCAAAATTATTTAAATTTATATTCGGAATTCATCACAAGGGTTTTAGTGGTCAATCCCTTTAGCACCGAGACATGTGCTCTGGTGGATTTTGTTTTGAGTAGATTTGATGAAATAATGGAGGCGCAGTTTCGGTCCCATGAAGATTTTGATGGAGCAAAGATGTCATGTCTCACCTGCATGTTTCTCCAAGCGCACGATTCCCAAAAGATGGTTGTAGAGTTTAAGGAAGGTGCCAGAGATGTGGCTGATCAGTTAGAGGCAGCCAAAGACTGTCGGGAATACATTAAAGAGATAGACAAAGAGCGAATTCTCCAAATTTTGGAGACATTCTGAAAATGTAAAGAGCAATGAATTCTTCTGGTCTCTGGATATTTTTTCCAGCATGGAAAATTTTTCAAGATATTTTATTCTTTGAGCGTAAGCTCCCAGACTCTGGAATTTTGGGTCTGAGTTTTGTATTCTTTTGCAGTAATCTGTGTCAAGGTTATCTAGAGCTGATAGATCATTGTCAGCAATCAATAATGGTTAGAATGTAGGTGATCTAGACAATGACAAGTCAAGTAGATGGGATGGTTCTAACAGACATCTTCTTATTCCCCCAAGGCGTCGCTCGTGCATTTACTACCTGGCACGCATCAAAGATAGGGATCCACAATCAACATTAATGAGGTGTATGGCCTAAGTTTCCAAGATAAGAAAGTTTCTTCTACAAGTACCATGGCCCTCTTCTCTAGGTCAATTCTTCTAGATTTATCCCCTTTCTTCTTCTTCCATCTTGTCAGAACTCTGTACATCCCAAGATGATTGTAAGTGGTGCAGGTAGTACCAGCCATGAATATTGTATTTTATTTAGCAAGTGTATAGGTAGATTAGGTCAAGTTTGTGTATAAATAATAAGACCGATGCCTAAAAAAGGGTCGAAAAAATTGAGGATTTCTCTTTCTAGTAGTAATAGCAAATAGCATTTTCAGGTTCATTATAGTTAGAAGGTTTTTTCAATCTGTTCTCAGTAGTTTAATGCTCCCTTTGAGCCATGAATATACTTGCCACTGATGCTGAAATCATTTCAAGTTAAGGAAAGAAAGAAGAAAAGCTCATGGCCCTATGTTATTTTTTGTTCTAATCTCCAAAGTTAGCGAACTTCTTTTGTGTTGTATGTATTCTTATGTCCATTGCTCTGGTGTTTTGTTTCGTTTAGTTAAATGATTTTATCTCCCTCTACTATTGGATGTGTATGAATTGTTGATTCTTTGTGTATCCAGTATTTAGTATTGTTTTCTTGCATTGGAGCATTGTTGATGTTTGAATATGTATTGCATGACTATAAGTAGAAATATACTCTAACTCTAATCTAGATTTTTTAATTTCTTTGATAAATCTAAGATGCTTGCAGGAAACCTCACCCCCCTTTTAAAATCCTCAGAAGTGATGAGTAAAAACCAATTATCCCCTCAAACAATAGTCACCTGCCCAACTTATCTCCCCCGCACCATCGAGACTCGACTACCAGGTGCTTAGAGGCTAGGAGAATTCATTCTTAAGAAAACCTCAACAAGTGAAGTTGATCAGTACTTCGGTACCTGGTGACAACTTATCCCCTATTGGAAGTGTCGGTCACAAAGTCTCACCAACAGAAATTGGTGCTAGGAGGGCATGAGCTCATCTCCCTTAGAAGATTTTGATTTCACAGCGCCTGAGGGCTCCCCAAGCAGTAGTTTTAGGAACCAATATTTTTGTGGTGTAGGGTCATTTTCATCCCTACCGAAGAGTTTGTAGAACTCAAACCGCCTATCCAAAGAAAAAGGACCCACCAAATGAGACAGCAGTTGAATTTTCCCTAGGGATCCATTACACACCAGATTACCGAGATCCCTCAGATGATCTCGGGGACTCACGTTCGCCAAAGCCAAAACCAAGTAACCCTGATGGCTACCTACTTCAACAAAACTGGGTCCCCAATAGGGCAGTTCCCCAGAGCTACTAACGATCTTCCTCTGCACTGAGAGAATATCTTCCCCAAATACAAGCATCTAGGTCACCGAACTGTAGAAGAACACCTTCAATCCTGCAAAGATGTCATGAATAGACACTAAATACATCAAGACATTGTAACCCGGATGTTTTTATTGTCCCTAGGAAAAAATGAGTTGAACTGGTATCTAAACTTGCCTGTCAACTCCATAAATAGTTGGCAATATATGGAAGACGCCTTCCTAGTGGCCTTCTACATTCATGTGGACCCAGCTTGGTCCCACAGCCAGTTCATTTCCATCAGAAAGGAGCCAAACAAGCCTCTCACTACCTTCAATCATCGGTTCCAATGAGCTTTGAAGCGGTGCACGGGCCCTTTTATCCTATCCACTGATGTGACTATCTAGACGTACCTCAACACTATGGACCCCTTTTTCGCTACTCTCCTTTGGAGAACTACCACCACTAACAATCGGGATACCCTAGAAAAAGTTTACAACTTGGCCCTAGAGTTGTCCCGTAGCTTGAGCAAGGCTCCCGACATAATTGGACAAAGTGTACCCTTAAACATGTTACCTGGTGGAACTCCTTACGTTAGGGGATACAATCCCAATCTGATGATGGGTGCCCCAATGATGGCCATGGGCCCACCACCGATAGACCAACAGGCCTGGTACATTTACCCATCTCAAACCTAGACAACCCTAGTTCTAGAATATATTGCCTGGAATCAGCCACAGTAGATGCAGGAACCTTTGACACAATCCCCTAGAGTACCTTTCTTCTAGTCATCCATGGCTGGAGGATTTTCATCCTCAACTTTAGGAGCTACTGGCGCTCTCCTAGGTAACCCACCACCTCATCCTTCACACTGTGACACCATTACGCATCTGTCTGTCAAGGTTGAATCCTTCTGATGATTTGTGTCCTCCTTGACAAAAGACATGAGACAACTGAAGGTGGGGCCTTCCACGCCCCACAACCCCAATTCCTAGAGGGAATGTTTTCTCAAGTCAATGGAATGTCAGTTTTGGAGGTCAAAGCTAAAATAACAGGCCTCGACCCAACCAATAATAATGGAACAATAACATGAATATCAGAGGTCCTCCTCCAAATCAAGCTACCACTCAGGGTGGTGTTGGACCTAGTCATTCTATGCATCTCACAAAATTCCACTCCCTGACCACGTAGAGTAGCTTGCATGATACTATCTCACATTCTGAGGTGAACTATGCCATGCTAGAGAAGATCATCCAGATCTCCCAGTCATGTAAACAACATCCCGTTGATCCATCTCCCCCAGAATCCTCCCCATCAAAGCCCCCTCACACTTCTTTTATGTGTGAGACCATCATCTTCAGGACAGATGAAGAGGATGAAGAAGAACCCAATTTATAGGAGTTCTTTGATGAATCCTTTCCGGCCTTTGAGGCTAACACCTTCACCAACCCGCAGACTCCATATAACACTCAGATTCAATTTGGAAAAGGGCCATCCTATACGTCAATTCCTCCCAAAAACACCCCCTCCCAGGACTCTAACACAAATAATCATTCCCTCCCACCGAAAGGACTTGGCCCTAGCCACGCCAGGGCTCTAGCCGGGGGGAGCCAACTTTATCCAAAGGGGCGGTTTGACATCACTAAGGCATTGGAAAACACTACTACTTCCATGACCTTGATGGAGGTTTTACTTAATTGTCCTAAGAAAAAGAAGTCCCTCCTATAGCTATTAGGGAACCCTGAAGTTGTTAGTCACCCGCCAACTTGGCAGTCTTCTAGGGAAATACAAAAGATCCTCCCTTCCAGCTAGGCCTGAGCATCCAAGGAAAAACCTGTATAATTTCCTTGTAGATTCCGGTGCTTCGGGTAACATCATGCCCTTTTCCATCTGCCAAAAGCTCAGACCCACTCCCACACCCTCCAAAGGCGTAGTAGTCCAATTGGACAAAACTGTTAGGAAGATGGTTGGTGATCTGAAGAATGTCTAGATTCATCTCATCCAGGATCCCTAGATATCCAACATCATGGACATCCAAGTGGTTGACATCCCTGAAAGCTATGAGATGTTATTGAGTCAAAATTGTTCAAAGGCCCTCAACAGGTATTTCTTGATAGACTTTTCCCACCTTTGGCTCCCTAGGAAAGGGAAATCAAATCAGATCTAGGTAGAAAGAAAGCCTAGAATGAAACAAGCCCTTACCAAAGTCAGGAAGGTAAATGAAATCCCTTTTTATGAATCCTCGCTCGGGGTATATCGACCATGGGAGATCCTAACCTTTGACTTCATCAATGATGATACCTTCCCTGAGCAGGATCCTGTAACCACTCAGAGGATTCAAGATCTAGACGTAAAGCTAAAATGTGAGGTAGACTTACAAGGTAGCAAGGCAACTCTGGCCACCCTCTTGTTTGGCACTTGGTGTTGGGTACATTATCAAAAACACTCTAAACTAGAGTGTGAGCCCTGTATTTCCACCACTACCCATCACATCACCAATCTCCCATAGAAAGAGCGCAAATTTGCGTTCCCTAGACCAATAAATCCACCCAGCGGTACACTTTAAGTGTCGCTCGTTCAAGAACCTAAACCAAAATATTCTCTAGAGGAAAGTCTCACCTACACACCATCCAAGTTGGAGGAATCACATAATAAACCTCCCAACCCTGAACCCGATCCAAATGCTACTTCATTTCCTTAGCCCCATAAAACTAACAATGATTTATGGATCCTGAAGTTTTATGGGTTCCGGTCCAAAAAAGGTTGCGAGGCTGGAGTGGAATTAATCAACCCACGAGGTAAATCCTTCCTTGCATCCTACATATTGTAGTTTTCCTGCACCAACAATGTCACAGAGTACGAGGCTTTAGTCCTTAGACTCCTGTTCACTTTGAGAAAAGGGATCACTCACCTCTAGGCAATGGGTGATTCAGAGCTAATTGTAAAGCAGGTTCGGAGCCAATACACATGTCATGATAAAATTCTAGCCGCATACGGCAACTTAGTATGGAGTTTGATCAAAGATTTTAATGTTCTTGGCATTGAACTCATCCCCCAAAAATGTAATTATGTTTTGGATTCCCTTGCTTTGTCTGCTAGTACCCTCAAGCCGATGGCTAGTTCCCAGCTCTGGAGATTCTCTGTTGAAATGGTCCCCACCCCGTCCATCCTGGACAATATAACACACTTTCAGATTTTTGAAGATGACCAACACATTTTAGCCTTCATGGAAAATTTTGGCGCCTTTGAAGATCAAATCATGGAAGAAAATGATCATGACGATACCAGGCAAGGGGAAAATACAATGGGACCATTGACCTATCTACCAACACCATTCCTAAGGGGATGGTTGCTCTAGAATGAATCTTTGATTCGGACCCCTGGGGTTGAGACAAGATATCATCCTCCTCTAAAGGAGGAAAATATGAAAAGGTTAACATCGGTAAAGCTGATGAAGAAAAGTTTGTCCACATTGGTACCTCCTTCTCCCCAGAGGAGAAGGAGAAGATTCTTGTTGTTCTCCAAGAATATTTTGATGTTATTGCCTGGGGGTATGAAGATCTCAAAACTTATGATACATCTATCATGACACACACCATCCCCCTAAAACCAGACGCCAAACCTTTCCAGCAGAAATAGAGGCCGATAAACCCTTTGATCGAACCCCTGATCAACTAGAAGGTTCATAAATTACTGTCATCTCGGATCATCTTTCCTATCTGGCATACCACATGGGTTTCCAACCTTGTCCCCATACGCAAAAAGAGTGGCAAGATTCACCTGTGTGTGGATTTCCACATCTTAAACAAAGCCTCCAAGAAGGATAATCACCCTCTCCCTTCGCTGGCTAAGGTGTTACAAATTGTAAATGGTTCATAAATGATGTCCTTTCTAGATGGGTACTCTGAGTATAACCAAGTCATGGTTAAGTTCAAAGATAGGATTAAAATAGCGTTCACCACCAAGTGGGGGACATTTGCATACTGAAGAATACCTTTCAGCCTAATTAACGCTAGGGCCACACTTCAGAAGGCCATGGACATTGCATTCGAAGGTTTGGTTAACAAATGCATAATCATTTACATGGATTATTTAATGGTCTTTTCCCTGGACACATGTGATCATCCCGCCCACCTTGCTCAGATCTGCGAGAGATGTCGCTGGTACAATATCTCCCTTAACCCCAAGAAGTGCATATTTGGGGTCACTAAAGGGAAACTGCTCAGGCATATTGTCTTGGAGAAAGGGATGTCCATCGACCATGACAGAGTAGAAGCATTGCTAAATTTGAAAATTCCCAGCAATAAGAAGGAAATGAGATCTTTCTTTGGGAAGATAAAATTCATCCAGCGGTTCATTTTTGGATTCACCAAGATTGTCAGACCGCTCAACGATATGACAAAGAAAGATACTAAAATTGAGTGGAGTTCCAAAGAGAATCAAGAGTTTTTCCAAATCAAGCAGACTATAGTGGAAGCCCTGGTCTTGGAAAGTCTAGACTATTCCCTCCCATTCCACATTTATTCCTTCACTTTTCCACACTCTGCCTCCGTAGTTTTAACCCATAAGGTTGAGGGAGAAGAATGACCTATTTCTTTTATGAGCTCCCCCTTTAAGAATATCGAATTTAGGTACACACCATTGGAAAAGTAGGCCTTTGCTTTAGTCCGGGCTATGAAGAAATTTTGGCACTACATTCTTCAGAGAAAAGTGCATGCCATTATCCCAAACTAGGCTGTCAAGTCTTTATTTCTATAGAGTGAACTAGGTGAACGTCAGGGGAAATGGATGGCCATCCTCCAGGAATATGATCTCGAATGCAACTGATGAAAATATTCTACGGCCAAGGCCTATGTAAAGAAATGGTAGAAGTCACTCCAAAGATAGAATGTCAGACTTACACTATGGAGTCCATCACTCAAGATCTACGGTATACCAATCCGGTGTACCTATTACTCAACAACCAGTGCCCAGAGGGGCTCCCTCCTAACAAACATCGCACCTTGTGACTGAAAAGCGGCCACTTCATGATAAAAAATGGGATGCTTTTCCACAAGAATTTTGAGGGGATTTATCTCCAGTGCGTAAATAGGGACCAAGCTGATAAGATGATAAAGGAATTCTACAGGAAGTATGGTACCCAGAAAGGCTCAGCTCATGCCACCACCCATCAAATTCTATGGGCTAGATATTATTGGCCCTTGATCTTCAAATATGTTCATGCTCATTTAAGGAAGTGTCATACCTGTCAAACTGTTGCTTCTCATCAGCGAAACCTGGAAAAGCCTTTACAGCTAGTCTTTGAGGTTGGACCCTTCACCCAATGGGCATTCAAATTTATCAAGGAGATAAACCCCAGCTCATCCACAAACCACAGGTACATTTTCACTATTACCAATTACTGTACTCGATGGTCTAAGGTAATCCCATGCAAAAATAATACTGCAGATGTAGTCATCAAGTTCTTGGAAGAGAACATCGTCATAAGATTTGGAATGCATTTTTCTATTTTATGTGACAATGGTCAGGCATTTTCTTTAGCACAACTTCTAGAATGGACCTATCAGAGAAAGATCACCTTAAACTTTTCTAGCAACTAATATCCCCAAGGTAACAATGTCACCGAATCCACCAATAAAAACATGTTGGAAGTAGTCAAACATTCGCTAGAGAAGAATCCCTGGGACTGGCACCATAAACTCAAGTTTTCCCTTTGGGAAGATCGCATCAAAATTAAGGCAGCCCTGGGAACTTCTCCATTTCACCTGGTTTATGGTCAGAGTCCTTTATTCCCAATAAACTTATAGATCCCGGTCTTGCAGTTCATGCAAGAATTCAACTACCGAGATAATATTGTAGAGGTTCGTCTCTTGAACCTAGTGAAAATGGAAGAACAAATAGATGTAGCACTTGATCATTTTGTGTGTCACCGAGTAGTTGTCAAATTTTGATTTGACAGAAGAGCCCAATATGAAGCCTTTCATGTTTCATACCTAGTCCTCTTGTGGGACAAAGCCCAGGAGAAGAAGAGAAAGCATACTAAATTTCAAAGGCTCTGGCTTGGACCTTATTTAATCTTGGAGATCTTCAGGGCCAACACTTATCGCCTAAGCGCCATGACTAGAGAATCTATTCCACTTCCCATCAATGGAAATTTTCTCAAACATTACTTCGAGTAAAGGCGGGAGATAAGTTTCCCCAAAGTTTTATCATATGTATATATTCCTGCCTGTAAATTTTCCTGACACTCCTTGGGATTGTGTTGTCCTTGTAGATAGTCAGTGGCCCTCTGAGGTTGTTTCCCTTTCTTTGTTTTTTTTGTCTTTGGTTTCTTTCCGCTTTGCGTGTCTTTCTTTTTCGGGTTCCCAGCATGTTGCTCTCTTCATGTAGATAGGTATTCTTTGCATGACATCTAGTCCCTAGAATGGTGCCTTACGCATTTTGGTTAGTCCAAAATCTATTGGTAGCATGGTGGGATTTGTACACACTCTGAAGTTATTTTATGTGCATGGTAAAAGGTTATGGGAAATCTTCATCGGATTCACATCTCGAAAGTCCTGACATTAGTTAACAAGAAATAATAAAGAGCAAGTAATCGTATGATCCTTAAGAACAGAGCAGTTGCACTGGTTATTGGCCATATCCAAAAATCAAAATAATATCTCAGGCCTGACATGTCTCTCCCATTTAGTAAATCAAAATTGATGGCAAGGTGAGAAGTACTGCCATGAAAATTAGCTAAGCTTAAGGTTCACAGTGAAAGGAGTACCACCTTCCCCATCTTCAAAAAAAATGGGAAAGAAAACTGGAGAATGGAGAATTTTGGGATCCAGGGGATTGTGCACAATATAGTGATTTAGGTCTGATACACTCAGTGTCATCTCTCTATTTCTCTTGGAAATCATCGGCTTGATTTTCTTCCAAAGCACACACTTCACAACTGATAAGAGATTGAAAGATTGAATCATGGTGAGTTAGATTTTCTCAAACACCCTGCGCCTTGCAAGTGAAATGTTTAAGATAATGATGAGCCCCTATTTTACTAACTAGAGATTCTGTGATTCTTGAATGCACTAAGGCATTCATACCAGTGAGTCACCATTTTTTATACCCGGCATACCCATCCCTAAATTTTTTTGATAAAATGTTGGGTCCCCCCTTTTGCTTTTGGTTCTTCCTTTATTTCTTTTTGGCCCTTTTGTTTTTTTTGGCCTTTGCCTCTACACGGCCATTGTTGTCACTTACTTTTGGTTTTCTACACTCTGGACATGATCCCAGAGTGTTTTTTCCTTTGTGTCAGCCAAATTTTGGACCTTGGGATACTTGCTTCATTACTTCCTCTTTAGTTGGAGGGTGTGGTCGCGCAGGATTCTCGGGCCTAGAGTTTGGAGGTTTACCTTTTTCTTGGGATTTGCATAAGGGAAAGGTGCATTTTAACCTAAGGGGTATAAATTAGGCTTCACCTATCATTTTTACACTTACTGCAAACAATTTACCTTTGGAGCAAATTAAGAGGAAATTTTATGATTTCCCAGCGAGCTAAGTGCAATTTTCTTAGAGTTATTAATAGTGATTTGGATTTTGAACCTGTGCATGTTCAAGATATCCTGCAATGTTCTCATTGTGTTTGTGGATTTCAAAGAGTTTTTCATCTCTAAAGCACCTCTCGTGCCCTTCCTTTCGTGTCTTTAGTTTTTAGGTAGGTCCTTCTGGCCTTTCTCTTTCCTTTTGGTTGGTGCTTTGTTTCCTTTGTTTTTTTGGGCTTTGTTTTCTTCGTGTTCTGGTCTTCATCGTCGCCTCCCATCTGTGGGATGGCTCTATAAAAGGGTTGTACGCCCTACGTGCATTTGTGGATAGTGTAAAATAGTATAAATTTTTGTAAGTCTTTGTAAATTTGTAGGTAGTGGCTTGTAGGTTAGTTGTAAATTTGTTCGCGCTTGTGTAAATGTCATTCTTCGGCCTCCTGTTAATAGTGTTCATAGTGTGTAGTTTTTGTGTAGCCATCTGTAAATTCATGTACATGGTCTATACATTCCTTCGAGTCCTACCCATCCCACAATGAGTTCACCGTGCCCTCTACATCATTTAACCAAATTTGAGCTCATATGCCTCATGTTTGTTGGACTCGATCTCAGCACCTCGCGTGTTCAAATTGTGGCCTTTCTCTCTCCTCCATTACTTCAACATTAATGGCAGGATTAATTCCCCACGCATAAGCATTTAAAACCATCCCAAGTGGTATTCACTCCATTCATGTTGAGATAGCCATCACAATGAATGACATTACTTTTTTCATTGCATGACCATGTGACAGCCCATGTCAACCTAGTACGGTGAATTGTGAGGTCATTTAATAACGGTCAGTTTCTCTAGACTCTGAGTTTTGCGTAATCTGACAGCCTTCATCTCATTTTTTGCATGAACCAAAATCCCCAGGACCCCCGGGTATTGATCAAATTTGAAGTAAGTTATTTCGTTTATTACATTTCCAAAATTTGATAAACTAACATCTTCTTGAGGATAGGTGTGAAATGATGATGAAATCTTTGAAACCCGTGACTTTATTATAATTGATTATTTGTATTAACAATTGTCCAGTCTTGCAGGCTGCGAATAACTCATCAAGCAACATGTCTGAAGCATCTTCCCCTCCTGGAAGTCCGGAACTCCCATCCACCTCAACAAGGGCGGCCACCAAGACAAGGGCTGAGAAAGTATTAGAGAAACTCTCACTCGCCTTAAAATATGTGAGGGATGGTGTCATCATGGGATCCAAGGTGAATTCCAAATTACAACTAATCACCGATATAGAGGTCAGTCTGTGGGCCGAATTACAGGGTCTGGTAAGGATAATGTTCAATCAACATTCTATCAGAGACAATATGGCCAAGAACATGGTCACCTTTGGCATAATCAAGGTCGCATGCTTCCCTTGCTCTATGCAGTCCATCGAGCTAATTCTCACCCTGGTATAATATTACAACACAACCATCTAGGTTATTATACTTGCTTCTTCCCTTCCTATAGGCTACCCAACGCCCCTAGTCTCCCTCGACACTGCCACTTTTTCTTCGCGACTAGGAATCCCCTATTTTGCTAATTCTATTGTTATATCTTGGGCCGTGTCACTGCAAGAGTTAAACAAAGTCCAACAGGCTTCCCGACAGCACCTTAACACCCACTGGCTAAAGACTCTAAAAAAAGATGACAAGAAAATGAAGTTGGAGATCCCTCACATGGACTTCAAAGAAAGCATACAAGCAGGGATCATCTTCCTATGTCGGCTCTTTGGGGAACCACATACCCAGGAATTTTCAGCCTAGATGTACTACTTTATGTATAGCATCACCACCAATGGGCAAAATTTTGACTGGGAAACCATTATTGCCAATCATGTGGACTTCCAACTAAACAAGCTCAGCGGGGCATCTGAGTTCCACATGACTTCTTATTTTCTATGGGAACTGGCACAACAGAGACTTAGAATCTAGGTTTTACTTACAGTGGGCGTCCTAGGGACAAGGCCTGACCAGAGTGCTCCTTGGGATCATTTTGCACATATTCAATGGGAAGCCTACTTCCCCAATTTTTGTCAAGTAAACAATTTATTTGTTTACTAGAACATTTTGATACCCACTCAGGATGTCGGTTACCGGTTGTCAAAGGAGGCCATGGCCTCGGTAAGTTTCTACGACCATTATTTCAATAAATTCCAACAGAGCTCATACATTCAGGTGACTAGGTTCTCTGACAAGCCCTACCTATTGGCCAAATATTATGGGGATAGGATTATTTTAATGGAATACTACAGACAAATCCTGGAGGTCCATACGTATTATGGCCTCAAGAAGGTTACCACCATTCCTTTCCCGATCACTTGCGGGAATTACACTTGCAGCGGCCAAAGAGGCTGACAATGAATTGAAAAGCTTGGGGCTGGCAGAGTTCTACCTGGTGCAGAGCAATTTTGATCCGCTAGGAAAAATAAATCAAGCATTACCTCGGGCATCAGCGCCCCACGAGCCTCACATGGAAGATTTTTGGGCAGATTGCTAGGATGACTTCGAGGTCCAGAGTCAGCATTATGAAATAATGACAACATGCATGATGAAATGCATGGGTCTCCAGACCTTTTCAAAGGATTTCTCAGATATCGGGCCTGTGGAGGACCCAAAATATAAATCTAAAGGGATTGACAAGATGGGTCTATCTCCCATGGATTGGGACACCCCAAAAATTGTGACAATAGAAGATATCACTAAGGATGTGGTAAAGCACAGTCATGAATATTTTTTGTGGGTATGTAAAAAGAGCACCCATCAAGATGGTCTAGTTTTGCGGGGGTTCGCTTTGGGCTCCAGAATGACAGGAAAGAGTAGAGATAAGGGGGAAAAAAAGAGAGCACCCTAGCCCCAGTCCCTTCCTTAGTTCCAACCCCTTTCATGGAATAACTCAATGCCCAGCTTGAATTGTCTCAATAGTTGGGTGAAACAATCAACACCAGACTTTCCCTTAGTCTCGCGGTCGCTCTGGTGGGATCTATCGTTCCTTCAGGCTCCCCTTCACTTGCAACACTCATGAGCTGGGAAATGGAGATAGAGGATGATGATGCGGCTATTCTAGATGTTGGGGCCTCATTATGGATGAGGAGAAGGAAAGAAAGATCAAACAATCCTCCACCAAGCATAGATGCAAGCCGCGGACCATCGGGCAATATTCCTGTGGAGCTCATCCCTTCCTCCCCGAAATAGAAAATCCTCCAGAGGCCTCCCCTCTACATGATAATTTTGATGACAGCTTCCAAACAGACGACCTAGTAAATTTGCAGGACTATGTGGAGGGGGCGGTGGAGGAGTTCGCCGCAAAAGAGGTAGAGATTATCCCCGAGGAAGGGAAAGGACAATAAAAAGTTGTCCCAGAAAAAGAGACCTGGGAGAAAGAACAGGAAAGCACACTAGGTGTGGAAGAAACACAAGTCTTGGGGACCGAGACAAAAGAAAGGTAGATGCAAGACGAGCAATTGACTACGGTTGGGGAAACCGGACCTTTGGGAACAACCATACCCTTATTCGTTGTGCTCCAAATGCCTCGAGAAACCCTAGGTAACCTGTTACCCCATGATACAACATTCGGCAAGGTGGTCCCTATAGTGTAATAGTCAGACCCAAGACAGACACTTTCACCCCCTCCAGAAAACAGGCCCTCAAAGGAGAATGTCTTGGTAGAGAATGCTGAAAGAATTTAGCAGTAGCAGGATGTGGGGGAGAACCCCAAAAATATGGATACCAATACCACTGAGGTGGGAGAAGCCATAAACCCCAAGGATAAAGAAAAAGAGTCCACAATGACCACAGACGTCAGGGAAGCACAGCAAGCCCCCAAAGAGGACCCATGTATCTAGGACCTAGTAGTAAGACCACTCACACCGCCACAATGGCTGGTAGAATCAAGGAAGAGAAAGGCCCTAGTGGAAGTGAGAGCCCCTCTCTCTCTGGATGAGATTATGGCTCAAAATCAAAGTGCCAACAAACCTAAGAAGGCCCAGACCCTCCATACCATTTGGACTGGTGCGGGAAGAAACATCATCCCGGTAGTAGCGACACCTCCCCCAGATACAGAAGAGGTAGTAGTAGGAGCTGTAGATTACACCATCACAGAGGTCCCTCTGGGGGGGAGAGATAAACAGGGAGAACTGGACCTGTAAAAACAAGCTAGCTGGGAAATTGAGGCCCGGTATGAAAAGCAAGTGCAGAAGCTTAAGGAGGCAAAAGAAACAAATGATAATCTCCTCAGGCTTCTTGCAGAGCTGACATAGCCATTGGCTGGGATTCCTCCGGAGGCCTCCATATCTAGAACACCGCTCCCGTAGGGTGATATTTATGAGCTGAGGACAATGAACAAGGAAGCGCAGGTTGTGGATGATTGGGCAACTGAGCAGGTAGGAGTCGTAAGGTATTTCCTGATAGCTACACTCCCTTACCTACATCGGGCCACTAACATCTTGGGCCAGGTAAATGGCATCATTTCCTAGTGGGAGGGGGAGGTAGAAAAGTATGAAGAATGGAAGAGTGAGCTAGAAGAGATAATGAATTTTGGGGAAGAGGTCGTCACGGAGATGGGTATTTTGGGAGATGAGGATTTCAGGTTCCTTTGTGCCCAACACTCTAGAATTGGTCTTAAAATTTAGACAAGCAAACAAATGGTAGCAGCCCTGAAGGATAAAACATCGGTGATTCAAATTTTTTTAAATTTATATGCGGAATTCATCACAAGGGTTTCAACGATCGATCCCTTTAGCACCGAGACATGTGCTCCGGTGGATTTTGTTTTGAGTAGATTTGATGAAATAATGGAGGTGCGGTTCTGATCCCGTAGAGATTTTGATGGAGAAGAGATGTCACATCTCACCCACATATTGCTTCAAGCGTACGATGCTGTAAAGATGGTTGTAGAGTTCAAGGAAGGTGCCAGAGATGTGGTCGATCAGTTGGAGGTAGTCAAAGATCAGGAATGTATTAAAGCGATAGACAAAAAGGGAATCCTCCAGATTTTTGAGACATTTCAAAAATGTAAAGAGTAGTGAAGTCTTCCGATCTCTAGATATTTCTACCAGTAGGAAAAATTTTTGAAGATATGTTATTCTTTGAGTGTAAGCTCCTGGACTCTGGAATTTTGGGTCTGAGTTTTGTATTCTTTTGCAGCAATCGACGTCAAGGTTCTCCGGAGCCGACTGATCGCTGTCAGCAATCAATAATGGTCAGAATGCAGGTGATCTATAAAATGACAAGTCAGACAGATGCGTTGGTTTTGACAGACATCTTCTTATTCCCCAAGGGCATCGCTCCCACATTTACTACCTGGCGCGCATCAAAGACAAGGAGCCGCAATCAGTATTAATGAGGTGTATGGCCTAAGTTACCGAGATAAACAAGTTTCTTCTACAAGTACCATGGCCCTCTTCTCTAGGCTGATTCTTCTAGATGTCTCCCCTTTCTTCTTCTTCTGTCTTGTCAGAACTTTGTGTCTATGCTGGAAACCTACCTGTTGGGAGCACGCTCAGACATGCAAACGTTAGAGATATAAATCATTTAAACTACACTAACATGTCTAAAAAACATACTCTTAAAGCAACAATGGCTTTCACCATAACCTCCGATTAGCTGAACAAGGGCACCCAAAGCCTTGTTGATTTTCTCTTAGAGATGTTATGTGGGTGTGCTCTCCCAACACAATATTATAATCCCACTATTGATCTATTGAATGCAACTAAGAGAATGAATAAATCAAGAATAAGTATGAGGAACTTGTCTCAAGTGTTCATTCAACATAGTAATGCAAGGCTAATATTAAGATGATATGCAAGATTTAATGAAAACAAGCTAAGTTCATTCCATTAATCCTAACATGTAATATCTAGATTGCAAGTATGAAGTAAACATGAACTAAAAACTAAAATTTCTATGAAGATACTAAATGCCTTAAGAAATTCTAGAGACAAAGTAACATGATAACAATGCATAAATGAGAGATGCTTTGCTCTTGAGAAAGGCTTCTATTTATAGAGTTTTTGGAGGAGAAAGAGGGCTTGGATGAGGTGGAGCTCATGTGGCATCCACATAGGTGCCACATGAGGGACACATGTGAGCAACTTTGGATGTGATGGGTCAAAGTGTACTTAAAGTACACATGTGAAGGATCTTGTAAGAAGGTGTAAGAGGGTGTAAGAGTTTTAGTCCAATGAAACACTTTTAGAAGTGTAAGAAGGTGTCATCATAGGTGTAAGAAACCTTGTTGGCACCAAATAAGGATTATTTAGAAAAGTTAATTTTTGGAAATTTACTCACACATGTGTGAGAAAATAATTAGGACTATTTGTTGTAGGAATCAAAAAATTAGCTTAATTAACCTTAGTTAATTAATGAATAGGTTTATTTGGTGAGAGTGATGTGAGGTAGGATAGGATCTAGGTTCAAATTAGCTTAATCCAAATTAATTTGGATTAATTGTGGTTAAGTAGAATTTAAGTCATGTGAAAGAATAATTAAATTAAAAATTTATTTAAAGGGGATTAATGAAGGATAATATATTAAATAAGATTTAATACATTAAAAGGGATAGTATTTAAATTAAATTTAAATACTAAGGAGAATGAATCATATTTAATTAAATAAATTTAATTAAATAGATAGAAGAATATAACAAATATAATTAATTAAAATTAATTATAATGTTATGGGAATATTAATTAAATTAATATAAGGACGATTTTGGACGTCTACATTTTGCCCCTCTTTGATGCATTATCGAAGGTGACATTGCGTCAAAGAAAAGAAAATAAGATGCCCCAGAGGGTTCAGAAAACCTACGGTAGCGAGAGCAGAGGAGGGTGCCCCCTCGAGAAAATAATAGAAAAAAAATATAATTTTTTAATAAAATTTTCTCGAAAAGGCAAGAGAATGGGGAAAGTAGACCAATTACATGGCGTGTCCAAGAAAAATGGAGGCAAAACAGGGACAAAAACAGAAAAAAGAGGATACTGATGGAAGAAATGGGTCCCAAAGGGTTATAAACAGTCCACCGGGGCCCATGGTAGGGTCACTTTCACCCACAAAGAGCAAAAGAGAGAAGAAGAAGAGTCATGGCAGCGCAACGAGAGTGATCACAGCTTGGAGAGTGCGTCCGGGTATACCAACGGCCAGCAGATGCAGGACCACTGGTGAGTATTCAAGCGCCTACCTTTGCTTTAACATTTTTAATATTTTTCAAAGGTGTTTAGGCGCAATAAATGCCCCGAATTAGGCGCGCAGTGTAGATGGCGATCGCCCGTCTGTCGTCTGCAAAGGCAGGGAGAGAAAAAGTGCACGGCGGAGACGACAGTTTTCAACACCGCCGTCTGCACGGTAAGAAAGGCGGCGGCCTAAACCACCGTCTTCGCAGAGTGGCGTCTGCAAAGATCCACCGTCTCCACAGACTGGCGACTGTGAAAGTTCACCGTCTGCGAGGGTCAATCACCGGCTGCGTGGATTGACATAAAAATAGAAGAAAACAGAGGAGGAAGAGGAAAGACAAGGGTCCGGGAATATTTTTCAATGCCCCGGATAGGTCTGGGACATGTTTCAATGCCCTAGCATGCTATCTGAATGCTAACATGGGTTTGCTGATTGCAGGAGGAGATGATCACATTCCGAGTGAGGGAATGTTATCCGGTGACGATGGAGCTGGAATAGCATTTGATGGCAGCCGAGTGGGGAGTGGTGACATTGTGTGGCCTAGAGCACGTGCGGCATTGGCCGCATCTTAGAGCGCATAATGCGCTCATTTATGCTTTGATAGAGAGGTGGCATAGCACCACTTCTAGCTTCCACTTCCTGATAGAGGAAGCTACGATCACCCTCCATGATGTATGGAGGATCTACAGAGTGCCCATTCAGGGGTTCATACCCGAGTACTGCGTGGAGGGATCATAGCCCTACATGGAGATGGCCATGAGGCGGAGGTACATCGATCTGCCGATTACATGACAGTGGATGTCATGGACTGGAGCGATGGATATGGAGCCACGGCCACGGTGACTAGCACTTTACCTAGCAAGGTTGATAGGAGGACATCTCATGCCTGATCATGCAAGCAAGGGATTTTCGATCGGCTGGGCACGAGTGTTAAGTAGCATGGTCGAGGACGGCGACTAGTACTACTGGGGATACATCATCCTTGGGCAGTTATATTATGACTTGCATATGTATGCCTACCGCAGGGGTAGAGCACTAGGGCCTAGATGTAAACTGCTACTAGTATGGGCCTGGGAGCATATAGCGGTCACTCGACCGATCAGACACCAAGAGACTCGGGCAATGTATGAGCCTTTTATCTGCCGATACAGGCCACCCATTAGTTATGAGGCCACAGACTTAGTGGGATATTAGAGGCGATGATTGGATGAGATGGGAGCTATCACATGGGCTCTGTATGCAAGATGCGAGGCCTGGGGCCATGAGGCCCCACAACAGGGGGTGTATGTAGAGGATGGGTTTTATGACTCGTATTACATGAGATTTGTACAGACTGACTATTGGCTATTCAGGAGGACAACGTACATGATTTTGTGATACATGTCATCCAGGGTACGGAGGCAGATGGGACAGGTGCAGGAGGCAGTACCAGACAGGTTCCCACATCCATTGGTGACCCATGAGGTAGGCAGCGTATGGGGAATGGGCGTAGATCCTCGGATAGCCTGAGGATCCTTAATGAGCATGATTAAGGTGCCCTGGATTAGAGCATGGGAGTCGCTTCTAGATGCAGGGGTAGTGCCAGCGTATGCACAGTGGTGGGCAGCACACAGGCCAATTAGACTGACAGTGCTAAGGGTCAAGCAGCAAGGGGCTGGAGGGGATGGACAAGGACAGGGATATGGGGATGATGGATAGGAACAGATAGATGGAGGGGATGATGACAACGGGGGAGATGGAGGGGCCAGGAGGAGAGTCTGGCCTAGGGTGGCAGCACCATGGCAGAGAGGACAGGTACAGATACTTGCAGGTGGACAGCCACCTATCATACCTGGTGCATAGGGACAGGATCCAAGATAGGGAGCACCACCACAAGGGCCACCACAAGGTCCACCACCACAAGGTCCACCACCACAGGGGCCACCACCAGGACAGGGACCACCAGTGGGCTTTGTAGCCTAGGAGACATATGACATGGTTGTAGCAGAGCGAGATAGCCTGCATACAAAGCTGGGTAGGGTTCATGGGTTATTGGCTACAGCACAAGCTACATCTAGCAGCTTGCAGGTAGAGGTTACCCAGATTCAGGGAGAGCTAGCCTTAGAGTCAGCACGAGGGGACAGTGCTCAGCGGGCACTGGACATTTTACAGGCTCGGGTGGACAGTGGGGAGTTTGCCGTCATTGAGGAGCACGGGGATTAGGAGGAGGAGCAGGCAGAGATGGCAGCACAGATAGCAGCTCTGACAACAGAGCGAGATCTAGCATGTAGACATGCTAAGGATTATAGGGCAGATTGCGATATAGCGCGGCTGGCAGGCACTGCAGCAGGGGTGGGTCAGATGATGGCCGATGCTATGGCCACTCAGAGAGAGGCAAGACGCAGGGGGCGAGAGGCCAGATATTACATAGGATTGTATTATGGAGTGGTGCCGAAGGGGGCCCGAGCGCTGACATACTCTGAGAGGACACAGTCAGCTAGTACAGGATGAGCATCACAGGGATCAGTGGGGTTACCACCACGTCCCAGCAGTGGAGCAGGACCATCACAGCCATCGTCATGACTCGTCTCAGATTTTTGGATACATATTTTTGACATTTTAGACACATTATGTATGATATGACATTTTTGAGATATATATATGGACTTTATCTTGGACTATAGGACTCTATGTTTATGCATTTTTGATGATTTTACATGCTTATGTGATGTGATGTATGGATGTACTTATGATTTTTACTTTTATCGTATATGATGCTTATGACTGACATGAATATATGTATGCATGATGAGACTGACAAATTTTTGATGCAGGGATGAGGTGCAAATTTATGTATAATTTGTTAATGCTTATATGTTATCATGTATGGATGAAGTTTTAAATGTTTTATATGATGTTTGATGGAATGAATGCTAAAAATGTTATGAATATTATGGATGCAACTAATGGAATACAAATGCAAATGGTTTATAAATGTTGAATGCTAATGAGAATGATGATGCAACAATAAATGTGTGAACAATGAGCAATGCAAATGATTTAATTTAATGCACTAATAATGAACACTAAATGAAGGGATAATATAATGTATAATGGTTAATGATGAATGAAATGAATGTAGTGTGAGACTAGAGTGATATGAAATAAATAATGACAATGCAATAGTGTAATGACTAATGATTAATGAACGGAATGGAATGTATAATGATTAATGATTAATGATTAATGAATAATGGACAATGCTATGAATAATGACTAAGGGAACTAATGAATAACGACTAATGAAATGACCAATGCATAATGTAATGATTAATGAACATAATGTAATATAAGACAAATGTATAACAATGCAAATGATTAATGACTAATGATCAATGCAATGAACAATGACGAATGGAACTAATGAATAATGACTAATGAAATGATCAATGCAAAAGATAATGATTAATGGATAATGAATGCAATGGATGCAAGACAAAATGAGGAAACTATTTTTTTTGTGTATCACAATAAATCTGATAAAATCACTTAGGTGACTGGATAGGGGAATAAATAAAAACCTTTGCCAAGAGAAAAATCATAATGCAATATGACCTAACTACTTATGCAAAGACTAACTATATGATAGTGGGATTAATACCATGTTAATGTTGGAGAGCACACCCTAGTTTGATATTGCAAAAGGAGTTATGCATCATGTGCTAGAAAACACAAGTGACATGGTTCCTTTGCGTGGACTAGACTCTCAAACAAATAGATTGTTAGGAACAAGAACGTGAGATATCAGATATGAGGAGACCTATGAAATGTTACTCATGAGGAGACGCAGTACACCCAAATCTTTTAAGGGATTTGGGATGCATGAATCCTGCCCCCAGTGAGGCATACATAGTCATAACTGAATATCAAAACATAAATGCACTAGCAAACTATGATAAACAGATCATATCACAAAAGACACGTATTTCACTAGATACCCACCATAACAAACCAAGATATAAGATATCTAGACTGTCGTGATAAGGACATAGTAAAACACAAGATAAAATCAACAAAAAGGCATCCTGACCAAGTGGTCATTCAGTCCAAAAGTTCTTTCCATGAACAATTTGTTGTGAAGATTGATAGAACAGCCGACACCGGAAGGATTCATCCTGATGGGCTAAAGATTGATTGAGAGAAAATAGAAATTCGCTGGCAATTGCTCGTGAATAGAACAATCATTAGGAAATTCAATCTGTCTTCTGATTTGATGTAAAATATTTGTGATCACTGTGTCTAGAACAAAGCTCAGTTTCATGATTTGGTAAGCTCAGTCGTGCGGGAATCATTATTGCGAAAGCGAGAGGGTGGTCAAAGGACTACCTGCACAAATATGGGTAGCGACACTTATTATGAAAAAGTGATGCAAGCGGTATAGACAAATGGCAGAAACTGATGGTGGATCTGACTACACATGGCGCCTGAAATAGGTTTTCACCATGGTACTTATCCATTGCGCCACCGAAGTGGTTTTCACATATGGACAGATTTTTCTCTTTCTCTTTTTGATTTTTTTTTGTTTCTTTTCAAGCTTTTGTATTTTTTATGCTTTTTTGATATTTTTTAATTTTTTTTCTTTTTGAATATTCTAAATTTTTTTTGGAATTTTCTTCTTTTCTGATATTTTTTATTTTTTTTTGGATTTTCTGCTTTTCTAATGTTTTTGGATTTTCTGAACAATTTCTGCTATACAACGAACTACTAACTGATCAAGCATAGAAACGCTTGAGATGTACAGTATTTACAGGATCAGGGAGTGGATCTCCCTATGGAGACGCAATCTGATAGGCACCTGAACCATACTTTGCTGTCACAATGAAGGGACCCAACCAATTAGGTTCAAACTTCCCTTTCTTTTCTCTGTTCTAGAGGTTCTTCATGTTATGCTGCAAGACAAGATTACCAACCTCAAACTGACGAGGTTTGATCCTTTTATTGAACTGAAGGCGAAGGCCATTTTGATACATGCGGAGGTGGTCTAGGGCATTGAGGCGTCTCTCATCAAAGAGTTCCAGCTCTTGCAAGCGGGCAACTCTGTATTCTTCTTCGGACAATAGATTCTTCAGAGAGACTCTAAGGGAAGGGAGCTCAATTTTGATGGGTAGAATAGCCTCAATACCATAAACAAGGGCAAAGGGAGTGGCTACCGTGGGGGTTCAAATGGAGGTGTGGTAAGCCCAAAGGGTAGGATTGAGGCAAAGGTGCCAATCACGGCCAGCTTCATCGACTGTCTTTTTAAGGATTCTAAGAATGGTTTTATTTGTAGCCTCAGCTTAACCATTTCTTTGCGGAAAGTACTTGGAAGAGGTATGGTGGGTCCTTGTTCTTGAAAGGTCCTCCATTATCAGTAACAATGTCCTGAGGAATGCCATAGCGACAAATAAGATAGTTCAAAATAAACTTTGAAATCTGTTTTCCAGTAGTGTAGGTGAGAGGAACAACTTCAACCCACTTGGTAAAGTACTCTGTAGCAGCCAGAATGTATTTATAGCCATTGGATGAATTAGGGAAAATTTGACCAACAAGGTCGAGACCCCAGCGTGAAAAGGGCCAAGGGGTGATAGTAGGCTAGAGTGATTGGAAGGGAGCGTGTATCAAATCGTCATGCTGCTAACAAGGTACACACTTCTTCACATAGTGTTAGGCATCTTGCTCCATAGTAGGCCAGTAATATCCAGTGCGTAACAACTTCTTGGCCAATGTAAGTCCACTAGAATGGGGCCCACAGATTCCTTGATGTACCTCCTCTAGGGACGTTTGTGCTTCCTCAGAATTCAGACACCGTAAAAGAGTTTCATCGAAATGCTTTTGGTAAAGGGTATCAGCGAGGATTGTGTATCGGGAAGTTCGGCGAATGAAGGTTTTACATTGATTAGGGGTTAAAGTAAGTGGGGTATGTCCATCACGCAAATAGGAATATATCTCTTGGTACCATAGGGAATTAGGATCAGCAATTTCACACACCATTTCAGAATTCGGCATGTCATAGGCAGGGACCGTAAGATTCTCAACGAGGAACTCACACCGTGCACTATGTTCTGGCATAGTGATCAGAGATGCAATTGTCGCCATAGCATCGGCTACTTTGTTGTTTGTGGAAGGGATCTGTTGAAATGTTAGATCAGTAAAATATGTATTGAGATCTTCAACTATACAGCGGTAGGGAAGCAGCTTGTCATCCTTTGTTTGATATTCATCCATAACTTATTTGATAACCAATTGTGAATCACCAAGCACCAATAGAGTGAAAATCTGCCATTGTATGGCCTGTCAAAGTCCAAGTACAAGGGCTTCATATTTTGCAATGTTATTGGTACAAGAAAATTGTAACTTGAAAGACTTAGGAATGAGATCCCCTTTTGGTGTAACAAACAAAATTCATGCCCCTGATCCTTTCTGAGTGAAGGATCCATCAAAATACAGCTTCCATGGTGAACTTGGGGCAAGATTTAAGACTGATTCATCTGGAAAATCTGTGATCAGAGGGTGTTTACCATCAATAGGTGCTTCAGCTAACTGATCTGCAATCACTTGTCCTTTAATGGCCTTTTGATCCACATAAACAATGTCAAACTCACTAAGAATCATAACCCATTTTGTTGTACAACCAGTAAGGGTGGCGCATGCAAAGAGATACTTGAGTGGATCAATTTTAGCAACAAGATGAATTTTATAATTAAGCATATAATGTCAAAGCTTCTATGTACAGAAAACAATGGCCAAACATGCTTTTTCAATTAGGTAATAATTCAACTCATAGCCAATAAGAATTCTATTGAGATAGTAAATTGCTCGCTCTTTGTCGGTATCATCTAATTATGCCAAGAGGGCTCCCAAAGCGACCTCTGTAGCAGATATGTACAAAATCAGAGGGCGACCAGCAACAGGTGGTACCAACACTGGTGGATTATCCAAATAAGCTTATAATTTCTCAAATTCATTTTGACACAAACAATCCCACTGAAACTTGACATTCTTGCGCAGAAGATGGGAAAACGGATGCACTTTGTCAGCCAACTGTGACATGAATCTTTTGATTGATTGTAGTTTGCCTTGTAAACTACGTAATTGCTTCAATATTTTGGGTGGTGGCATTTCTAGGATTGCTTTCACTTTCTTTGGATCAACTTCTATGCCACACCATGATACGATGTATCCCAACAACTTACCAGATTGTACCCCAAAGACACACTTTTTGGGATTCAGCCTAAGCTTATATTTCTCAAGTCGCTCAAAGATGGTGGTAAGGATAGGGATATGAGATTACCTTGTTTTGGATTTGCCTAAAAGATCATCCACATAATCTTCCATGATAACATGCAAAAGGTCATAAAAGATGGTAGTCATTGCTCGTTGATAAGTAGCTTCGACATTTTTAAGACCAAAAGGCATTACTTGATAACAAAAAGTGCCCCAAGGTGTTGTGAATGTGGTCTTGTGCTGGTCTTTTGGTGCTATCCTGATCTAATTATAACCTAATAATCCGTCCATAAGTGATAACATTTCATGTCCTACCATCAAATCCACTATAATGTCAATATTAGGAAGTGGAAAATCATCCTTGGGACATGCAAGGTTGAGGTCTCTAAAATTAGTGCAGATACAAATGCCCCCAGCAGGCTTATCTACTGGTACAATATTAGAAACCCATTCAAGATAGTCAATTGGTATGATAACCTCAGCATCTTGCATCTTCTGAAGTTCTACTTTGACTACTAATGCAACTTGAGGATGCATCTTGCGAAGCTTCTGTTTGACAGGTTTTGCATTTGGATTTACCGCAAGATGATGCATGACAAGATCTATATCAATCCCAAGCATGTCTTTGTAAGTCCAGGCAAAGTTGATTTTGTGCTTATGTAAAAATGTTGTCATGTCTTTCTTTTCTAGATCACTGAGAGAAGCTGCAATGTAAGTGATATGTGGATTTTCTTCTGTGTCAAGGTTGATTGGAATAGTATCTTCAATGATCATAGAAGACACTTCTAGTTCTGATGTTATAAATGGCAAGTCAATCTCTCCCTCCTCTAGCGCCTCAAAAAGGTTTTCACAAGAGGAATCGTCCTTTATTTTGTTTTTTTCTTCATCCTTAGGTGCCTGCGAGAGGTTTTCACCAAAGGATGTATTTTCATTTTTTTTATTTTTATTTTCTTTTCCATTTTTGCGACTGAGAGAGTTGACTTGGCTACCAAAGTAGGCTTGTTCACTGTAGTGTATATGACGTTTGTGTTCTCAGAGATTATTAAGTCCAAAGAGGGTTAAAACTACCTCATCTGAATCGCATATATCCAAAGCTGGTGGTGAGTCTTGCTGATCCCAGTCAATTAATTTAGGGTTTGTGAGGGGTAAATGAGGGGATGAAAGGTCATCTTGGGTAATAGTGAGGACATGGTGATTTTCAGTTAGGTCATCTTCAATGTATTAGAAATAAATTTCAAAGAACTCTTCCTCAGTGTCTGATTCTGAGGCAGATAGAAAATAATCCTTAGCGAAGTTAGTCTTAGTTTCTACGGAACCCAATCCATGTCCTTTAGGATAACCATTAGCTGTTATGATCTTCTTCTTTCCTGTTTCATCAGCTCCAAGACTAGTACCATGATATCCCATGTTTTCAACAATGGGAGTAACTTTAGGATACTTTCCTTTGGGGAAAGTTACAAGTTTTTCTTCTTCATCATTATAGAGCCAATCAAGGACACTATATTCCATGTGTTCATCTGATAAGGACCCCCAATGTTCAAAAATAGTTGACTTGCAGTGCATAAGTGCTTTATCCTTGGAAAGGGGTAATGGTGATGGTCTCCCATAAGACTTTGGAGACAAGGGGAGTTTCCCAACACATAAGGCACTTTCAAATTTATACTCTCCCATACCTTGGTCTGTAAATGTTGCCTTTGCTTCAGAAGAGGAGGGTTTGGCTTCAATAGCTTTGTCCTCAGTAACTTTTTCTTTTCCTTTAGGTTCCTTAATTGATGTTTTTGATGTCTTTTTTGGACCAGGGGTTTCTTGATTGGAATGTCAGCCAAATTCATTCAATGGACAGTAATTAGCTTGTTTGCCTTCCAATCTTTTGCAATATTTAAAGGGCTCATGATCTCCAGGGATTGTGATTTCTCTGCCATGATGTGGGAATTTTAGACACTGATGATAGGTAGAGGGTACACCTTTGATAGCGTGTATCCAGGGACGTCCTAGCAAGATGTTATAAGGTAAATCAAGATCCAGTACATGGAAAATAGTTTCAATCAGGGTCGGGCCCACTTGTAAGGGCAATGTGATCAAACCCTTGCTTTTTCATTCTCTATCATCATAAGCTTTTACTGTAATTCTCTTGTCTTTATCAATGAGGTCCTCAGAAAGACCAATGTTGTGAATCATTTTCAATGTGCACAAATTTAGGCCAAATCCACCATCTATAAGGACTCTTTTGACTCTTGTGGAGCGGATTTTGCCTTCTATATGGAGGGATTTATTATGATGAGGATCGGGACCACTAAAATCCTTATCAATGAAAACTAGATGTTCTTGCGCGGCTAAGTTCCCTATCATGGCTTTGAATTGTGCAGCATTAATGTTCT
>MU223514.1:1240646-1288566 GCA_018584345.1 Thuja plicata | reverse complement strand
TATATATATATATATATATATATATATAGTGTATTTGAATTTATATTTCTAAATTATAAGTCTTTCTTTGTAATGTAAAATGTAAATTATATAGTAATTGTAAATTTTCTTGTTTGTACGTACCTAATGTGACCTAATAGGACCAATTAAGACCAATTAGGACAACATACGACCAAATAGGACCAATTATGACCTAATAACACTAATTAAGACCATTTAGGACCAATTAGGTTTGACCACTTAAGACAAATTAGGATCAATTAGTCTCTCTCTCTCTCTCTCTCTTGTGTATTTAAATTTATATTTCTAAATTTTGTTGTATTTAATTATAAATCTTTCTTTGTAGTGTAAAATGTAAATTATATAGTAATTGTAAATTTTCTTGTTTGTATACATATATGCAGATTATATATCCATGGATGATTTTGGCATTGATGAGCTCTTAGGTCAGCACACACAGCCACCTCCACCCCGTCCACCTCCACCTCCACCTCCACCCACTCTTGCAAAGTTGAGGGAGAAAATTAGGAGAAATGTAAATGTCATTATGCAAGACATTAATACTATTAGGCATGATCCTCATCCACCTCCCCAGCTACTACGCCTTGCAGATAGCATGCAAGGCATTCTAGATTTGATATTACAACCATTAGACCCTGAGATAGATAGTTTTCAATAATGGAGGAACTCCATGTGTGCCTATTATGTTGACAACCTCTCTTATAAAGAGGTTAATGATTTAAAAATTACAAAAAATGAAATGAAACATTATTTTGTGAACCCTAAAATGGGTGAGGAGATAGTTAGCAAGAAGCCACGTATTTCTATCAGAAGATGTTAGCACACATAGATAGGTGACCATTTTTGGGAGTGGTGGTGGATGGTATTTGACCATCCACCACACGCTAATCATAAGGTCCCCATATATTTTTTGAAAAAATTATGGGTTGAATTTGAATTGGGTAGGAAACCCAATTACTTTGATATGAGATAATTCCAAGAGGTTGGTCGAGGTATGCCACGGAATAGGGCAGGAGCCAAATTGAGTGATAGAAATAGAAATTGTGTGTAATGAACCCCTTGTTCCTCTTCCTACTCTAGTAGTTCCTACACCTATCCATCATCGAACAGTGCAGTCAGCTCTTGGTTCATTGATCGCCCTTTCGGGCAATTTGTTAGAGCAATTGACCCAGGTGAGGGTTGCCCCTAGCATAGCACATATTTGTATGACGGTGGTAGTGTTGCCCATGGTGGATATGATGATGTTGATGATGGCGCACATGGTGATTTTGGAGATAAGCTCGCATCATATGTTGATTTTCTCTATGCAGACGATGATGATCCTACAGAGATAAATTTAATTATAATTTAGAGTGAAATATAAAATTCCACATTTATACACATGTATCAACCATAAAATTTGGATTTTTTGGTGAACGAGGGAGGGTTGACACTAGGCCATCCAGTGACCATCATCATATCACCTCCACACCTTGAGATCTCAGCCACCCATTCACGGTATGCACTTTGATCTAGATACAAGTACATTTAAAGTAAAAGTTAAAACTATAATTGATAATGTGTTTGATATATTTTTTGCAATTTTGTAGGGTGCTTCATGTAATACTGAGGTTGGAATTTCTTCATTCTCTATCGTACCGGTCACTAAGACTCAGCCTCATATACCTGAAGTGTGTTTTTCATTCATTAATTTTAAGTGCTTATATGCTTACTAATTTATGTACAACAATTATTCATGCTTAATTTTTGCACTTGTAGGATTTTAGATTGTCTCATGATGCAACACATTTACGTCTCGACTCATCAGTGACGTTGGGTATGCGTCAGACATCTAATGTAAATGCTTATGTTCGATAAATGTATATTCAAGTTATATACTTAAAAAATTTTGTATATACAAGTTTAATTCATGCTTTATATATGTTGTTGAGGTCGACACCATCATGAATCTTGGCATGGCTACAGGATTGAGCCAAATGCAACCATCGACATTGTCCTTTGAGGTCGTGATTAAAAAATTAATTTTGCATTGTCTAGTGTGTACTTGTCTTTTATACCTAGATTATCAAAAAATTGTAATGTTTATTTTTACAAGACTTGACTACATCCACTTTTGTTGTTGCCAAGAAAGGACCTCCTTGTCCCACTGAGGGCATTACTGAGCATGGACGCATGGTAAAATTTAAAATATTCAATAATATTAATTTTTATTTTTAAGTGAATTATGCAAGTCATTTAAATTATACATTTGTTCACTCTTTTTTACAGGACTTGATTGCATCCACTTTTGATGTTGCCGAGAGAGGACCTCCTTGTCCCATTGAGGGCATTACTGAGCATGGGCACATGGTAAATTTTTAAATGTTCATTAATATTAATTTTACTTTTTAAGTGAATTATGCTAGTCATTTGAATTTAACACACATAGTCTTTTGATGTGATCTTTTAAAAATGTATAGGAGAACGGAGGCACTTAGGAGAACATAGGACACGATGGTGCATCACACTCACCTTCACGCGGAGTGAAGAGGACTAAAGATCAGTTCGACGAGCAGAGTTAGATTATATATGGTGTATACATTATTTCACTCCTTTTTGTCACATGTTAGACCTTGTTATGTTATTATATGATGGCACACACGTTATACATGTTAATGGGACTTATTATCATGTTATTTGGACTTGCATTATCAGTACTTGTTATCATATTATCTGGACTTGTTTTTACATTAGGACTTGTTGTCACATGTTAGACCTTGTTATGTTATTATATGATGGACATTTTATGATGGCACAAACGTTATACATGTTATTGGGACTTATTTTCATGTTATTTGGACTTGCATTATTAGGACTTGTTATCATATTATTTGGACTTGTTATCATATTATTTGGACTTGTTGTTAGATTAGGACTTTGTTGTGTGATTATATATATCATGAGCTGACATGATGGGCATTATGATACATATTATTCCAGGACTTGCTATGTTATTTATCTTATTCATGGACTTTTTAAATCCTATTTCATGGTTTTTTTTAAATAGTAATTTGAATCAAGATATATGAGTTTTAGATTAAGGTAAAAACAGGTTTTGAAAGGGCCCCAAAACCCTCTACAAAGAAGAAAATTAAGATATAGCTTTAAAAATGCCCAACACACAACAAACCAGTCTGACCAAAAGGCTAGACCTCCCAAAGAGCACCCAAGAAAACATTGTCAAAGATGAAGCTTTAAAAAAATGGCAGTCAAAGATTTAAAAAAAAAAACCCACAACAAGATTATCCCGTAGACCCCTTCTTATGGGATCAGAGTGTCATATCAAAAGGAGGCGAGGATCTCTTAAAAGATTTTCCTTTAATCGTAATCCAACCATCTTCAACTTTAGCAGCCTCACCGTGCCAACAAAGGGAATTCAAAACCCACTTGCCAACAACCATTGAATTTCCAACACCCATCACAGGCTCAACAAGCAGGCATCAAGAGTGCAGAGCTCTTCCAGAAACACCAACCAAAGAGGGAGAGACAAGAGGACCTGCAAAGCCAGCAATAGCTCGCGTACCAACAAGAGATATGGACCCAACCATCAAAGAGGAGACATTTCCAACAGAGCCAATAGAATCTGGAACTCGCACGTGGACAAAGGAGGCAAGGGGAGTCTCCGCACACGACGAGTTAACAACATGGATGACGCCAATAGCATTTGCAAGGGGAAAATCCATTCCCACCTCTGGCAGAGGGGAAGAAATAGTAGAATCTAGAGCAACAACCTAGGAAAAACTCCGCTAAGAAGTACTCTTCTCAACCGTGTAATGCTGAGAAGAGGCACCTTTCCACCAAGAAACAGAGCGCTTGGTTTTACCCAAACCATATTTGGATGCAACATGACCTGTTTGAAAGAATCTTCTACATCTAAAGGGCAAACCTTCATAGTCCAAAGACTAAATCCATCTTCCCTTAAGAAAAACCAACTTGATCACCGTAGGAAAACCCTTAGAAGCATCAATATCCACCAAAATACGGGCATAGGTAATGTGGAGAATGTTTGTAGATTCCGCATCCACCATCAGGAAGTCTCCCAAAGCCTCGCCCACCTCCTCCAAAATGGGATCCACCCAAAGATGAAGAGGGAGGTTTGGAAGCCTAACCCAGATAGGCATCTTATTAAAAGTATTAGATCAGGGATTGAATTCCTCATGTCAGGGTTTAACCATCATCATCTACTTCATGACATATCAACTTTTTCCTAGGTTCTACACATCGAGCTAGCCAATACTCAGTTTGCTCTTCATTATCCTCTGGTGCAACAACAACATACACATGTCCTACAAAACAAAATTAAGTACATGTACAAAATAAAACTTCTTAGACTTTTAATTCAAATACAATAATAATTTATATGACATGTACATAAATAATATATTTTAAAGTTTACAAGAAATTGAATTAAATGACCAGGTTGTATGAGGTTTGAAACACGATCATAATCTTATGATGCAAATGTATGATTTAGGTCTTCATTTCTTATATCATCTTGATCATGTGTCTCACTAGGTGTTAAGGATTTATGTTGTCATTCTTCAACCCATTCCATATTCTCGCATTCTTCCCATTCACCTGCAATACAAAATTGATAAAAACATGCAAGCTCCCTAGTCCATATAGTCCGTGTTAGAATTAGAACTCCTAAATGAATGTCATTTAGTTGACCTACTGATTGTATCACAATCATACCTTGAAAGGGTATTCTTCTCTTCAACTAGCCAGAAGAAATGTCTGATTGTAGAGTTCTAACTTGATCCTGTAGACAAACTTGTTTTACACCATTCAACAATTGCATGTGCATCTTTAAATTTTGTTTTTTCCTCAAATTTGAGTTGCTCTCTGCAAAGGGCTCTCTTAACACATGCACTCGCACCATTGTATTCTCCTTTACCATGTCCAACCTCAAAAAAACTCCAAATATGTTGGATATTAATTTTCTTATGTGTTCTACTCAACCAATAAAACATTCTAGCATTCTTGAATCTCCTTGTGCAACTATCTGACCATATTAGATGTTGTGTTATATGAATTTCTCTCTCCCTTAAATTCTCATAAAAGGTCTTAAAGCAATACTGGACAAACTCTGATGAGTCTAATTAATTATCACTCATATAGAAATGATACTCGCAAACAAATTGATCCTCTTTTGTACTATTAGGTGCATGCCTATAGACAATATGAACAAAAATTATTACTTGCACTGAATTACAATATTCTGATTGGATCTCATCTTGTGGTGCAAGTGTGTAGTTCTCTGCAAAGTCAACAACTAAAAGTATACTACCAATTGGAAATGTATTCTTGCATATGTGAAACTGCCCATCAAGCCATCTAGTATTTTGAGAGTGTTTCACATATTTAGGTACAACCTTACTCTTTAATTCATTCATAAATGCATGAACACTAATTTTTTCAGTAATTAGATCGCACTATTTTCCAATCTTTCTGTCCTTCAATGGATACTCAATAGTTTTAAATCTTTTTACATTAACTAATTGATGGCCAAAATCAATTGAAAGATTTTCATGCAAACATTCATCTAATAACGCAAGATTGTCACATACATCACATACACCAGCAACACATGCTTTCAAAAGAAAAAAAATTGCTCATTAGGTGGGTTACAAAATAAACTTGATATAGACTCCTTTACAGTTCGAAGTGGAATATTAATACCACATTCCTGCAACATTTCATCAGTATGCATGGCGAAACGTATAGATCAAAATACATCATAATGATAACAAAATTAAAAATGAGTTTTGCAACAACACATGACTCTTTCCTTGTTAATCCTTACATACCATGGTTTATATTTTTCAAAAGATCTTTGACTAATACTAATACTTAACACCTTAACATCCAAAAAAGATTTATACAATTCACTTTGAGTCATATCCAAAAGGTGTTTTTGATGTGGATCACGAATTTTTTAGCCGACTCTTAATTTAATACCATCTCTGGCATTAGGTGATACTCTTGTATTATCGTGCCAAAAAATTTCAATCAAAGTTTTGACTTCACCAATAAGTTTCATGTCAGACTTCGGGAGTCCGCCACTAAAGCTCCACAAATGGTTTGTCGGATCACTTTCAAAGTTAACTCTTCTCTTTATAGCTCTTGCCAAATTTTTACGATGAATATTAAAATACCCACTTAATTTGTCATCATTCTTTTATCAGAAGTAGTTTTGTTTACTAAAGTTATTGTTATTGCTTGTCATGTCACATTCCTATCTTTAGAATGACTTTTCTTTCTGATTGTGTCAAAGGCACTAGCAACAGTTGATACAACTTGTTTTAGAGACTCATCTTTGTTCTTGGATTTCACATAAATGTCTAACCTCTTCATCACTTTTTGTATTTTAGTCATTAATTCATTGTAACATTAATTGACATTGAAACCCAAATTTCTTATTATAAAAAATTGTCTAAACAATCTAGTTGCATGTGCCCTAATATGTCTCCATGAAACCAAACCACGCAGATTGTCTAGCACATCACTTTTAATTTAAAACTGTTGATTCATTTCATTGTCATTCAAAGGGGTTTCTTTCTCAATTGGTGTTTCTATGTCTACATCCACATTGTTGATTTCAATTGTCGTTTGATTGTCAATTTCAATTGGAGTTTGAATTTCACTTTCAATTGGGGTTTGACTTTCAATTCCTTTATCATTATGATTAACATTACTAGTTTTTGGTGTTTGATGTGTAATAAAATTTGTTACTCTATTTTTCAGGAAGAAAATCTAAATGATTTAAAGAGTAACATGCTAATACAAAAAGATCAAGTTCTTTATCCGAACAAATTTCATTTGGCTGTGAAGACATACCTATATCCAATATTGGATTAGAAGATGCACCTGAATTTGCTCCTATTGTATTTTCTTCTTCAACCTCTGCATCCATCATGATGTCCTCAATGTTCTCCTCTTTTGAAACAATTGTTGAACTCGATGCTCCAACATTGTTCAATTTTGGAGTTCTTTCTCTTCTTTCTCGTTGTCGTTTTGTCTCCTCTCTATTTGTTGCAACCTCGTCAATTGTCAGAACCTTCCTTTGCCTCTTTCTGTGTTGCTTTGATCCCATGTTTGCACCAAAAATTGAATTCAAATTATTCTCTTTATGTCAGATCCAAAACAAGACAAGAAAAGAGAATCTTGATTCAAATTATTCTTTCTGCAGCACGCATATGTCATAAAAATGATTGAATAATCGTCAATCATTGAGATCAGGCCCACAATCCTTTTTTTGTCTTCAACAGATCTTTAAGAAATGGGCACTTGTTATTTAAATGGAACGGGTGCCCGTTTATGAAACGGGTGCCTGTTTCTATTTCAACGGTCCAAATAGAAACATGCACTTGTTTTTTGAATTTTAAAAAGCGGGTGCCCATTTCTTAAAACTAGGAGTGGGAACCGTACAACCACCCTGACTTTTGGTTTGGGACAGGATTGTTCCTACCAAGCCTGTGCTTGGCCTTGCAAAAATATGGCAAGGCACTTAAATATAAAAAATTTATCTTGTCATAATTTTTTGGAGGTCTTCCTAAATGGATTTTTTGACGAAACGAAAACTCATTATAGTTCTTATTGTACAGATTATTAAAATAAAAATTTTATAGTGATATGAATAATTTTATTAATCTTACAATATTTACTAAGCCAAAGTGGTACCTAAACTTAAAATAGTAAGGCTAACTAAAATTTTAATAACTTTTTTGATTTTACGATTTTTGAAAAATGAATTATATGACATAAATCTACATAGAATTACCTTCGGGATAAAATAAAATAAAAATGAAGTTTTCATCAAATTATGGTGGTCATACACCAGAGGTTTCAAAAATGTACTTTACAGTCAATTAAAAATTAATAATAATAAAATATTCAATAAGAAAAAAAAGCAAAAATATTCTCATCAATCTTTGATGTTTTAGGTACCTTTACACAGAAGGATTCACAAAAATTCATTTATTTACTTCAAAATAGGGTGGTTGTACACGTGTGATATGGTCCTGAAACAAGCATTTTGAAAAAGGGGGTTTTAAACATGCCTACTAAAATGCATTTTCTACCATGTAGGTACTGAAATAAATTATATATTTTAAAAGTAGACTTCGAGCACTAACTTTTCTATTACTGAAGATTTTTTAGATTCAACCTTTAAGTGCCTCAAATTTTGACATCAATTGATAGAAAATTTTGAAAAACAGGGAAAACACTTCCACTTTTTACCCAAAAGTGGGACTCAACTTCTTGCAGCCACCCATATAACATCTATACATATACATACACATACATTTATATATACATATACATATATACTATATACATATATGCATATCCATATATCCATATACATATACATATATACTATAATGTCGCATATTTGCACCCCATGTAATTTGTCATTTCACAATGCTCCTACCTTAGCCTAAGACAAAATTCCATATCACCCATCCGCGCTCACTTATTTTTCCTTATCACTACCTACTTGGAATCATAGCCATGTGGCTTGGACTGCCCAAGACGTGTGCGTGCCGCAGAGACGTCCGCTCAGTGCGTTCTCATCCTGTGAATTTACAAACGTCTAGAGTGTCATTGTGGTGTTACATACTACCAACCTACATGGTAACAACCAGTGCCTCTGCCCAACGATGCTCAGATTCGCCTCCCAGCCATTATACGCCAAATTTTTAATTCATTTGGTCTTCTACTCTCTCTCTCTCTCTCTACACACTTCTTCACACATTATACAAATTTTCATCATCTCACTCTTGATATCGATTGTTCTTGCCTTCATCTCGTGGAGTTTTGCTTTGTTGTGGTGAAGGGGAGTTGTCTACACTCCTTTTGTTGTGTCTTTGATAGCATATTGTGTCTCTTCGTATATTCTTATTTGCATTATTGTCATTTACTTCTTCAATAATGTTAGCTATCACAATCTCTATCATTTCTACCTAGTTGTTGTGGGGATGAAAACACCGAAGCAGGGATCTAACTGAGGCAGGTCTCCAAACAGCCACCCAAGATTTTTCATTATTCTCGTATGTGCAGGTTCGTGGAAAAACAAGTGTGATTCATCAACCTCATCAACTGTCGATTCTGGTGTAGTCTCTTTCCTCCTTTTTATAATTCATAGTACGTTGTTATTGTATTGTATATTAGTTAGTTTGATACTTTGTTATTCTATTACTTTATTACTTTCCTCATTTTTTGGGTCATCTATGTACTCTGTCTGTACGAGACGTATGCATATCGTGCTAGCATCTCGTACCCACACTGTCATCCTTGACTTGCACATGTGTCCTAGGTAGTAAGTTTGCGAAGTTCGGAGTTTGGTCTCTGTAACATGCTTTATTGATTTTCATAGTCTAAATATTTTAATATTTCAATCTCTTCAAGTTATTTACGATTTTCATACATTAGTATTTTAATTGTCTTAATCACTTAATCTATTGGCATTTAGTATCTTAGTTCATTAAAACTCCTTCACCACATTTAGTGCCTAGATCTCATAGCTCACCAGCGCACTAGCAGAAGTGAGGTGGCACAAGAAAAGGTCCATCCTTTGAGACTTTAATCAATTTTGAGGTCGGTGCACTTTTCCTTCACATTTTAGTGAGCTAGCAACCTCTTCATCAAACCTTCCCTTTTCTGAGTTGCAGTTCCCTTCTAGAGATGGTGACCATCACTCCAATCTCCCCACCTACCCGGAGGGTGCTTGAGACAAACATAACTTTCACCCCTTTGGATGAATCGTACAGTGGAGAGCCTTCTCCCCTCTATGTTCCAACATCAATCAATGGCATATCTAGTAGGGGTGTCTTGGTTGACCCTTCATGCCACGTTGACGTCATCATTGAGAAGGTCCTCTTTGTTAACAACATAAATCATGGAAAACATGACAAGTGTGTCGTCGCCATCAAAATGAATGAGGGGTTGTCCCTTCCCCCTTTAGGGTCCACCACTTTGATGGTCCAAGTAGGATCCAAGGCGGTGTTTTCAACATTTGTTGTGATTCTTGAGTCGGACCTCTTTCTGGTCAAACTAGGTATCCCTTGGTTGACCCCCATGGGAGTTGTCCCATTGATTGTGCATAAATGCCTGAAGTTGCCCCACGAGGGTGGCATTCATATAGTTCATGATACTCAATATTGCCCTTTGGTGTCCCATGGGGGATTCTCACTTGATCATTTCTTACCTACTTTGATAAGACCCCTACGTCCCCGACAGGATGTGACGTTCCTTGCTTATCAAAAGTACAAGGCTGAGGAACTCAATTTGAAATTCGAAGTGCCTATTCATGTTTCCCCACTTAGCCCTCCCATGAGGCCTAGTGTGTTGTGTCCTTTTCTCCTTCATCTGGGGCTCAAGGAAAGTGTGTCCCATGAGAAGCCTCCTCACCCACCTCAAGTCTCACAACATCCAACGTTGTCCTCTATTCCTACGTCTACACCTAGTGTAGATAAGGGAAAGAAACCCATGTTGCAAATGCCTAAGGTGCATCCTCCTTTCTTGATTCCCATCATAGCAAACATACCTTGCCCTCCCATCTATGATAAGAGTAAGAGGTCCCCCACGATTGCACAATCTACCTTGGCACCTACTCCTCAACCTCCGAGGGAATCCTCTATTCCTCCTGCCACCCATAAGGCAAAGAGAGGAAGGGCACTTGTGCCTAAGCCGATAGCACCTATGTCAGCACCACCTCCTACTCTATCGGTGGGGTCATCTTCTTTGTCGGCAACGACATCGATGACCTGTCCTATAGAGCGCGATGTTGTTGTACCCTTGTAAGCTTCTCAACCTGGTCCCCAACTACGTCGGAACCAACTTGCACATAAGTCTTTGACAAGAGAGGGCCTTGCCTCGTGAGGTCGTTGCGAGGGCAGAGGGTGTCTTTTGAGGCCATGCCCACTACTTCTACGTCTGTTCCCAGCTCTTCTCCCACATCCATTGTAGTTGCGCCATCTTCCCATCCTGCAACCTCCTCTATCTTGCTTCCCTTGCACCTCACGCCAAGTGAGTCCAAGTGTTCATCTCTCCATTGCAAGAGTCGTCGTTGATCACCACCCTGCCTGATGCCCCGCTTTTTCCCATGCCAGTGAACATGTTGCACACCCAAGTGGTATTCAACACAGTGATGTCCACCCAGCCCGTGCCATCTCCATCTCAAGATTGTCATGTCATCTTTCTCAATGCCCTGAAGGCTGCTACAATGGATTGGAGTGCTTCACCCACGTCCTTCAGAAAAAAGTTTGAGTAGAGCCATGTCTTGGAGTTTTGACGTTGCAAATCTGCTCTAATGGATCCTCTTTTTGTCTTGGTCCTGGCAGTAGAGCAAGCTTCAGCTTCTCCTGAGTTTCTCTACCCCTTTCATAGAGGTCAGTGGGGCATCTTCTTCATCAGTGCCTCAACATGGGTCTACGGCAAGCTATGAGGCTTGTCTATTTGACTCATTAGAGGATATTTCAGCATTGACAACAATCTTTACACAATCCCTCTCCCACTCGCCTCATTGGAGTTATTGGATGAAAATGTAGAGGTTGTTTGATCATTTGCTCTAGTTGTTGGTGGGGCACCTAGGGTTGTCATCACAGTCATTCCATTACACTCTCGACCTCCCTCCTCATATGATCAAGATTAGGAGGATGATGATCTGTGTGTGTGTGCGCGCACGCGCCTGTGTACACACATGTATTTTTGTGTATATGTATGTAAACACCTTCCTCTTTATAGATAGTATAGAGTATATTTGTTTAAAATTAAATAATTAAATGTGTGTGCGTGTTGGTGTGTGCGTGTGTGCGTGTGTAATTAAACTTCACACAAGATTGCATATATGCAATCATGATATTTCCTCAAATGAAAACAAAATGCATGCGTGCACACGCACACTCACACACATCTGTACGTGTGCATGCGCATGTGCAAATATATTCTCTCTTAACAAGGACATTGTTTTAATCTAATGTCAAATGGGATGGTGATGCAAATTGAATCATACAATCATGTTAGTTGAATATGTTGTAATGTATATTCTAGTTAATTATTAATTATTATGTAGTTGAAGTTACCTGTAAGGATGGCTTTATAATCCAAACTTGACATTATAAACTTTCTCCGCCACATAAGACACTTTTAGTACAAATATAATCTTATAATATAAAATATATACATCATTAATAATATTATGTAACTTTGAACAAGGTCTCGGCCACTTCAAAACCTGTATTTACCTTAATCAAAAGAAAAATATTATGTATTTATAATATAAATAAGAATTATAATATTAAAATATATTTTGATTATATAAAAAATAAAATTTAATTTTAAGATTGAAGTCATAGTTAAAGGTTAGGGTCATCAATACCATAAGGTTTAAGGACATTACTAGGATAGTTTTGGGCTAAGGTTAAGAGATATGTTGGGGTTAGGAATAGGTTATTGTTGGGGTTAAGGTTAAGGTTAGGGCTAGAGGTATAGTTAAGACTAGGATTATAAATATAATTAGGGTTAAAATTACAATTACGGTTACAATTAAGAGATACTTCATATTAGGATTAGGTCTAGAAATGGTACTAGGATTAAGAGATATAGTTAGAATTAAGGCTAGGCTAAGTGTTAGGGTTGCAAATAGGGTAAAGGTCATGATTAGGCTTAGGATTAAGATTAAGAATGCTATTAGAGTTAAGAGTTATAGTTGGTGTTATGATTAAGGTTATAGATGGGGTTTGGAATATAATTGGGGTTGGGGTTATGGATATTAAGTTTAGGGTTAAGATGACAATTATATATATGATTATAGATTGAATAAGAGTTGTGTTTTGGTTCACATGAGGATTAGAATTGGAGTTAGGGTTAAGATTACAATAATAGATAGAGTTAGAGATAGAATTAGAATTAGATTTAGAATTAGAATTAGAATTAGAATTAAGATTAAAAATCTAGTTTTTAAGTAATTATTATTTAACAAAACTAAAAATATTTTCACTTAACACGGACATGCACCATACAATTATGTTAGTTGAATATGTTGTAATGTATATGATGGTTGATTATTAACTTTTATGTCGTGGAAGGTACCCGTAAGGATGGCTTTGATAACCCAAACTTGATATTATAAACTTTCGCCCCCGCATGAAACACTTTTTATCATTCGTGTCATTCATGATGTAGATTCATTTTGCGTTTGAGTTCTCTGATCCTACAGTTAAGCCACACAACCAGGTGAGTCATACGGAAGTGAGCAAGAAAAATAAGGCATGTCGTTTTCCTTCGTAGAATGAATAAAAATAATGATTTCATTGGATAAATTTATTTATTTTTTACAAGGAGAGTACAAAAGCAACTATACAGCTGCTCAACAGTAACAAAATCCACGCTGAACTTGGTTTACAAGCTCTTTCAGCTTTGCAAAGCTTAAAAACTATTAAAATCAGATCTAAAACAAATTTCAAAATTGCTATGCATCCAAAAATAAAACTCACAGCTAACACTACAAGCTCCTTATTTACCGCATGCTCAAGACGCAGATTGCTATTTTGAATCTCCGACCTGCATACAGATTACATGATACACATTATACTTGGGAAGACTGAAAATAAAAAGATGCAGATTAATTTAACTCTATCTGAATGAGATATCCAGACAAAGGGATAAGCGTGTATCCATAACAAAGCGAAAAAATAAAAACCAGAAAAAATATTAGGTAAGCATCACAAACAATTAAAATGATATTTGAAGTCATCTACCATCCATGTACATCTGTTGTGCGTACTCTCATAATGAAATTAATCCCCGAGACAATCCCAAGGAAAAATGCAATAAAGGTTCTCTTCAAAAAGTTGTCAATATTATTTAAATGACAAGCCTGAAAAACATAAGTTTATTCACTGCGTATTAAATCTACTGCAACAGCAACCAACAAAACTAGTACTAGTATATTGTCTGGAGGTATCCTACGAGGGACTGTTCCAAAACGGAGCAAAGAGAATCAATGAAATAATTTAAATATATGCCTGCAAACAAATTTGGACTTCAGCTATAAGAGGCCAGAGGAATGCAATAAATATGAAAGCCCTCAAGATATGAATGGCCATCAGAAAGAAATAGTATGCGAGATTCAATAGATAAACTAGAACCAAGCTTCACATTTCTATAAGCCCATCAACAAAAGCAGGGACAAGCCACAAGTTCAGTGGCTCAATACAAGCATTGAACATTATTCAACCAGGCAGTGGCCTCAAATAGTTTCGTACATTACTTCTTGCATCTGAGATTGTGTCACAAAAAGTGCTTGCTTTCGATTATATGAGACTTTGTTTGTGTCTATAGCTCCCACAATACGGAAATGGTAAAAGTCAATCAGCTTAGATTATCGATAAAATAAGGCACAACTTCAATTCGCAGACAGGAGTTTTCAAAGAAGATAACATCTGAAAAACTAAGAATCATTCTGGTCTTATTGTGGCGAAAACGTAGAGGTTTTATTCTTTCTAATTATTGGGAGCTTTTAAAGAAAGAAACTACATAAGACTCAAGTTGTAGTTAAAAAGGTCTCATGCATACTTAAAGAAAAATACAGTATTGGGCATTTTGGTAACGGCTTCACACAATCATCCACTATGTTTAAATACCTATCGGTCATATCAACGTATACAGGAGTATCCAGCCCCCTCAAGCAAGTGATCTTTCTAAAAAGATCAAAGTCATTTAAAATAACATTTTACTTTGAATTTTTCCATTTAATCAGCACACAAAGAGAAAGAAAGAGGATATTGTCGCATCCACTTATTATACTTGCTCATATCTCTGTACATTAGATTTATCAATTACATGTCACCTCTTAACCTATTGATGCAGATCAACAATTCGAGCACCCTTAATGGGTGTGACTTGTTGCAGCTGAGAAACAACTTCCAGCTAACAAAACAACTTTGCAAACGATTTCCAACACAAAAAGCATTTCAAAAATAAAATAAAACAACACTCTTGCAGGCAAATTTCTTTCACTTTATTCAAATACAACATCTGTTCAGGTTATCCAACCTGCAACAAGCTACAGCCACTGCCAAACTTCAAACAAGCTTCCATAACATCAATCTATCTACAAACATACAAGCTACAGAAAATTAATGAAGAAATCTGCAACAATACATTCCAAATCCACTCCTCACACCCATTTACACACTTTTTTCTCCAATGTTCTCCAGCTTGAAGCCATAACCTTCCCCTCTTCATTTATGTCTTTGCAATCTACATTGCTCCTTTGCATTTAATCTTGTCTCATTGATTTCTATCTTTTTTCTTTCTCTCTTAGGCATTTAAAACTCCCCGAGCAAACCTCCTCTTTCAAACTTTCCTTTCTGGAGTTGTTGTAACTACTAGCTTCCATAACATCAATCTATCTACAAACATACAAGCTACAGAAAATTAATGAAGAAATCTGCAACAATACATTCCAAATCCACTCCTCACACCCATTTACACACTTTTTTCTCTGATGTTCTCCAGCTAGAAGCCATAACCTTCCCCTCTTCATTTATGTCTTTGCAATCTACATTGCTGCTTTGCATTTAATCTTGTCTCTTTGATTTCTATTTTTTTTCTTTCTTTCTTGGGCATTTAAAACTCCCGAGCAAACATCCTCTTTCAAACTTTCCTTTCTGGAGTTGTTGTAACTCCTAAGCATTCACTCCTACCGCTATTCCAGTTCTTGCCTATTCCTGGCATCTAGGATAGAGCATCTCTAAAAAATGGGCATTGGAAAATCAAACTTTGGACATGGTGCAATATTAAATACTCCACTCATCAGCTTGGGTGTTCGTACTTTTCTCCATCCAAATTAAAGTTTAAAATTCAAATCTGGGGCCACCAAACACATGAATATTGAGATAAAGTTGACATCTTTCAAAAGAATTTTACCATTGAAATTTTAGTAACCTGGAAATGTGTAGAGAGAGCCTTGAAAACATTCCTGAATAATGAAAAAAAGACCATAACAATATTTAATAAAAGGAAACAAAACTATTTTTGGTTGTGTAGGATTGCTTATGCACTAGATGCTCCTACATCAAACATCCCAAGTAATTAGAAATGTTTCATGAGTTGAGCTCATGACCATTTGAAAACCATGTGCTTATTTTGGATCCATCATTCTTCATTATCTTATTGAATTTTGTTGTTCACTTTACTATACCAATACGCCTTTATGTCCCTCCCCTCTTTCATCCTTCCTCTCTTTCTTCCTCTTACGAAATTAACAATTACCTTTGCATTCTCCTCTCTCTCTACTACTACTACATCCTTCTCAATCTTCTTATATTGCTTATCATTCACATGTAAATTACTTTCATCAAAGAATTTACAAAAATCAGATTCTGCCTCATCATTCACTATTGTAACTTTTGTTCCAACTCCTGTTAATGCAAGTCATTCGTTCTAAGCTGCTGCAATCTTTAGTAATATGTCATCTCCCTCATTTGTCAGTCCCTCTTCACTCTTTTCATGAATCATCATTTTCATGTACTCTTCTTGGCATTGTTGTACTCAACTTCTCATTATTTCAAAGTCCTTTATAGGACCATACTCTATTGTAACTTCATTTTCCTTCACATCAGCAACTTCAGTCTCTTCTTCTACAATAATACTACTCTTAGCAGATTTCCTCATCCACATATTTGTCAAGTTCTTTTGAAAGCAACTTAACATCAAATTCATCTTCACAAATATCACAAAAATGACCTTTTACCTTTGTATTTTCCTGCTTCTCTGCTGCTGCCGCAACTTTTCCTTCATAGATTATTGCTTCTACATTATTCATACCCTGATCTTCCACCTTTTCTGTCCTCTTTAGTTCCTGCAGTCAAGACACCATTTCAATAAACAAAGTTTTCAAAATTACCATAATACGTTGTGACCATTTTTTCCTCTTTCTTTCTCCATTCTTTCTTTCTGCTTCTCTGATTTTCTTTCTTTCTTTGTGCTACAACTATGTGGGCTGCTCCCACATGTTTTTATTTCTATAACTTTCCCATCATGGGATTGTAGTAATGCACCTTTTCATCTTTCTTCTCGGTGCCCTCGTTGTCCGATAACTGTATTTCATAAGAGATATTTAGCTTTTCTCCTCCTGGATAGCATTCCACCCTCTCATTATGTATTTCAACTTTACACCTTCCATTAGCCACAATACCTTTTTCACGCAATCTTTGTTCACACTTTCTTTTAGGCTCTTCAATTTCTGTTCTCTGCTGCATCTCTATCACATCCAATCTAGCCTCAATCTTTTTTAATTCATCAATGATAAATTTTGTAAACCTCTTATCTTGCCATTCTTCCCAAGGTAAAATCCTCACAAGTCTTCTAATGACCTACCTTGTCCTCTTCTTTGAGGACATCTTCAGAGACTCACAAATCCCTTTAAAGTTACAAGTCCTCCTTGCAACCTCTCACTTCAGGGTATCAACTCTCTGCAATTATAAGGATATCTCTCACACCTGCAACAAAACTCACACTCAACAATTTTTCTCTACCCAATAATGACTTTGGAAGATGTAGTCTCAAAACGCCCTCTACCCACTTTCAACCATAGAGGAAGTTATCACACTTTTTACTAAGCTTTATTCTTGTTGTAAGAAAACTCCCAAATCTAAAACTCTTCTCCTTACACACATTTCACCATCAAACCCACTCTGATGTCATTTGATGCGGATCAACGATTGAGTACCCTTAATAGGGGTAAATTTTTGCAGCTAAGAAACAACTTCCAACCAACAAAACAACTTTGCAAACAATTTCTAACACAAAAAGCATTTCAAAAATAAAATAAACAACACTCTCGCAGGCAAATTTGTTTCACTTTATTGAAAATTTGAAATACAACATTTGCTCAAATTATCCAACCTGCAACAAACTACAGGCAATACCAAACTTCAAACTAGCTTCCACAACATCAAATTCTAACTGCAAACATTCAAGCTACAGAAAATCAGTGAAGAAATGTGCAACAATACATTCCGAATCCACTCCTCATGCCCATTTATAGACAGTTCTTTCTCTAATGTTCTCCAACAAGGAGCCATAACCTTCTCCTCATTCATGCCTTTGCAAATTATATTGTTCCTTTGCAAATCACTATGTCACTTCCCCAATCCAAGGATTGAATCTCTTCTCTTTGATTTCTGATTTTCTTTCATTTTTCTTCTGTTCTTGGGCATTTAAAACTCCCTAACAAACCTCCTCTCTAAATTTTTTCTTTCTAGAATTGTAAATCCTGAGCATTCACTGCTTCCACTATTCCACTTCTTGCCTATGCTTGGCACCTGGGACAGAGCATCTCCCAAAAATGGGCATTTGAAAATCAAATTTTGGACATGGTGCAGCAGTAAATGCTCCACTCACCTCTAGGCATTGCCATTTCCCCCCTTCCAAATTAAAATTTTAACATTTAAATTTGGGGCCACTGAAAAACAAATCAAAATTGAGATAAAGGTGACATCAACCTAAAAAGTTTACCATTGAATTTTTAATAACTTGGAGATGTGTGGAGAGAGCCTTGAAAACATGCCTGAAGATACAAAACAAGACCACAACAAAAATTTTGAAAAGAGAAACAAAGCAACTTCTTTTGGTTGTGCAGGATAGACTATGAATCAGATGTTCCTACATCATCTATGTGCTTAGTGCATTACAGGACACCTAAAAAGTAAAATACAATTCCTCTTCAGATCCTACTGTCTAAAATATATGGATTTTGTTTGGTTTCTGCAACGTCGCCAAACCTGACCTATGAGATTTTGCTCGAGTTACAAATATTCAAGCCCCAGAATTTGTTTTACATCATAGTGATATACGATTTGGTTAACCAGAGCTAAAATTTACTCAGCTGAAGGATCCACTAGAAGACCTCAATACCACATTTTGTGGCAATTGTAGCTCGGTCTACCTGCATGCCACCTTGAAATTGTATAAACCATACTAGATTTTATTAGGCTCTATCCACGAATCTGGCAAGGGACAGCCATCAGATGTAGGGCATTGAAATCATCGTAAGGCACCACCCAATCTCTTTTGTTTCCTTCTATTCTTCCAAATCTACAATGATACAAATTGATTTTTATAATCAACCCCTCTATAGCCTTGATCGAAATTTGAGAAAGCCTTTTACATCCAGTGAAACTTGGACATATCAAAAAAGGATGTTAGATCCTTCCAGCATAAAATGAATTCCTTCTCCCATGCAAGATCTATCATAATTTGCAGTTTTAATGAATGATAGAGATTGTAAGGACCCATCAATGAATGCAAATATTCTACTTCTACTGATGATCATGAAGCGCATATCCTACAGATCCTGGTTTATGGCAATGGATAACCATCAGCTGTAGGACATGGGCATCATTGTAAGGCACCACCCAGTTTCATTTGTTTTCTTGTATTCTTCGAATTCTTTAGTGATGTATGAATTTATGATTTGTATTGAAGAATCAACCCTTATATAGCCTTGACTAAAAATCTGACAATGTCTTTAGTCTTCCTATGAAATTTGTAAATATCAAAAGAGAGCATTAGGTCCTTCAAGCATAAGATGAATTTGATTTACCACAATCTGCAGTAGAACATAAGGACCCATCAATGTACTGCAAATATTTTACTTCTACTGATGATCATGATGTGCATAATATACTCCAAATCCTGAATGATGGTCAACTCTAACTTTTACATGTAATTCCCACGCGAACTATTCTTTGAATCCAATTTCAAGCACAAAAGGAGGAACCACTCAAATGCTACTATTTCCAGCATTAGCTACATGGTATACAGTACCCACAATTATCAAGAAAGTTATATGGGCAGATACAACTTCCACAAAACCCTTGTCCATGTTGGATAAGTGTTGAATACCTTCCATGTCTAATACTCTGGATGGGATTGACCTTTGAGAAAAAAAATTGGGTGTTATTTTGGGTATTTTCTATTTTCACCCATGCATTAAAGCACTCATGTTTTTCTTTTACATGATTTCATGTGATGTGTAAAACTGCTTTTCATGTGCCTAATTATATCTACACATGCTTAAGGGTAGAGTATGAGAGACTTAATAATGTATTGGAGCATAGTTGAGTTTTTGTAATAGTGAGTTTTTTTACTTTGCTGGATTTATGACCCAAACGAGATTTCCTGAGTGAAAATACTGAATATTGTCTTGGCTTTTTGTTAGTCTTTTTTTCTTCCTTTTAGATTGTATATGCACTTCTATTGAACAGGTTTATGAGGCTTCTTTTGTCTACTGTACAGTGTTCAATGCTAACATGATCAGTATTAATCATGTATTTACCTGTTTATGAGATCTTTCCATGCATTAGATCAGTAGCCTTAATGCCTTACAGCCACTTAGTACTTAGGCTACAAAATATATGGTTGTACTAAGACACATCCATACTTCCTTGTTTTAGCTCGATTTACTATTATCATGATGCATGTCTGAATTGGAATATATAGTAATTAATGTTTTATTATAACAATCAGACATGTAACCAGGTAGTTAGTGTTTTGATCAGTTAGCTGACCATGTCTTGGGGTACTCGTCCAATAGGCTAAAAAATCATGATCGATGAAGGAGATTGAAAATCATAGGAACCCGCTTGACCTGAAAGTTAGGTATCTAAAGGTCCCTAAACTCCTTGTATCGATTGAGCAGTTTCCAGTTTCTCACTCCTCATCCTCCACGATCAATTGATTACATATATGTGTGTTCTTACATCTCAATCTAAAGATTAAGCACATAGATGTCTTTGGGGGGAGTGTCTAAAGGCCTGTCATTGGAAGAGAGTGTTTGTCACCTGGCATATCTTTTCTAATCAATAAAGAATCACATCTTACAATATTGTCCCAAAAACAGAATCCTAGGAAACGTTTATGACTTTCTAAGGCATATGATTTATAAATTATGAGTAAATGTAACAGCCCAAAAACGCATATATATCATGATCTTATGAGGCCGTGAAAGCAAGCTAACAGTAAAGTATACAAATTCAAAGGTCCACAAACCGTAAAGTGGGTAAAGGAATGTTGGAAAGGAGAAAGACAATCACTACAACTGACTATTGATCCACAGTGACTCTCAACTATGCAGAAGATCAAACCTTTCTGGGCTGAAAATGCAAAAGTAAACTCTATCCATAGGATGCTACAATTGCATCCAGAATGGTCACAGAAATCTAGACCAATACATTTCTCTGTATGATCATACCCTCTTGTAGTCAAAATGCCTAAAAACATGCCTCCCTCAGACCAAATTTGAACTATAGTTATTTTGTCAATTGCATGTGGAATGAATAGATATATAAAAATTCACTAAGAAAAAGTCTAGAAGTATGACTGACTGCCATGGGCACTAGATACATTAATTAAAAATAAATATAGATCACTAAAAAGATTCCTAGTCTCCCTCTTTGAATTTATTTCGGTGTTGAGATTTTAAGCATTTCAGGGTCATCACACAAAGCATTTTCCCATGGAAGCTTGTTCAATTAAAAGAAAGTATATCTTGATCATCAAATTATTCTCTTTAATTCTCAAAATGTGATCTGGGAACATTTAAAAGCCTACAATATCTTTTCCCAAGTTTATCCATCACTTTACTTTAAAGAGACTTCCACTCATAAGGTAGTAATATCAAGAAGATCTAATCATCCACTTCAAATTCTTTCTCACTATGCTGTTGGTTTTGGTAGGGCTTCATCCGATATCATATGAATTCTACCTTCCCATTTGTTTGAGGTTACTGAAAAGTCTAGATAGTTCTATCTAGAAATTATTTTATTTTGGGTTTCAATCAATAACAATTCTCTCTGGGAATCCCACGCAACCTGTATCTGGGTCCTAATGCTGAAAACCATGGCCATTAAATGAGCTTGCTATTTTCAGTATGCCAAACAGGCATTAAAGTTTACCTACCACCACAAGCAAGCACATTATGAAATCCATACTAATTGACTCCCACTTTAGATTAATGTTTGAAGCACTCCAATAGTCAGTCTTTGTTGCATTTATATTTAGACTTGACAAGGAAATGACGTCCACATTCTTTTAAGACTATTCCAATTGAATCTTCACATTTGATCATAGTGAATCATGATGACATCAATCTGACCAGCAAGCCAGGAATAACGCTCATCAATAGGACAAAGCAAGCAAGGAATAGCACTCAACTAAGAATTCCTAGAACCTAGAATCTTGAGGGCAACCATAAACACACTAACCTGTACCTAATCCTTGATGCTATGAAACATAATATATTTCTACTTTTCCTTCAAGTCTTACAAATCTCTTAAGGTTAGGTTGCCTCCAAAATGAGCACAACACAGAACCTAGACAATCATCACTTGTCATTGACTCCCTCTAAAATATCTTCTATGTTATTCAACTTTAGAAGCAATTAGTCGAATTAGAGCTTCATCTACTCTAGAAACAAGCAAACCACTAAGAGAACATAAAATCATATGTTTACATAGCAGCCTTTGTCTATAAAGATTATAATGTGCTACACAGACCAGAATAGAAGATTAGAACCAAACAATATTTCAGTTGGCTTTAGTTGGGGTTTTACCGTATGCCATAGTCATCCTTGAAACTAATTCTCTGGCACATGAACTCCCATAGCATTTGGTTAACATGAATAAAAGATAATTGAAAAGGAATAAAAATACTAAAGGTTCAATACAAGTCCACAAACCTGAGGAATTTGTTTGCTTCTGCCAATTCATTTAGTTCACTTGAAATAGTATATCTCCAAGATCCATACTCCTGTATCTCTTCCTCCTGGCAAGCATTAGATGGACAAGAACATAGTAATTCAAATGGCAGAAATGTAACCACTCCATCTTTTTACTTCTATAGAAATGAAATGGTGAAAGTGCAAAAAATTGTAATTGAAGAACATAACCACAGTGAATTTATTTGGAAGTGAAAAGGCATAAGTTACATACCATCATTCTCTTATGGCTCTGTAAGTCAATTAATTCTGTCCTGATTTTCTGTAGTAGCTGTGTATTCTCATCTAATTCCTTGCCAAGATCAGAGAAGAAATCACCATATCGTGAATTCAACTCTTCCAAGTACTTCTCTAAAACAGAGAGATTCAGTTCTAGTGATCTAACTTTCTGCATTAAAATCTTCAGGACAGTGTCTCCACCCATCCTTCCACTTTGCTGCTGGATAATTTCTATTTTGCGTTCAGCAGGATTCAATGAATCCTCTTTTGATTGTTGATTATCGTTTTTTTCCTTGAACTCTGTTTCTTTATCCACTAAATTCCTGGTAGGTTCAAGCTGATCTGTGAAATCAGCACTTTGATCCTCTAGAGGAGGAGGTGCTGCTGTTGCTGGAGTATCAGCCAACAATTCACCAGTTTTCAAAGCAGACTCTCCAACCGAAATCAAATCCTCAAGCATGCGCTCAATTGCATCAACTCCATAAACTTCAAACTTGCTCAAAGTGCAAAAAAACTCATTGCCATGATGGCTAAGGAACCGCAATTTTAGATAACGTGCCCATTTGGGCTCTTTAAGAGCGAACCTCTGAGCATGTTTAACATTCTCAGCTTTAAAAGTCCCAAGCAGGACCCAATGGTCAGTAGGATAGACTAAACTACTAAGCAGCTCAAAGTCTTTTAATTTTGATGAATAATGCTCAAAATCTGCAATAGCTATGGTTTTAACTAATGTTTCCTCAGAAAGCTCAATGACAACAAATTTTTCTTCTGCGCTACATGGATTCCTTAGGTACTTATCCTCGTCCCTGCCAAGAATGTTTGGAACACCTTTTGCTTCTTTATTGGATGCTAGAACCTTTGCACCCTTAGAAGCAGCTGCATAATTGTATTCACCTCCTCCAGTCTCAAGTCTATGTGTCATAACTCCAAGTCGACTGCTTGTAGTCTGATCCTTTTCATTATTTGATTTTCTCTTGAATTCATCTAAACCCACAGGATTAACACGAGACAACCTAAGAGGTTCTGGCTGGGGTTCTTTATCTTCAGGCAGCCTATGAATTTCCGGTTGGGTTTCTTTATCTTTGGGCAACCTCTGTGTTTCTGGTTGCGCTTCTGCCTGACTTCCTTCAAGCGAAACACTTCTGTCTGTGCATGACTCTTGACCTTCAGTGAACCTGCAAGATTCTTGCCGCGTTTCTTTACCTTGAGGCAACACTGTTTGAGACTCCAGATAGTCAGCTTGTGCCGAACCTTCCAAAGTGGGACAACTATCTAAACATTGTCCAGATCTACTAGATTCGTTTAATAATTGAGGCATAGGTAAGACTTCTTCATCGACCACAAATTCAAGCGGAGTTTTAGGCTTCTCTTGTTCAGGATTTGATATTTCATCACCGTCACGAGATTCTACCTTGGCACTTTGATCTATATCCTGGTCGTTTACATCTGAAACAATTTCCTCAGTAGCATATGAATTCAACACGGTACTTTCATGCATGGTATTTTCCAGATCAACAGAAGAAGAGACCATGCAATCCTGCCCTTCTTTTTCATTGCTCTCTTCATTCTGAACTGCGAGCAATTCATTTCCACGATCCTTCATTGAAACCTTCAAAGCCTCTGGCGGCTCTACATTTTCATTGAGATCTGCAACAAACAAGCAAAAAGTAACATGTAAAGAAAACAACATCAGGGAAAAAATCCGCCTGTTAGAATTTGAAAAATCTAATCATATATAAACCGCACAAAAGCATTACTACCATCTTATTTGAAGCCATTATGAAAATATCAAAATCACAAGCTTTTTACACAGTTAAAAAATTAAATCAGAAAATAAAAGCCCAAAGAAAGAACAAACTTCACCTTTAAAGCCATCGCTGCTACCGATTATAGAATTGGGCAGACAAAGAAGCCCCCATGCAACTAAAATCAGAGTAAAGGAGAGCTCAAATAAACGCTTCCTGATCTTACAAGAATCATTTATATTTTGCTCTCTTTTCAATTGAGCTCGACGTGACTTCTGCATCGCTTATCAAGCATCCCTTAACCACAAACTCCTTTGGATTAACCTTCAACAGAGTCTCAAAATAATCAACCCGAACAAAGCTTCAAGTCGTCTTTCCTGTTTGGAAAATGACAGATTGCCCATATTTCAAGAGACCAAATTACAGATTGGTGCTGCATTAAAAAAAGAACAAGACAATTTACCCTCTATCAACAAACCAACACCAAAACTGTGCATCAATGTTCGGCAAATAAGTAGCCCGCATTAAAAAAACTCAATAAATTCTTCAAAAGTCAAGCCTATTTTAAAAAGTTACCGTTACAATGAATCAAACAAGAAAAATAGCTAAAATCTTGCTTTAAACACGCATTTGTTTCGATTTTTCACAAACATACAAAAGAGCAGTTTAAAACAGAACAGAGGGGTTTGATTTGAGGGTACAAAGCGGATCAAAACGGCTCGAAATTTATCAAAAGCTCCTGAATCCGCAAACAAAGGATTTCATTCAGTTTTCCAAAGAATTCAGACAGTGAATTTAAAAAACACAAAATGTGCATAAATATTCAGCCAAATGGAGCAAAAATTACCCTCGAAATGAAGCGAATCCGCCGCCTCATAGAACGCTGGCGTCGAGAATACCAAACCCTGGTGATCTTCGAAGTATTTTGAAGATCGAAGCTCCCGAACGCTGATCTTCCGAGGCGAATCGGGTGCCATTTAGTCTGCTTCTAAATTTCTTAAAATTGTAAATTTTTCGATTTTCAATTTTATTATTTTCGATGGCATTTTTAAGAAACTCTCTCACGATTGCTTCCGCTTTTTAAGCAAACTCTCCCACAGAATTAAACTATTTGCCAATGAGTTGCTGCCAACCTGGACTGCACCGACACGTCATTGTAGGGACACGTCACGTATGCAGGCCTTAATTTATTTAATTTTATTTTAGACGTTGCCGTTGTACTAAGCTTTCTAGCAGACAAAGTTGCGAGAATAAAATAATTTTCCAATAACTGACTGACAGCTCAGACGGTACAGACGCGTCGTGACGTGGGACATGTCACGTGTGCACGCCTTGTCATTAAATTTTTATCTTTTTGCGTGTTGAATTTGAATGTAACGGTTTGTTTTTATTGGACTGCAGTTTCCAATGTCGGTAAGGGATCCAACTTTCTAGAGGGATACATTCATTTGAGTAAAATATAGCGAAATTTAGGTTAATTAAGGGGAAGGAATGTCTACGTCCATGTAATCATTCTCATTCTAAAAGATTTATCTCTTCAATGCACATCATGCTTGTTAAATATGGTATTATCTCATTTATTACTCTTGTGATTATCTCATTTATTATACTCTTGTGATTATCTCATTTAAAGCTCTCACCATTCTCCATATAAAATGGTAAGATTGTAAAAATTCATATCTCCATAACATAATATAATGTGTTTTTATTAGTTTTTTTTTTTTTTTTTTTTTTTTTTTTTNATAACATAATATAATGTGTTTTTATTAGTTTTTTTTTTTTTTTTTTTTGCATTTTTAGAGCATTCTAGAGGTGGGTTATGAGATCACACCAATGAAAATTCATCATAGTATTTTTTGGTTTTTGTAAGAATATGTACTTACATGCTATTATGTGTGGAGAATAGTCAAGTTCATTATTTAAGGGTGATTATGGGCATAAATTTGGACGGTAATATTTTCTATGAAAATAATTAATTAAAATTGAACAGCATTGTGTATCGAATTTTAATAATTAATAATCATTTATATAAGAAGTGTATTTATAATTTCAATAGTCATGGACAATTTGGATAGATACTCAACTTTTGAATTGTAGATGCAACTTATTCAAGGATTTGCTTTGGTTGGTATGTTAAAGTTCATGTTTTACTAGAGTTTGTAGGTTTTGATATGAACATATTTCTTTGGTAAATTTTAAATTAATGTATCTTTTAAAATAAAATAAAAAAGATAAAATAGAGGTGTTAAAGATGAAATTTCTAAACTAGAAGTTGTGTAGAATATCCCATTACAATATTTGAAATGTTATAATCTAAAAATAATGTGGAAATATCTTGGAAATGAGTAATATAATGATAAGCAACTAAGTCAAAAATCCAACTCACTACAAAAAGACAAAATCCATGTAGAAATTGTCTTTACTTGTACTAGTGGAAGGAGACTTAGAGGATGAGATGTGATGGGTTGAATGGCTTCTTTTAAACCCTCTAGCCCCTTCCAACATTTGGTATGTCACAACTTACTTTGCTACAAAAATTACAAGGATCTCCTAATTTCTTGCCAAACTTGGAAGACTTGTCTTTCTTGAAACTGAATTGATTTTTCTACGTTGAATTATATTTTACCTTGGAGGGATGCTCAACGCTTTGATAGAGAATCTATCTTAGGCTTCTATTTATATTTTTGTTTCCCTTTGAATGATTGTGCCTCTAATTCATGGTTATTGGAACTAGAAATAGTGTCTAACTGGACCAAGTTGACCTCTTCATATATCTAACAATGCCAAAGAAATCAAAAGTAGGCATCTAAAAGTATCACCCAATGTATCCATAGTAGAATAAATTGTAGAAGAGAAGATCAGCCCTTTAAGTTTAGACAAAATCAGAAAATTACACTATTTGTCAATCTTATCCTTCATAGCCTTGTAATAGTGACCATGATTAATTAAATTTGACGAGGAAAGTCCTCACTAGAGGAGAAGGAATAGTGTGTCAATATAGTCAGTTTTTCCTCAATCTAAAGTGATTGAAACTCATTAACTATACAAAACCTTTCCTTGTAATTATTCCAAATTTGCTTAAGATTTCTTTAAGACTTAATATAAAATAATAGACTATATGAAACATGCAATGAAATCGGTATCACAACTTCATCCATCTTGTTCTTATATTCAAATTTATTATATTTTTTATTGAATTCAATGGTGTGTCATCCAAGGTGGACCACAACCCCTTGGACATGAGCAATCTAGTCATTTGAGGTTTTCAAGTGTAGTAATTATGTGACTTATTATAGTGAGTGGAAAAGGTTTTTAGGAATTTGTATAGAAGATTGAGTTGCAACATTTGACTAATTTACAGTAATGAATTGTCATCTAGTAACTCAATCTATTTTAGGGGAAAAAAAAATAATCCCACCAAAGTAAGAAAATACAAACCATTTTTTATAAATGTTTACAAGTATAGAAAAATAGAGAGTTCACTAAAAAATGAAACTATGTACCTCAAAAATAATATATAACATCCAAGCATATGGTTGCATGTTGAGCACATAACTTAGATTGTTGATGCCCAAATAACCCTTGTCACCCACATGACCAAGCACTTGGGCACAAGGGGCTAATGACTTTAGAGATGTCCCTATATGACCAGGAGCTAGTGACTAAGGGATTAACGTTGACAACATGCCTTTGTGGAGTCACTCGGGTGGTGATGGATGGTGAAACATTAATGGCCAAAACTAGCAAAGTTGTTGAGTCATTTGTGGACTATTGAAGAATTGCAAAGGTGGTAGTGAACTATTATAAGTTCCTATACGATGATAAATGACAATGAAGCACCAATGAGATAGTGGCAATGGTATAGGGATATTGAAGCTCAAAAAAAACTATATGGTAGTTGAACAATGACAACCTAGGAAGAAATGATAATCAAAGGTAAAAACTAACTAATCAAATAGGGATCTAATGTATAAAAACTAGAGATCTAAAATTAAAAAAGTTGTGCAAAAATAAATCACTGTACCAGAAATTAAAATATTATGCAAAAGAATAATTCTCCAAAAAAAATGTAAATTATTAGAAATTGCAAATGACTCATTGAAATTTGTAAAAGACCTATATAAAAAGGCCATATTGTGAATAGATCTATATGAATCCATACAATTTATACATATGTTTTTAGTCAAAACTAAGAAGAAAACACCTCAACATGTTTGGTTTATAATTTTGACATTTAAATGGATGATCCTAAGGTTTTAATATCTATTGGACACAATAGTGATGTTTATTTTGATCTAGTACTATTATTATAATTTTGATAGTAAAAACCTTTAAAAATGAGGAGTTTTTTAGTAATGATGAAGCCCATAAGTACAACAATCTATGAACAAAGCTAAAGAATATTCTTCTAAAGAGAGTTGCAACGAAGAATTGTTATATTGTCACTAAAAAAAGTTACAATAAGATGCAATATAATTAGATAGTCTTTTTATAAAGAAAAGTATAAAACCATAAGGTGTGCTAACATTATGTCATGTGTTTAAATCCTATGGAATAAGATAAAAGGGGAAAAAACACCCAAGTAAGCTTAAGAGATAAGGTGTGAATGTGTCATCAAGTATAACTAGCTAGAAAAAGTACTTTATCCAAATCAACACCCATGTTAACTGCAACTTAGGGAGGCAAAAAATACATGAAAAGTAAATATGGGTCATGAAAACTAGGCCTAATAAGGTACCCATGTAAAAAAAATACCTCTCATAAATAGAGAAAAGGAGCCTGCACAGGTAGCAAAGTTGGCTTGAGCCTTGGGTTTGCTCCCTAGTAGTCTTGAGTTTGACTCCAAATTCCCGACTCACCTGATGCACCTAGCTTACAAGAAACTTGGTACATCCCTAGAGGATCAGTCTCGCCACAGCTTTCCCCTTCCTGACCCAAACTTGGTAGAAAGTGAGACCAAGATAAGGCAGGTTGGGTAGTGGGTTGGATCGTGGGGATACCTCTAGTGCAACAAACAAAAAAAAAGAGAAAAGGAGAAAACCCTATGTTAGAAAATTCATCCCTAAGAGAGAGAAAAAAAACATGAAAATATGAAGGAAGAAGGACTTGAAAGAAGACCTCCATAGACAACATCCCTCACCCCAAATATTGATCATAGATAAAGATAACAAGGCAATTCCATGTTAGTATTATGATGGTGTACGAGTGGGGATCCCTAAAAATGTTTATGGTTTTTCATCTCAAGGTGGTCTTAATAGATGGTTATTTACATGAATATGATGAAGTTAACATATCAAAGGTTTCACTTATCCTAGAGGAAGACAATATATGAGTCCTAAAATGGTGAATGATTGAGTTCTTTAGGCAAAGTTAGAAATTTTAAGTGGTCTAATATATACAAGAATTATCATTCAATGGTTTGAATATATCACGTAGGACCAAAAAGGAGTCATGAATAGATCTTTTTTTGTCCACTTTTGTGCTTCTCATGTCATTGCTGAGAAGTATTCGAGGGTATTGATTTATATAAACCCTAGAAAACTATAAATACTATGAACAATAATATCTTATCAAAATATAGTGATGAGAGAAGAAAATGAAGTACTTGAACATGTCTAAGTAGAGTCTTTTGTGGAAAAATAGTGAAAATTTGGTTCCATGATTATAAATATGGTATATAGAGAAGAGATAAGCTTAGCAAAGTTGATAAGGCACAAAGATCACAGATATGATAGTCACTATAGAATATGCAACAATTGTGGCTTGACTATGTAGAAGATACAATAAGTGAGATAAGAAGGTTTTAAATAAATAAAAGATGATATGAGTATAGAGAAACCCTTGAACATAATAAATCCAAGAGGAAATTCATATCAGGGTCTAATTAGGAAAGCTACTTTATAAATTTCAATGTTCTATCTACTAAGTTTAGTGAGAGGAATGAGTACACAATGTTGTTGAAGAAGCTAGTTTAGTTCAATGACAGATTGACAAGTCAAGGATAGTATAAAGACAACATAGCACCATTAAAGATGAAAGTGGAAGTGAAGGGACAATCATACCATGAAATTGATATCTTCAGCTAACGACGAAAGGGAAATGATGCAATTCCTTAATGGGTAGTTCCTTAGTCATGGATTGTACCAAATTTTGATTGTGCCAAAATTTATAGTGTTTAGTGAAGACTTTATTTCTAGAGAAGAAACAAAGGAATTGTCAAAGAAAGGAAAATGACAAGATATCATGAAAATAAATTTATTACTCAAGAAGTCTATTTAGACAATGAAAATTAGATAGAAATGATATTTAATTATGATTAGGGTTTATCTACAAGAGGATAGAGCCATAAAGTACTAGTAAAAAGATGACATTTAGAAGAAAAAAATATTTAGGCCTGTCATGCATCTCATGAGATAATGATCAAGTTTAAACCCTTGTCAAGAAAGTTTGGGACATAACATGACAGTTGATACATTCTAGTGATAGTCAAAACACATCATATAGGATTGAGGATGCATAACAGTATGTAGGTCATGAGTACAATGTTAAAAAGGAAACCATTGATAATAAAATGCTTAAAAGGTAGTCGAGAGAACAACAAGATGTGAAAATCATTTGCAAAATAGAGAGTGCAATATGTATTAAAGATAATCATCAATGATATGGAAAAGTAGAAAAGGAAATGAAATTCATGAAAAGGTGTAGTAGCCTTGAATATATATGTGACCAACCTATTAGAAGGAGGAAACTATATCTTGCAGAAGAAATGCATATAGTCATAATGTTCCAAAGAAAAGGTAATTTAAAAGATAACAAGTGAAAATATTCCTAGTGATAGTCAACTAGAGATGATAGTTTGTCACAATGGTAGTTTAAGATAGAGAAGAGACTTTTAAATATATAAGGCATGTCATCATAGTAGGCACATTCCATATAAGACTTAAGATTCAAATTTGATGAAAGAGTGTTGAAAGGGACTATGAAGACAATCATAAGGAGATCTACCACCAAGAGAAACATAAAATAATAGTGAACCTATGTTAGAAGCATGTTGATGTAGGAGGATAATTCATTTTTACAAGCATAATGGTATTTTTGTTATCTCATAGATATGACAATGCTAGGATGGGTCAATATTATCATAGTAGTAAAATTATAGAATGCCAAGTTTTTAAACATGAGCTCAAAATGCAAAGACAATCATACAAGATACATGATAGTTATCATATTCAAGGTATTGGAATAGTTCAAGGGACTAGTCTATGTGGAAAAATTTCAAGAAAATTATGGTAGACCTTGTATAATATGATATGGTGAGCAATGCTAGGAGATAGATCACTCACCAAATCTTATTGTGGAGTGATATTATACATTCTAATCATAAAACCTAGCCTACAAGATAGATCCATTAAGTACAACCGAGTGAGAAAGGGTGCTAACACGGGATCTAGACCTTATAGGATTAGGTTTTCATGATTCCAATAAAGTCTATGCTAATGATATGTAAATTTGAAAACATAAGGCTGATTATGAAAGTAAATGAAAAGAAGTAGGGATAGGAATGTATGCACCTAAAAATGGAAGAGGGAAATTGCACTTTGAACCTGATTTTTCTGACTCTCAGGTTCCCAGATTCTCAAAAAAATTTCATCTGGAAAATATGGAACCTGCAACTATTAGGACTAAGAATTTTTATTTTGGAAAGGACAAGGCCAACCCAAGTCAGCCTAGTCGTGGACAAGAATGACCTAACTCAGCCTTTTTCTAGAGCCTTTCTGGATTGTGAAAATGAAGAGATTTGAGACAGACAGACAAAAAGGTCTCCGATTTTGATTCTATACCTGCACTTCCTGAACCTGTAAATCTGAAAAAGTGTGTCTGTGGGTGGCTATATAGGGGGTTTGCCTTAGTCAACCCCAATTGTGGTGATTCCCACCTCCACGAATAGTCATTAGAAAACTTAATTTGTGTTGTGTTAGTGAATCTAGAGAATGTCTAGAATACAAGTAAGCAAGAATGTCAAAGTAAATGCATAGATCTAACCCTATGTGTAATAGAGTGAAAACATAGCATGAAAATGAGAATAATGTGTGAATTGAAAGCATGTAAATATGACGAATCAATGCATAGATATGAAAATAACAAGGAAATCGTACCAAGCCCCCAAGGGAAAAAGTACTCCTAGCCATCCTCACAATCCGTTTGAAACTCCATGATATATAAAATGATGTCTTGAATTCTTGATTTGAAGTTGTAGATGCTAGATTTGAATGCTTGAAAGAAGTCTCTAATGGCCAACTTTTACTTCTATGGATGTCATCAAGCTTGGGCTTCCACCTTGCAATTATTTGTTGTGATCAAATTGGGGTCTTCATCTTGCACTCAATTTCATTATGCCAAAATGAAGAAAATAGGTCACCTTTATAGTAAATTTGGAGGTAAAAAATGCATGGCTGACCAAAGATCAAGAAACCCTTCTAATCCATCAGGATGGACCCATGCCCTAAATCTGGGGCTCAATCTCCTAGGAAAAGGTTGATTTAGATCGACCTAGTCCAGGACAAGTTTGACCTAAGCCGACCTTGTCCTTGTGGATTTTGGTTAATCCTGAGGACCAGTCACTATTGATCTAACAGTTAGAGTTAAAAACTTGTGGTTGATTGTGAAAATGGGGTTGAATTCTGACGCTAAAAGGAGGTAAAATAGGACCTAGGAGGTGAAGTAAATTTTTGATTGGAGGAAAATTGAGGAGGATGCATAGAGATTAGATCCTACCTCAAATTTTGCACAATTTAGAGATAGAGGAGGACTCAAATTTGATTTAGGGGTGTATTAAGTGCAATTAGAGAGTCCTATAATGCAAATGTAAATTAAAATATACTAACGTGGGTGCTAAAAAATCATTAAATTGTAGAGGACATAATTTCTTACAATTTAGGATGGTACATACCTATACTTGAGATAGTTGCAATCATTGTGCATAAATTGAGTTTGTGGATAGGGTTTCATGTGACATGAGGTAGGTTTTTAATCTACTTGGGCATGGTTGTTGTGCCAAAAAATATAGCAATGAATCATACATACAATTGACATGTTAATCCAAGTAATATCATGGTGCAAAGTCTTAAATGGACAAGAAGAACTGACTGGTTTTATGAGAGTTGATAACAATTATAGACAATGATATATTTTCAAATGAAAGATCCCAATGCATGAAAAAAAAGAGGTAAAAGAACTATAAAAAATATGGTAATTAGATGACATAGGTCGTTCTTATGAAAAAATGATAGTCTAATTGATGAAAGAATGAAAAAAGTAGGTGCAATGAATCAAATCTTAAAGCTAGATACATATATGACGTGTGGCTAGAAGAAGACACATAAAAATTTTGGGCATACCATTAGAGGTTTTTTAAATGTAAAAGTAAAGAGATAGAGGCATAATTTGAGAGATAATTTTTTTAGATAGTCTACAGGGTTCATGATCAAAGAGATAATCTTTACAAAGTTGTACTATAAGAAGTAATGAACATGAAAAGGTTTCTCATGTGAAAGTGGAAGGCCAATATATGATAGTCATATAGTTACCAATAGTCCATATAATGATCAAAGGACAATCCATAATGAATAAAAACCAAGAGTATAGTCATGTGGGGTATCATTTAGGATGTAGGACCGCGAAGCCATCAAAAGATTAGGTGCTTTGAAACCAAGATACTAAGATTATCAAAACACAGTCAATGAAAGCCAATAAATGCATGAATATAAAGCATTATGTTATGTAAATAGATTATTATATTCACTTTTTTGTATTCTTATTCTACTATCAAGGATAAAATAGAAAAGGTGTGGTATTATTCTTAAGATCGCCTAGATAAGAAGAATTCCATAACTATGAAATGAAACCATAGGAGCAATTCATGAAGAGCATTGGTAATGAAGTTGAGATTAATTAGATATAATTAAATTAAAGGGAAAATGGTATATAATCCTTGTGAAAAAAATAATTAAAAATTATATAAGATCTCTTATACCTTTAGAATTTCTAGTTACATGTCCTATAAAGATGGAATGTGGGTTTTTAGTGGTTGGATGATTATTTGCATTTGTGTCTCCCTTCAAGTCACGATACAATTTTAAAGCATATAGGAGATCAATTTGAACCTGTTTGAGTGAGATGGAAAGTATTGAATAATTTTACTAAATTTCCCACACATCTATGTAATTGGAGAGAACATATTGAGGCTAGTGAGATAGAGATAAAGAAGAAAAGGTCAACCTACATCATGTTATATGCCACCTAGGAGAAGATAATCAAAGCAAGGATGGAAATAGTTTTTAACACCCAAAAATGATGGTTGATCTATTCATGTAACCTAATACAAGTCTTTTAAGAATTAATGTTTTATGATGTTAACTATTGACTACATACACAACGGTTGGCTTCCCTAGTGATGTAACTACAAACCTTGCTCTCTACCCTAATCTCAACTAGGGTCTTCAATAGGCCACTTCTCTAGTCTAGTAGGGATCTTCTCTATCCCTTACTTCTAAGGTTCCTCTTCTCTATAACCTCCTCTAATTCATCTTGTATCCACCAACCAAGAAAATACCACATGCTTCACAAAGCCCCATGGAGATCTCTTCACTCCTCCTTCTCTATCTGACCCATAAGGTTCAAGATCATAAAAATATGGAGAGGTAGGCTTCAAATTAGGTCAATTTGATCCAATCCAATGTTGATCCACACTTCTGGCATTGAAACTCTAATTGAGTTCAAGAACACCCAAATAGGGCTACAAGCAATTAGGCCTATTTGGTCACCTTTTTGCTTAAATATTCAAATAATCCCAAAAAAGTACCCAAAAATATATCATTTGAAGAAAACCTTTATGGAAACCTTCAATATTTTACTAGTCTCCACTCTCCAAACTGTCCGCACACCAGATAGCTATAATCATGCCTATAATTCAGGGTTTCAAGGTATTATGACTGTCTACATAGGGGTTTGGTTTCTTGGCACTTAAAAATCTTCACCCAATGTTTTCCTTTGATTTGGGGCTTCTTCAAACATCACTCTACCTCTCCACAATCTCAAGTTGAAGCATTCAATGCATTCAACCCACTATAACTCACTTGCAATGCTCTGTAGTCCGTAGTCATGCATCACAGGCTCGCCTAGGGCATCATTGCGAAAATGGAAGACAAGCTTCCCATGGCCCCTCCTTCTACACACATATAGTAAAAAGAGTCACCTCACCCATTCCAAGATATCATACAATTTCTATGGTGGAATGATGAGCTATGACTCCATTTGCATAGCATGCCTGGTTCAGACCAACGACAGGGCTTAAAACAAAATAAATTACAAAACTAACTAAGAACACTTTAAAATGATAATCTATTGCTGCACAAAATTCTAAAATGGACTACTATAACTTATTCACAAATCACAGTAAGCAATCTAATCCATACAAATTCTCCAACCAAAGAAAAGCTTCAAATTACACAGAAAACTAGTCTCACTTCAATTATCCTTCTTCCAAAATGTCATCCAAACTTTTGCATAGGTCGAGGGAGGCCTCATATAGTTGACCAAATCCCTATCTCAATGGTTTCAGGTAGTTAAGAAACCACTTTTCTCAAAAATGTAATCATGCAACAAATGTTGTCAATGACAACATTGACAACTTTTACAACTTTTTGGGTTTTTCATACAAACTTGGTCACTATCACATGAAACTCAACCAAAATCCTATCTAAGGTAATTAAAACATCAAATAGTTCTCCCAAACACTTCCTTGTCCAATTTAACCCTAAAATGCATAAATGCAACTTTTGTCACCATGATTGACAATATTGACAACTTGGACAATACTTGACACTTAGGTCCCAAATGACCTAATGAGACCTCCTAACCTATCACACCACACTTTAGGACCCCTAGTCCTATTATTTCACTATTTTTTTGGCTAAGACCACTACAAGCCAAAAATCATATAAGAAACCCTAGGTTACCCTTTAGCCCTACATAGGTGCTCCTGCACCATACTCCCCCACAAAGGAAAGCCATGTCACTCTTGTGGACAAGATGTCTTTAGAGATGTCCACCTTCTTGAATTTTGTAGATGCAATCCATGTTGCTTTTGATTCAGGCCTATTCTTCCACTTGATAAGGTGCTCCATGTACACCTTGTGCCTTGTAGTCTTCTTAACTCTGGAACTAGGACCTTGTCTACTTCTAACTATGGCTTGGGAGGTAATACAATAGCTTCAACATCACTACTGACCCCTTTCTTTCTTTGACCTATCTCAGCTATTGGCCCTTTGAATTTGATCAAGTCTTGGACATTAAAAATAGCAGATATGCTTAAATCTGAAGGTAAGTCTATTTTGTATGCATTAACCCCATATTTGGCTATGATCTTACAAGGTCCCACCCTCTTCATCTAAATTTTAGTAGGAATACCTTTCTACAATCTGGATTTTTTCAAGTGAACCATCACATAATCACCCACCTCAAATTGAATATCTCTCCTCTTTTCATCCACTTTGGTCTTCAACTTTTGTGTATTGTCTTCTTGACTTGATCTTGGATCTCCTTCATGGTTTGAGTGAAGTCCTCAACATTTCCACTCCTGTACTCCATGCCACCAAGATCCCTAAGCTCACACACACCCCTTGGGTGTATCCCATAAACTAATTCAAATGGACTTTTCCCTATTGTTTTGTTCTTGCTATCATTGTAAGCATACTCTGCTTGGGGAATGACCACATCCCATGTATGTCCATAATCTTTAGTTAGGCACCTCAATAGGTTACCCAACACTCTGTTGACCACCTCAGTTTGGCCATCTGTCTGAGGATGGTAGGATGAACCAAATGAGAGATTAGTACCCAATCTATTCCACAAGGTTTTCCATAAATGGCTCATGAATTTCACATCCCTATCTAAAACAATACTTAGGGGAAAACCATGAATTCTCACAATATCCTTAAAGAACAAATATTCTATATGGTTATCATCATGAGTAGTCTTTCAGGGTATGAAGTGACTCATTTTACTGAACCTATCTACCACCACATTGATGTTGTCATATCCTTGCTTTGTCTTGGGTAGATTCACTATGAAGTCCATGCTCACACACTCCCATGGCCAATTTGGGACTGGTAGAGGTTGATATAAACCTGCACTGCTCATTCCTCCTTTGACTTTCATGCACACTACACACTGCTCCACATACCTAGTCACATCTCTTATCAATTTTGGCCAATGGTAAAATATGTGTACAAGTTTGAAGGTCTTGTTCATACCAAAATGACCACTCAAGATTCCATTATGTTTCTCTTGTATGATATTTTCTCTCATTGAATTCCTTGGTACACATAATTTATTACCCTTAAATAAAAGTCCATTTTGCAAAGTACAATCAGAGAGCTTGCTATGAAAATGATTCTGAAAGTCAGTACACACCTTGTAGGCTTCACCAAAGTCCTCATCTTCCTTGTAGAGATCTCTGAAACTTTCAATGCCAATGCTTTTCAATTGAACTTCTTGGACTGTCAACAATCTTCTACTTAGTGCATCTACAACCTTGTTTAATTGCCCTTTCTTGTGCTTAATTGTAAAAGTGAATTCTTGTAAGTACTCCATCCATTTTAGATGTCTATTGCTCGATTTCTCCTAAGTATTGATATAACTAAGGGCTTGGTTGTCAGTAAACGCAACAAACTCCTTGGGTAATAGGTAATGCCTCCACTTCCTAAGGGACTGAATTAAGGCATACAATTCCAAGTCGTAAGAAGAATATTTCTTCTTGGCTTCATTCAATTTTTCACTGAAGAAGGCTACTGGCCTACCTTCTTGGCTTAACACACCCCCTACTACCATCCCACTTACATCACACTCAATGGTAAACAAATTTTCAAAACTAGGCAACTTTAGGATAGGTTGTGTGGACACTTGTTTCTTCAACAATTCAAAGGCTTTGTCAGCTTCTAAGGTCCACCTAAACTTGGTTTTTACCCCACCCTTAATTGTATCTAGAAATGGTGCACAACTACCACTGAAATTTTTAATAAATTTCCTATAAAACTGGGCTAACCCATGGAAACTTCTTACCTTAGTTGTCGTGGTAGGTGGTGGCTAGTTTAGGATAGCTGTAACTTTGTCTTGATCCATCTTCAAGGACCCCTTGGACACTACAAAGCCCAAGTACACAAGTTATTTCTTTAAGAACTCACATTTCTCAAGGTTAATAGCCAACTTCGCTTCATGTAACCTCTGCAATACAGTCTCCACATGCTTGATATGCTCCTCTCTTGTTCTGTTAAATATCAGTATATCATCAAGATATACAACTACAAACTTTCATGTTAAGTCCTTGATCACTTCATTCATGAGCCTCATGAATGTGCTCGGAGCATTTGTGAGGCCAAATGGAATCACAAGCCACTCATACAACCCATCTATGGTCTTGAATGCCATTTTTGATTCATCTCCCTCTTTCACCCCGATCTGGTGATAATTACTTTTCAAATCAAGCTTAGTGAAATACATTTCCCCTCCAAGGAAATCCATGAGATCCTCAATCCTATGTATAGGGAACCTATACCTTATTGTGATTTTTTTTTTAGCCCTTGAATCTGTGCAAAGTCTCCATTTCCTCCCTTCTTGGATCCCAACACAATCGGGACTGCTCATGTGCTTATACTCTTCTTGATCAAACCTTGATCCAAGAGTCCTTGCACTTGCCTTGCCACTTCCAAATTTTGATCAGGGGTAAGCTTATTAGGCAAAATGCACTAGGGACAAAGTCTATCTAATGACTTATCACTCTTCTAGGAGGTAGGGTTGCAGGAGTGCCATCACTCACTATATCTCTATACTTCTCAAGAAATTCTTGAATCTCTGATGGTAAAGATTCCTTTACTGGTTTCTCCTCTTCTTTGGGCTTTAGGACTATAGCTAACCCTTCATTATCTTCATCCTTAAGATCTTTTACAAACTCATTTCCACTACACAACAAAATACTAGGATTCTTGGGTTGTGGCTCATCCTCTTCCAACAAAGACTGAATCTTGAAAGTTCTACCTCCTTTCTTGAATGTTATGGAATTCTCCTTCCCATCATACACTGCCCCATTGTCATATTGCCAAGGCCTTCCTAGAAAAAAATGGAAAGCATCCATTGGTAAGATGTCACAAAGCAACTTGTCCTTATAACCTGTTATTGAAAACTCAACCCATGTTTGTTCATTCACCAATACACTTTGGCCTTTATTGAGCCATGTCACCTTGTATGGATTCACACGGGGTACTTTGGTTAGCTTGAGTTTATCTACTTCCTCCTCTGATATGATGTTATCTATGGAGCCTAAATCCACAATCACCTTACAAACTTTTACAAGGATCTTGCATCTTATCCTAAATAAAGCCCTCCTATGTTTGGGCTCATCCTTGACTGGTTGCCTTATCAACACCCTTCTAAAAATCATATTTTCACCCATATCTGAATCTAGATGATCAATCTCAGGTGCCTTGACACTTGAAGTGTCCTCGTGAGCATAGGCTACTCCCTTGTCATGATTTGATGTAGTAGGCTTCTCAGGGCATCTATATGCTGGGTGGCCTAATTGACCACAATTGTAACACTTCATACTTTCAAAGTATGAGTTACTTCTACTTCCTCTTCCTCTTCTAGGGCCTCCTTGATTACCCCTACCTCTGGTATAACCCCCTCTTGGAGTACTTTCACTGCTATACTCTATCAGTTTAGTTTCACCTTGGGTTCTTTTCTCATTTCCTCTACCTTGATAACCTCTTCTTTGACCTTGCTGGTCTCTTCCTCTACCTCTATTTTTGAAGTTGGAATCACCTTTCGTCCTATTCTTTTCCTCCACCTTTAGGGCTAATTGATGACACCTCTGAACTGTGGTTGGTGTCCATAAACTAATCTATTCTTGGATGTTCCATTTCAATCCACCCAAGTATCTTGCAACCTTAATTGATTCTTCTTCTTGTTGCTTGGATCTAAGACACAAGTTCTAAAACTCCTCTGTATAAGAGGCCACATCCATGTCTTTTTGTTTCAAATTTTTCCTTTTCCTATGGAGTTGGATTTCAAATTCCTTTGGCAAATAATTTTCTTTCAGCTTGGTCACCATGGAATTCCAATTGGCTATAGGCTTCTTTCCCATTCTTATCCTCTCATCTTGAAGATACTTCCACCATGTTAGTGCTGACCCTCTGAGTCTTGACTTGGCCACCTTGATCTTTTGTGCCTCTGTCACACCTTCACACTCGAAATGGTTCTTCATTCCTTCAATCCAATCCATCACTGCTTCAATGTCCATCTTCCCACTAAACAGTGGTATTCCCTGCAATTCCTTCCCTCCTAGGGCTTTTAGGGATTTTAGAAAGGGTTATTCATTCAAGATAGGGTCTAGTTTAGGGATAATGTCTTCCACGACAATCGTTTTACCCCTATCACTACTTTCAACATCTTTGTTCCTAGTTGCATTAGCAACTTCTTCTAGCCTTATCTTCATTCCTTCTAAGGATTCTTCAAGGATTCTATTCTTCTCCTTTTTCTCATCCACCTCTTTTTCTAGATCTGCATTAGTCACCATGCTTGAATCTCCCACTGACTCACTAGTAGCTGCAAACATACACTATTTTCCCAAGTCTTTAACTTTCTCTGCTACCACTCTGATGTAACTACAAGCCTTTCTCTCTACCATAATCTCAACTAGGGTCTTCAATAGGCATCTTCTCTATCCTAGTAGGGATATTTTCTATCCCTAACTTCTAAGGTTCATCTTCTCTAGAACCTCCTCTAATTCAGCTTGTGTCCACCAACCAAGAAAATACCACATGCTTCACAAAGCCCCATGGAGATCTCTTCACTCCTCCTTCACTATCTGACCCATAAGGTTTAACATCATACAAATATGGAGAGGTAGGATTCAAATTAGGTCAATTGGATCCAATCCAATGTTGATCCACACTTCTTGCAATGAAACTCTAATCGAGTTCAAGATTTGCCTTCAAGAACACCCAAATAGGGCTACAAGCAATTAGGCCTATTTGGTCACCTTTTTGCTTAAATCTTTAAATACTCCCAAAAAAGTACCCAAAAAAATCTCATTTGAAGACACCCTTTATGGAACCCTTTAAGATTTTACTGGTCTCCACTCTCCAAACTATCTATACACCAGATAGCTATAATCATGCGTATAATTCAAGGTTTCAAGGCATTATGACTGTCTGCATAGGGGTTTGGTTTCTTGGCACTTAAAAATCTTCACCCAATCTTTTCCTTCAAGTTTGGGCTTCTTCAAACATCACTCTACCTCTCCACAATCTCAAGTTGAAGAATTCAATGCATTCAACCCACTATAACTCACTTGTAATTCTTTGTAGTCTCTAGCCATGCATCACAGGCTCGCCTAGGGAATCATTGAAAAAATAGAAGACAAGCTTCCTAGGGCCCCTCCTTCTACACACATATAGTACAAGGATTTATCTCACCCATTCCAAAATCCCGTACAATTTCTATGGTGGAATGATGAGCTATGACTCCATTTGCATAGCATGCCTGGTTCAGACCAACGTCAGGGCTTAAAACAAAATAAATTACAAAACTAACTAAGAACACTTCAAAATGATGATCTATTGCCACAAATAATTCCAAAATGGACTATTCTAACTTATTCACAAATCACAATAAGCAATCTAATCCATAAAAATGCTCCGACCAAAGAAAAGGTTCAAATTACATAGAAAACTTGTCTCACTTCAATTATCCTTCTTCCAAAATGTCATCCAACCTTTTGCACAGGTCGAGGGAGGCATCATATAGTTGAACAAATCCCTATCTCAACGGTTTTAGATAGTTAAGAAACCACTTTTCTCAAAAATGTAAACATGCAACAAATGTTGTCAATGACAACATTGACAATTTTTACAACTTTTTGGGTTTTACATACAAACTTGGTCACTATCACATGAAACTCAACCAAAAGCCTATATAAGGTAATTAAAACATCAAATAGGTCTCCCAAACACTTCCTTGTCCAATTTGACCCTAAAATGCATAAATGCAACTTTTGTCACCATGATTGACAATATTGACAACTTGGACAATACTTGACACTTAGGTCCCAAATGACCTAATGAGACCTCCTAACCTATCATACCACACTTTAGGACCCCTTATCCTATTATTTTACTAGTGGTTTGGCTAAGACCACTACAAGCCAAAAATAACATAAGAAGCCCTAGGTTACCCTTTAGCCCTACCTAGGTCCTCCTGCACCACCTAGCCCTTAACCTTTTTCTCCAGTCACAGTTCCTTTATACACCTCCCAAGCAATCATTATAGACTAAATTAAGCACTCAGTCCATTGTTGCATTCCATCACCATGCACCCTTGGCATAACTCCACCAAAAAAATATAAGAAAACTCACCAACACGATACACATCCCACTCGATCATGACACTTTAAAAACAAAAGCAGGGCCCATAATTCTATGCGCTCATTTCCACTTGTCCACTTCAAAAGGAAATATTGGGGAGATCCTTCCCAATCAAGAAATTATCAACATGTAGAGATAGAAGATCAAGATAATATTCACTACCACTCCAAATTGGTAAAAGGCTAAAAGGAGAAACAATTGGCACCTAGCCACCATCAACATCAGTTGAGAAAATCTATGCAGAGGCTTCCTTTGTCAGATCATGTCAAATCTTGGGTATTGTTTTTAGTTCCCAAAATCTAGGGGGAATATATATAAACCCCAAAGGTTTTCCTAAAAAATATATGTATATCTACACATCTACAGACAAAGATCATGTGTTAGAATAACTGAGAGGGGGGGGGGAGGTGAATCAGTGGCCTCAAAAATTAATCCAAAAGATCCAACCAAAACTTATATCAAAAATATAATATCCTCTAGTTTTCTTTCAGTCCTTCAAGATGTATTCCTTAAGTAATCTTATTAAATATATACTGCTTGGTGAATATACTGTTTATCTTATCCTAGCCTTTACCAAATAGCAACAATTAAACTTAGTGTTTACCGACCAATCCAATTTTAGTAATGTGTAAAGCAAAAAAGCAAAGCAATGAACCATATACACATTTGACACTTAGATTTTAATAGTGGAAACCTTGTTAAGGGAAAAACCACTTGGGACGGTAACCCAAAATTTTCACTCTTCTAAAGTGAGCTCGGTGAAGAGCCAACCATGTTAAAGGTTACAAACACATTGTTAAGTGCAACCTTGTTAGAGGATTCAAAACTAACAATTTGTCATTTGACCTAGAATTCACTATGTTGTCAACATGAAAACCTTTTGATACTCTTGAGTATCTCAATACAATAAGGATGGTTAAATCCCACTCAGTTAGGAGATTTTCTGAATTAATGGTTAAATTGAAACAATAAATGATCTATTCAATAATACAACTTTAACTTGCAGATTTTTAGATCTATTGTTAGTCCACAAAATACCTCTCTGATAAATATGCTCTTCAATTCATTTGCTCCCCTCTTTCTTCTTTTTGCTCGGTGAATGCTCTTGCTTCTATTGCTCAGTGTCTACAAATTTTTTTGGCTCAGTTCTTTAGCTTGTATAATCAGATCTGCATGAAGACTTCTATCTTCACCAGAATTATACTTAGCATTCCCTCATTCATAATGAATTACTTTTCTCTTTATATAGACAAGATTTTACTATTCAATCTTCTTGTTTTCAACATAGATCACTTTCTTGATCCACAGTTCTCGCCATGCTTGCTTTAATCCGTAAAGCTCTCCTTTAGTTTTATTCCACAAATCTCTCCATGAAAGCTATGAATAAATCTAGATTTAAATCTACTTCTTATCTTTAGTTCAACTGATCGAAGTAAATAAAGCAGTCAATCAGTTGTTTCTAAATATATCTCTTCCAGTTAAGTAGTTTTGTTGTTTTCTAACTCCAGTTGATTTCGGTCATCAACTCTTAGTTTTCTTAGTAATACTTGCTCGGGTACCACTTTATCAGGTACTAGTGATCTAGGGTAACACTGTCCATCGGTGTTGACTGTCTGTCGGGCAACACTATAAACTACTCGGGGTTCACTATTCTCGGGTAACCCTGTCACTCGGTGTATACCTTTACCAAGGACAAAAAATTTATCTTTTTAGATCTTCAAGTGTTGTGACAATATGTGTATGAGTAATCATAACATATTAAGTTGACATCAATGACAATACAACATATTAACTGATTTAATGTCTTGCATTTACTTTTTGCAGCTTGGTGATCATCAACTTATCATCTTCAAACATTCAATCAGTTATAGTTCATCAATCTCTCCCTTTGGCATTGATGGCAACATACTATGAAATATGTAATGAAAAACATTCCATAACATACCAAACTTATTGTTTTATAACCAATTCAAATATATGACTCTCGGTAAGATCTTCTAGCTTAGATTTGATTCTTGCAGAGTGCTTTCCCTTTCTTCATCCCCTTCAATGGATAGGTGTACCAATTTTGTCTTCTAAATCTGTCTCTCCCTTTCTTGTAGAATCTCTTCTCCCTTTTCTGGATAAATATGCAGTGTTAACTTTCTCCAATTCTCTCCCTTTGATGGATGGTTTGAATCTTTCTTTTCCTTTGTTGTTCTTACTCCTTGATGGATATTTCATTGTTGGATATCTCTCTCCCTTTGAAAACAATGCCAAACAAAAATATATCATTGAATATCTCACTCTATCAACAATATAGCTTTGTAGTAGACAATAATATCTCATTTGTGTGGTTCAGATATGTACCTTCATGTATTGATATGTCATTTCAGTCCATATCTCAGTTTGCATCAACATGATTGATCTTCTGATAATGTGTAGGCTGATGCAGCCTCCAAGTCATCTTAGTGACCAGTAGACAAGGGTCAGACCCCTAGTCTATTCCTCAGGTACTCAAATGTATCTTTTGGCAATGGTTTTGAAAATATGTCTGCTAATTGTTCTTTTGATTATACATATTCTAGTATTACCTCTTTCTCTTGTACTTGTTCCCTCAAGTAATGATACTTAATAGCTATGTGCTTTGTCTTGGCATGCATCACAGGGTTTTTAGAGATGTTGATAGAACTTTTATTATCACAATAGATAATCATTGGATCAAGAATTTTCATGTTCATACCTTTCAGCAATTGCTTGATCCATGCAATGTTAGAGCAATTTGCAACATCAACCACATATTCTACTTCAGCAGTTGATTGAGATATGCATCCTTTCTTTTTGCTTATCCATGTGACAAATCTATCACCCATAAAGAATGCTCCTCCTGTTGTTCTCTTTCTATCATCTATGTTTCCAGCCCAATCAACATCGGTATAAACTTGCAGCTCAAATTTGCCTTCTTTATTATACCATAAACCATAGTCTTCGGTATTCTTTAGACATCTCAAAATTCTTTTGACACAAGTCATGTGTGATTCCTTGGGATTAGCAGAGAATATTGCAACTATACCAACTACATTTTCTATATCGAGTCTAGTATGTACAACATACATTAGTTTTCCAATCATAGATTTGTATAAGGTCTGATTTACCTCGATAGTCTTGTCTTCCTTTGTCAATTTGCATCCAGTTGCCATAGGTGTTCCAACTAGTTTGGAGTCCTCCATTTTGAATATCTTCATATCTTCTACTGTTGGAATTAATGGGAAGTAGTACTAAGAGGGGAGGGGTGAATCAGTACCTCTAAAACTTTTAACACCTTTCTTAATTCATCATTAGTAATCATACATTACTGTATCACTGACCATTACTGTTGTTCTTTCTTCTGTATGTATTGTTCATTCATAATCTTTAATGGTTTGCAGCATTCATAGAAACATTCATGAAAATGATAAACACATAACACAAGATATAGTATCGCAGAAAACTCTTGTTAGGAAGTAAAAACTGCGGTGGGGATGACACCCACAAAACTTCACTATCTACATAATGGAATGGAGATGGTTAAGGATTACAATTTGGTCACTTCTGATGATCTACCATGTTAGGAGTATTGGGGTGGAGACCTATTAAGATCTACTTTGTTAAGAGATTTAGCAACACTGATTTAAGTGTGCATTCAGTTATGAGATTTTACAATAGGACTGTTAAGCCCACCTTTCTTGAAAGGATTTCATTAATGTACTGCACTTGTTAGAATGAGTAAAAATGTTGACCTGACTGTATACAATCTATAATTTCTGATTACAGATCCATTAAAGCTCTCAGAATTATAATATCACCTTAAGTGATTGATGAATACCTTTTCTCTACCCGTCGGTAGCCTATGTTCTTTTCTTGAAATTGACTTGATTCTTTTTCTGTCCTTCAGCATGAATTCTCTTGTCTGGTCTCTAGTTTCTCTCCATGGCTACTATCTTCATTGAACAACAGCTATTCTCAATAGATTGAGCACCTATTTATACAAGTATTTGACCTATCTTGGAATCACGCATTACAATGTTAACTCTTAGATCCAAGGTTTACAACTTGACCTTGATCTTTAGTTTGCATGTTTTAAATCAGTAAAACTAATTAAAACAATAATAAATACATTGCTTCCTCCGCACGTAATGGATTTAAAAGTAAATCAAGAAGCTATAAATATAACTTCAGTGATTTATCTACGTGGAAAGTCAGATCCACTTTTTGTGGGATGTAACTAATTGTCAGTTCTTGGTCATCGGGTTGAACTTGAAGTCTATTGGTGTTCCTTTCTTTGAACTATTTTTTAGGTTCCCTTTGTCTGTCGGGTTCCTCTCTGTGTTGTTCTATCGGGTTGCACTGTTGTTACTCATCAAGTTTCCTTTAACCTTTTTGTCATCGGTTAACACTTAACAGTGTTTATCAGATAACCTTGGTGTCGGGTGGTGATGTGCCCTGTCTGTCGGTGTGGAGTAAAATGATAGTGTAGATCATGTTTTTCCTTAAGTATACTAATGGAAAAATATAATGCCTTCAATCTCCCCCTTTGACATTAGTATCAAAAACTGATATGTGCATAATACTAAAGTGTTTAGTATGAACACCATGTCTGTATCCTT
>MU223514.1:1210261-1234908 GCA_018584345.1 Thuja plicata | reverse complement strand
CCTTTTCTTGTAGTTTCTTTGTAATCTTCCTTCTGTCATCAATAGCAAGTGTTCTTTCTATTTCAGCTTGTCTAGCAGAACTCATCACATCAATCATTCTTACCATCTGGCTCTCTTGACCGATTTGCAGCATCTTTATTTTCTTTGTCATATGTTGATTGATCTCCTTTAGATTTGTGATGTTCTCTTCTAATGCATCTGATATATTACTTGTATTTGATCCTTAGGATTTAAAGAAATCTAGAATCCCTTCTTCTTAATAATATTTTTCATTGTTCCAGGTAGCCATACCTTTCCTCTCATCCAGCAGCTCTCTCATCTTGATTCTTTATACTATTCATAGAACATCTGTATCTCAAGATTTTTGTTCTCAATGTTCTTATCAAGTTTGTACTTCTCCATTGTATGATCTTTGCTCTTAAGCATTTAATCTTTCCAAGAAGAGACTTAGCTCTGATACCAATTGTTGGAATTAATGGGAAGTAGTACTGAGAGGGGAGGGGTTTTAACACCTTTCTTAATTCATCATTAGTAATCATACATTACTGTATTGCCGACCATTACTGTTGTTCTTTCTCATGTATGTATTGTTCATTCATAATCTTTAATGGTTTGCAACATTCATAGAAACATTCATGAAAATGATAAAAACATAACACAAGATATGGTATTGCATAAAACTCTTTTTAGGAAGTAAAAATTGCGGTGGGGATGGCACCCACAAAACTTCACTATCTGCAGAATGGAAGGGAGCCGGTTAAGGCTTACAATTTGATCACTTCTGATGATCTACCCTATTAGGAGTATTGAGGTGGAGACCTGTTAAGATCTACTCTATTAAGAGCTTTAGCAACACTAATTAAAGTGTGCACTTAGTTATGAGATTTTACAATAGGACGGTTAAGCCCACCTTTCTTGAAAGGATTTCATTAGTGTACTGCACTTGTTAGAATGAGTACAGATGTTGACCTGACTGTATACAATCTATAATTGCTAATTACAAATCCATTAAAGCTCTCTCATAATTATAATATCACCTTAAGTGATTGATGAATACCTTTTCTCTGCTCATCGGTAGCCTCTGTTCTTTTCTTGAAACTGACTTGATTCTTTTTCTGTCCTTCTGCATGAATTCTCTTGTCTGGTCTCTAGTTTCTCTCTGTGACTACTATCTTCATTGAACAACAACTATTCTCAATAGATTGAGCACCTATTTATACAAGTATTTGACCTATCTTGGAATCATGCATTACAATGTTAACTCTTAGATCCAAGGTTTATAACTTGACCTTGATCTTTAGTTTGCATGTTTTAAATCAGTAAAGCTAATCAAAAAAATAATGAATACATTGCTTCCTCTGCACATAATGGATTTAAAAGTTAATCAAGAAGCTATAAATATAACTTATGTGATTTATCTGACGTGGAAAGTCATATCTACTTTTTGCGGGATGTAACTAACTGTCGGTTCTTGGTCATCGGGTTAAACTTGAAGTCTGTCGACGTTCCTTTTTTTGAACTATTTGTCGGGTTCCCTTTGTCTGTCAGGTTCCTCTCTGTGATGTTCCATCGGGTTGCACTGTTGTTACTTGTTGGGTTTCCTTTAACCTTTTTGTCATTGGTTAACACTTAACAGTGTTTATCAGATAACCTTAGCATCGGGTGGTGCTGTGCCCTGTCTGTAGGTGTGGGGTAAACCGATAGTGCAGATCATGTTTTTCCTTAAGTATAATAATGACAAAATATAATGCCTTCACTTTGATGTATTTAGATTGTGTGATGTAGATGACTTCATCCTGTTGTAGAATCTATAGACCAAGAAAAAATTTGATCTCTCCAAACATTGAAATCTCAAATTCTTTGCTCATTTCATCAGAAAATGACTTGCATAGCATATCATTACCTCCAAATATGATATCATCAACAAATATCTCAGCAATCAAAATCTTATCATCAGTATCTCCTTTCAAATATAGATTAGTGTATCACTTGTTCTAATGAATCCAATACTAATGAGATAAGAGTGAAGTCTTTCATACCATGCTCTCAGTTCTTTTTTCAATCCATACAAGGCTTTGTGTAGTCTAAAAACCATGTTCCTCTTGTTAGGATCAACAAACCCTTCAGGTTTTTCAATGTATACTTTCTCTTCTAGTATTCCATTCAGAAATGCAGATTTTACATCCATTTGGTATACTTTGAATTCTTTGAAAGCAGCATAAGCAAGTAGAATTATTACTCCTCCTAGTCTAGCAATGGGTGCAAAGGTTTCTCCATAATCGATACCTTCTTCTTGTGCATACCCTTTGCATACCAGTCTTGCTTTGTTCCTTGTGACTTCTCCATTTTCATTCAGTTTTTTTTTTTGAAAATCCATTTTGTACCATGACATTTTTGTCACTCGGTCTAGGTACTAATGTCCATGTTTTTTTCTTCTCAATCTTTTCAATCTCTTCATTCATTGCACTAACCCATTCTTGATTCTCAAGTGTAGTATTAGCAGATTTAGGCTCAAAATCACAAATCAAACATCTAATGTTTAGTGACTTACTTCTTGTTCTCATTCCATCTCTTTTGTCTCCTATGATATGGTCCTATGGATGGTGTCTTTTGACATACTTAGCAAGTACATGTTCAAATCTCTAATCTTCATTTTGATCTTCATCACCCGATTCATCATTGTGAGCAATTTCTTGATTCTCGGTGTGTGCAGCCTGTTGCTCAGTTACATTGTTCTGTTGCTCAGTAGCATTACACTGTTGCTTGGGAAAGGTGTCAGGTTCATCAATGTAGACAAATATATTGTAATCTTCTGGTTCCTTTCTTCTTTCCTCATCATTTTTCTCAGAAAATTCATCCACTTTAACATTGGCACTTTCAATGATTTTGTTAGAAGATTTGTTAAGACATTTATAAGATTCTCTTTTGGTAGAATATCCTAGAAATATTCCTTCATCAATTTTGGAGTCAAGCTTTCCATTTCTATCATCTTTCAGTATATAACATTGAATTCTAAAAATTCTATAGTAACTCACATTTGGTGTGTATCCATACCATAGCTCATAAGGTGTCTTATTGGTGTCTTTCTTAAATTGAACTCGGTTCAGTGTATAGACAACAGTACTTATAGCTTCTCTCAAAAATGTTTGTGTGATGCCTTTTTCAATCATTAGTGTTCTGACACAGCCAACAATTGATCTATTCCATATTTCAACAATCTCATTTTGCTGTGGTGTCCTCGGTGTAGAAACGTGTCTTGTAATTCCATGCTCTTTACAAAAGTTAGTAAATTCATCAGAAATAAATTCTCCTCCTCTATCTGATCTTAGACATTTTAGTTCCTTTCCACTTTTTTTTTTCAACTTTAGCTTTATACCATTTTAACATCTTAAATGCTTCTGATTTCTCTTGTAAGAACACGACAGTCATCATTATAGAATAGTCATCAACAAATAGAATGAAGTATCTATCACCATCATAGCTATTTGTTCTCATGGGTCCACATAAGTCAGTATGGACTAACTCTAGAATAGCATTATATGTGTAGGTTTTTCTCTTGAAACTAGACTTTGTCATTTTTCCTTTTTGACAATTCTTACACATGACATGGTCAGATTTTGACATACTTGGTAAGCCTCTTACTTCTCTTTTCTTGCTTATCCTAACCATGTTGTCAAAATTCACATGACATAACCTTTTATGCCACAACCAAATGTCTTCATTTCTAGCCAATAAACAAGTGGTCTCAATCTTATCAAGATAGAATAGATTACCTTTTGTTTGTTTACCAGTACCGATCAACCTTCCTATTCGATTATAGATCTTTGCCTTTTTGTTCTCAAATGCAACTCGGTGTCCTATTTTATTAAGCTATGAAACACTCAATAGATTATAGTTAAGTCCTTTCACCCAATATGCATTTTCACATCTGATTAGATTATTCAACATGATGGTTCCTTTTCCTTTCGTTGGGCAAGGTGAGTCATTAGCCATCCTAATTGATCCACCATTATAATATTCAAAATTTTCCTTATCTCCAGTCATGTGATGAGTACAACCACTATTAATAATCCAGACATCATTTTTTTCTAACTTTAGATATGAGTGCATTTTCTACTTACATTTCTTCTTCATCAAAATCACCCTTCATAGCAACAAATACTACCTCAACATCTTCGTCATACTCAGTGTCGGTATTTTCAGCTTTTTTTTTAACCAGGTAACAAGCCTTCTTTCCTTTGTCCTTATAGTCTTGGTTATCTCTTCTATTAGAGTGTCGTTTTCTTTTATAGTCTCGGTCATCACTTCTATCAAACTTCTTTTCATAAGATATATCATTGTTTCTTTCATCCTTTCTCTTGTTAGGGCATCTAGAAGCAAAGTGTCCAATTTATTTGCAATTAAAATAGACCAATGGTAATTTACCTTTGTATCCTCCTTTACCTCTTTGCAATATTCTAGCCATTAGTGCTTCAATTTCATCAAGTTCTTGTTCATCACTGTCATTTCTCATAGTGTGTTTATGACTTGATTTACTTATTTTCAGAGAAGATTTGAATGCAGACTCAATAGTTGGTAAGACACTGTTGTCATAGTTGTTCATCTTAAATAAAATAAGTCTACCAATCAAACTATCAAGAGTAACATTTTTATTTTCTACTGCACTCATTTCTTGAATTGCAGATACTCTAATAGCATAAATAGGTAGTAAGGTTCTCAGAATTTGACTTACCACGATTTCTTCCTCAAGTACTCCTCCTACTCCATGGATGACATTAACAATATCTTTGATTATGCTACTATATTGAGTGATGCTCTCTCCTTATTTCATTCTTAGATCATCAAACTTTCCTCTTAGGCTTTCAACTTTAGCTCTCAACACATTGGTGTCTCCTCCATGTACAAGCTTGAGTTTGTCCCAAATTATCTTTATAGTGGTGCATGATTTTACATCTTCAAATTCAACATCAGATAGTGAAGAAGCAAGTTCTATTATCATAGAATTGTGTTCATATTTATCTCTTAATTGATCAACAGTAAGAGCTCCTATTGGTACAACAAAGTTAGTATCTGAAGTATTATGTAACATCATTTCCAATACTTGATAGATGGAGTCTTATCCTACTTTTCCATGATGAAAATTTTTCCTTTTTCAACTTAGGCACATCCCTTTTACTCATCTTGTGATCTTTAGCTTGAGTTTTTAAACTCTCTTCCAAGCACCAAAGCTCTGATACCAATTGTTAGAATAACTGAGAGGGGGGGTGAATCAGTGGCCTCAAAAATTAATCCAAAAGATCAAACCAAAACTTATATCACAAATATAATATCCTCTAGTTATCTTTCTATCCTTCAAGATGTATTCCTTAAGTAATCTTATCAAATATATACTACTTGGTGAATATATTGTTATCTTTTCCTAGCCTTTACCAAAAAGTATCAATTAAACTTAGTATTTACCAACCAATCAAGTTTTAGTAATGTGTAAAGAAAAACATCAAAGAAATGAACCATATACACATTTGACACTTAGATTTTAACATGGAAACTCTGTTAATGGAAAAACCACTTGGGACGGTAACCCAAATTTTTCATTCTTCTGGAGTGAGCTCGGTGAAGAGCCAACCCTATTAAAGTTTACAAACACACTGTTAAGTGTGACCTTGTTAGAGGATTCAAAACTAACAGTTTGTCATTTGACCTAGCATTCACTATTTTGTCAACATGAAAACCTTTTGATACTCTTGAGTATCTCAATACAATAAGGATGGTTAAATCCCACTTGGTTCAGAGATTTTCTGAATCAATGGTTAAACTAAAATAGTAAATGATCTGTTCAATAATACAAATTTAACTTGCAGATTTTCAGATCTATTGTTAGTCCAAAAAATACCTCTCTGAATAATATTCTCTTCAATTCCTTTTCTCCCCTCTTTCTAATTGCTACTTGGTGAATTCTCTTGCTTCTGTTGCTTGGTGTCTGTAGAATTCTTTGGCTCAGTTCTTCAACCTGTATGATCAGATCTGCATGAAGACTTCTATCTTCACCAGAATTATACTCAACATTCCCTCCTTCATAATGAATTACTTGTCTCTTTATATAGACATGATTTCTCCATTCAATCTTCTTGTTTTCAACGTAGATCACTTTCTTGATCTGTAATTCTCGCCATGCTTGCTTTAATCCGTAAAGCTCTCCTTCAGTTTTATTACACAAATCTCTCCATGAAAGCTGTGAATAAATATAGCTTTAAATATCCTTATCTTTAGTTAAACTGATCGATGGAAATAAATTAGTCAATTAGTTAACTCTAAATATAGCTCTGCCAGCTAAGTAGTTTTGTCATTTTCTAACTCCCGTTGATTTCAGTCATCAACTCTTAGTTTGCTCGGTAACACTTTTTTGCGTGCCAATTGCTCGGGTACTACTGATCTCGGGTAACATTGTCCATCAGTGTTGACTATCCATCGGGATACACTGTGAACTTCTCAGGGTTCACTATTCTCAGGTAACCCTATCACTCGATGTATACCTTTACCGATGATAAAAAATTTGTCTTTTTAGATCTTCAAGTGTTGTGACAATATGTGTATGAGTAATCATAACGTATTAAGTTAACATCAATGAAAATACAATATATTAACTAATTTAATGTCTTGTATTTACTTTATGGAACTTGGTGATCATCAACTTATCATCTTCAAACATTCAATCAATTATAGTTCATCAACATGTTCATTAGTTGTAATTTTTTGTATTATTGAAGAATTTTTCCTAGTCATCGTGTTATGGTTTATCACTCATGGTGTATTTTTTAACATATGTATTATGTGGGTTGATTTATATACTTTACATGTTTACTCTTAATAAAGCATGGAGACTATGTCTATGTTGCCTTTCTTCTTTTGTTAATTGGAGTGTACTATGTTGATTTCTTTCACACCAATTCCATCTTATTTATGTTGGCATTTTTGTCTTCTACTTATCTTGAGAAGTAATGGACCATGCCTCTACTTAGTCCTTCCATTAGTATCTAAAGTGGGTGTCAAATCATGCCACCTATATTTTTCTCCTCCGACTGGAAAACTAGCCAGCTGTGGGTACTTGTATTTGACCTTTATAGGAGGTATTTATGTTTGGGACTTATAGACACTCTAGAGTGTCACATGTTTGAGTTCTACTTGGGGAATACTTTCCCATATTGTGTTCATTATTCAGGTGAGTTTCACACCTATAGGGGTCCATGTGTCTTTATTTGAACCCTTATTATATTGTGTCCATTCCAAATGTAGCCCCCTAGAAGGAAAGATTCCAAAGTTCTATTGAGGTTTTTCTATGAACCTATAAAATGTTGTAAAATATTTGGTGTATCGCCCATGTAACATAGATTTTATTTTCAAAATTTTTCTTCTCTTTTCCCCAATTAAGGCACAAAGAGTCGTCTTCTAAAAACCCATATATTGTTTTATAGGGTGCACAAGGTCCCACTCTTGTGAAACTTCTTGACATCCCTTATTTAGGTGTGAGCCTCTTAGGCATCACCAATATTTTCTGGCATGCTTGGTGAGACCTTATTCTTCACTCACAACAAAATTTAGCGTACTCTTTGGTGATATAAATCATAAGGATCTCTCTACAAAGCACCCCGTGTTGTCACACAATGAAGGTTATGCATAAAAGGGAGGCTATTATTTGAAACTCATGGATCAAGATGATTGACATCGCTCCATCATAAAGAACTTAGGCTAGAGATATGATGACCCCTCATGATTTGTGATACCCCATGTTTCCCATGCTTTTATTATAGAGGAAACTTGTGGGGGGCCATGCTAGGGATATCCTAAATAATTTCCAATAGGTGGTGGTGAGCATTGAAGAAAAATTCCACTCGTATGGTCATCAATACCTAGGTCATGATTACGTTCAGGTTGCACACTAAGATAGAAACATTGGCTGGTCAAATTTTTCTCCAGAGTTGGTATCCCCTATTTTTGAAGAAAGAATCCACATACCTTTCTTGGAGGAATTACTTCCACCCCCTCCTTCCTAAAACTCTCTCACTATATGAAGGGAGCCCAATCATATTGAGAAAGGAGTAATCACTTGCACATGAGGAAGCCCCAATGTTTTCCATTTTAGATAAGGTTTAGGACTCAACAAAATGATTGGAAGAAGATCAAAGAATGAAGAGAAAAGCATCCAACATTGAAAATGACGCAGACTAGGGAGATGATGTCCAATTATGGGATGAGTTAGAGATTTTATTTTCATCCCTCTAACAACAACTACTTTGGGAGGATGATATGATCCTAAAAAAGGATGACATCACAAAGACCTTAGGTTCCACCTCCAACAAAATAGAAAAAAAATATGTCATGTTGGAGCCTCATCAAAGGTTTTCTATTGTTGACACATGGATATCCTATTAGACATGCAACAAATTACCTCACTTGCCAACCCACCCTAGTTTTTTCCAATTCAATATACAAGTTTAGTAATTCAATAAGTCTTTAGCTTTCCCTATTAATAGGGAGTGACCCCACCATGTGCATTAATGCTATTTTTCCTAGTGATTCAGAAATAAAGGAGTATGCTTACCTACTTCCCGTATTCTGACACCAAGATGAAAGAAGTCGTACCATGTAAAAATATTTTGGGTAAATGGGGAAGACACTTTTGAATTCCTATTAATGGGTCACTCTAACATATTTAGTAGCTGGTTAGAATATAGTAGGTAGGATTTTTTACATTTCCAAAAAGTGCTACTACATAGGTCCCATTTCTAGGTGGGTCCCCCTTGCATAGTTTTTTTCCTAAGTGCATTATAAATGTGTTTTGGTATGGAAGAAATGAAAAATATATATTTCATCTAATGTTAACGTCATCATGTAATTTAATGAAAAAAAAATCTCAAGGGTGGCATCATTCTAAAGGCATTCGAGTGCAGCTAGCAGTAGAAATGTTTTGTTAAGAGAAAACATGCAAGAAATAAAATCAAATACAATATCCTGCAACCTTCCTAGGAATGGGTATTTTCTAAATGAATTTGGTTTTTGTAAACAACAAAAAATTTCATCCTTGGTACAAGTTGCTTACAAATGAAGTCAATTTACTTACATAAAAGTGAGTAAGCTTTGTTTTTAAAATTTTCCATTTTAAAGACATACATTTCATGTAAAATTTGCACAAAGGAAACCAAATAAAAAGACCCAAAAGATCACATGATCTACCACACACGATATATTTATTTACTTGTATATACTTTTGTATAAATATATATACATTATCGAGGTCTTTTTCAAAAGGAACAAAAGGAGAAACATCTTTCAACATTCAGAGTTTGTATTCTTCCACTTTCCTTTGTAAGGCTAGTTGGCTACAAGTCCCAAGGAAATACTTGGAGAGTCATATCAGTCTCCTCCTCCCCTTCCTCATCAAATGGATAAATTTTCACTTCCCCATATCATCTTTGTCAAATTTATCTCAACCTTTCTCAAAAGTCACTAATGCATGGAACTCCTCCAACTAACCTTGCTCAATTAAACCATCCCCGAACAATCACTTCAAAAAAATTAAGGCATGATTATCCCTCTCCCTATTCTTTGCGATGGTATCCATCTGGAAATTGGCCACAAATGGCCACCAAGGCACCACTATGTCCCTTTATAAGTAGGCCCTCAGGTTCGTAGCTTGTGGGAGCCCAATTCCCAGTTGTATTTCTCTTAAGACCTCATCCACACCTTCAGCGTAGCTATCCACAAATAGAACCTTATTCAAATGTTCAATCATGGTCTTGGACTTTCCCAAATCTAGCAAGGAACCTACAAACTAGGACACAATATCAAATCTCACACAATAATGGTCCTCACTATTTAGGAAATATTTCCCTAGGATCCATTTTATAGTCGCTAGGATAAATTCATCATCTAAGTTCATCAACCAAGTCAATGTAGTATCTGTTACCTAGACCAAAAATAAATTATAATCTTTACTTATGGTGAGTCTCACAAGAGTATCCATGGCTAAGATAAAAGATACACCATTAAAATGCACACTATGACAAATACCCTATGCAGTTTACCAAAATTAGAGTGATCTTCTCAAGGGTGGTATGCCTCTTTATAGTCATTTGAGGGTTGTCCGCATGAGATAGAATTTAATAGGTTTGACAGGTTTTCTTGAGAAGTGATCATCATTGTACCAGGTGTCCTTACCAAAGTCATCATTCCCTACGTAGACATTCACTGTGCGGGCTCTAGTTGCTCATCCACATGGAAAATAAAGTTTTTGTACACTTTGATCCACACAAATAATTAAATACATTTATTTCATTTTTTATTGCATAATATTTTGATGGGGCATTAACTCATAACCTAAGATAGTGGTGTAAATTAGGTGTCTTATCAGGGACAAGTAGCATCATTATTCATTAAATACCTCATTGACTACTTCTATGAGTTGACATTTTGTATATTTTCAGAGTTGTTTTAAGTGAAAAATCCAATGGCATCTCTGGCTACCACCTTGGTTTCCAACCTGGAAGCAATGTCATCATTGACACTCCACAGGAGAAAGATTAAGGAAAAATTTAAAATAAAAATTATAAAAGTTTGAAATTAGGTGATGTTAGTATCTCTACCGAGGCTATGGACGTCTGGTTAATAGTAGAGCTATGCTAACGGGAACTAAGGTGATAACCACATCAAAGCTATGGACACTTGACTGGTAGCAAGGATCTATCTAGTTGGCAATGGGATCATGTCAATCTAGTAGCTTAATATTAGGATGGGTTCCTCCTTAGACCACCTTAGAAAAAGGAAAAATTCAAGCACCTGCACACACCAAAATGAATTTATGACCTAACTTACTTGATGGAATCATTTTTCTTAGTCTCTTGGAAAAATCTTTGGTAGCTCAGTGCCCCATCTTAATATTATTTATTGGAATAATGAATTTTATGCATTTCCTTATTTTCTAGGATAGGAATACATCCCGTTTGTTGGTTTTGTTGGGTACTGTGACTATTATTCATTTTGGTTGTCTATACAAGCTTTATGGATTTTTTTTTCTACAGGCGGTCTTTCTGGTTGACCTTGACTTGCATACTTTCTTCACTGTATCCTTATACTCTACCTTGTTGTGAATTCCACTTCCTTATGATGAAATTTTTTCTCCTTGTACCAAGGTTTTCATTGGAAAATTACTTGTATTAGAACCTTTTTGATGATCGGAAAGGTTCAGTCACAACAATGAATGAATGTTCCCTCGCATTGAGCTCATGATGAAATCAAATCCAAGATACTCTATAGGAGATAATGAATTCTAGGAAACCCAATGGATAATAAAGTGATCTATGAAGCCAAGATGCTGAGGTTAAACTATGCAAGGATGGTTCCCCCAAAATTTTCCAAGTTGTAGATCACGTCCACAATGGTTAGCTTCCCCGACCCGTAACATTTTCTCTAGTCACAGTTCCTTTATACACCTCCCAAGAAACCATTATAGACTAACTTAAGCACCTAATCCACTTCCATGTGATATCATTGCACACCCATAAATTTTCCAAAATAACTCTAGGAAAACCCTCCAGCATGACACGTGTCCCACTTGGTCACGATACTTCAAAAATAAAAGTGGGCCCCATAATTCTATGCATTCAATTCCACTAGTCAACTTCAAAAGCCAACCTTGGGGAGATCCTTCATAATTGGAAAAATGATGACATGAAAATATAGAATATCACAATAAAGAGCCACTACCACCCCAAATTAGTAAAATGGTGAAAGGTGAAATAGTTGGCACCTAGCCACCATCAACATTAGCTAGGAAAATCTTTGTGTAGACTGTCTTTGTCAGATCACTCTGAATCTTGAAAAGTACATTTCCTACCTAATCTTGGGGGGAGTATATCTAAACCACAATGGTTCACTTAAACAAATATGTATATCTACACATCTACAAATAAGGAGCATGTTCATTAGTTGTAATTTTTGTATTATTGAAGAATATTTCCTAGCCATCATTGTTAGAGTGATAAAGTGATTCCACTTATTAATTAAATTATATTGATTTAATTATTAAGTCACTTATATCTCTATTTCACTTAAGCTAAAATTTAGGCATGTAATAATTAATTCTTTTATTATTTACTATTATTATGCAACCTAGATTTTTCTCTTTTAGGGTTTGGATCATGTTCATAAGGTTTGATCTCTTGTATTTTGTATTCCCTCTCTGAATGAATATTTTGTCTTTCAAAACTTTTTTGTCTCCAAGCTTTTCTTTTGTAACATATTATTTTGCATGCAGATGATCTTGGCTTATGAATTCTTTGAATTCTAACAATCATGATATGGTTTATCACTCTATGGTGTATTCTTTAATATATATATATATATATATATATATATATATATATATATATATATATAATGTGGATTGATTTATAACCTTTGTATTTATACTCTTAATAAAGCATGGAGACTGTGCCTTTGTCACATGTCTTCTTTTCTTAATTGGAGTGTACTATGTTTATTTCTTTCACACCAAGTCTAATTTATTTATGTCGACACTTTTGTCTTCCAATTATCTTGAGAAGTAATGCACCATGCCTCTACTTTCCCTTCCATTACTCTCTAAAGCGGGTGTCAAATCATGCCACCTACAATTTTCTCCTCTAAGTGGGAAACTAGCTAGGTGTGGGTACTTGTATTCAACCTTTATAGGAGTTATTTATGTTTGGGACTTAGAGACACTCTAGAGTGTCATGAAAGTGCCTCTTATTTGAGCTCTACTCAGGGAATACTTTCTCATATTGTGTGCATGTACCAAATGATTTTGACACATGTAGGGCCCCAACTACCTTTATTTAGACCCTTTCTATTATATCATTTCCACCCCAAAGGTGGCCCCCCTAAAAGGAAAGCCTCTAAATTTTTTCTGAGGTTTTACTATGAACCTCTAAAATATTGTAAAATATTTTGTGTATCAGCCATGTAGCATAGATTTCATTTCCAAAATATGTCTTCTCTTTTCCCCTATTAAGTAACAAAGAGCCGAATTCCAAAATCCCAGAGTTTATTTCACAGGGCACACTAGGTCCCACTCCTGTGAAACTTCCTAACTACCCTTATTTAGGTGTGAGCCTCTTGGGGATCAACATTGAATTGTAGGAAAATAGTTGGATGGTGATGGGATATTTAAACAATCCTCTCAAAGAGGATGCAAAAATGGGAGGTATTCCATCTCAGATGGACAGTAGGTCAGACCTTAGGGATTATATTAATGATGATGATTTTATGTATGTGGAGATGGAGGGAATATCTTATACTTGGTCTAATATGAGAACTAGTAAGGATCTTATTCAAGTGGAACTGGATAGAACCCTCTTGACCCCAGACTGGATATCAAGGTACTCTTTCTCTCTATCTTCTATGCTGAGAATAGGGTTTGATCATTTCCTCATCTCTTTTTCTGCTAATCCTTTGTGTGGTAAAATAAACTTTCCTTTTTAGTTCGAAAAGATGTGGATGGCTCATCCTAATTTGAAAAATAGCATTGCTAAATGGTGGAATTACTCCCTGGATGGGGGAGCTATGTATAAAGTTGCTAAAAAATTGAATACTATCAAAAGAAAAGTCAATAATTGGAATAAAGAGGTTTTCAACAACATATTACTTTCCAAAATCTGGATTCAGATTAAAATCAAGGAAATCCAAGACCAAATTCAAAAGGAGGGTCTTTTTGAGGAATTCAAAAGTACTAAAAACAATATGTTGGTGGATTATTACAATATAATAGCTAAAGAGGAAACTTTCTGGAGACAAAGGTCTAGAGCCCTCTGGCTTAGGGAAGGGGATAGAAACACCAAATTTTTCCACATGACTACCATGAAGCATAAGGAAATTAACAAAATTTCTTGTCTATTATCCAATGGAAATAATATGTTGAATGAGGCAGATATTAGCAAATAAGTGCTCAGTTACTTTTCTACACTTCTTGCTAAAGAAGGCAACTTGATCTCATCTTATCAGGAAAAAATATTATCTTCGATACCCTCCTTGATTGATGTTGAAACTAATATCAGACTTCAAGTCATCCCTTCCAAGAAGAAAATAAAGACTATTATCTTTTCCTTTGAGGGAGAGAAGTTTCCCAGTCCTGATGGTTTTCCTATGGTTTTCTTTTAGCAGTTCTGGGAGATTGTGGGGAAAGAAGTGTGTGTTGTAGTCAAAGAGTTTTTTGGGACCAAAATCCTTCTCAGGGAACTTAATGCTAATTTTTTGGTGCTGATTCCCAAGATGCCTGGAGCTAATTTTGTTTATGCATTTAGACCCATAAGTTTATGCAACTCCTTGTATAAGGTCATCTCTAAAGTTTTAACTTCTATAATTATGTTGATCCTCCCTTCTATTATTCCCCCCCAACAAAATGGATTTGTCCTTGGAAGGAAAATCCTGGACTCAATAATAGTTGTTCACAAAAATATTCATTCTTTGGAAGTTGCTAAGAAACAAGGTTTCCTCATGAAGCTAGACCTATTGAAAGCTTATGATAGGGTGGATTGGAATTATTTGCAGAAAGTTCTTCAAGATTTTGGCTTGGATAAGGGAGTCATTAAACTCACCATGCAAGTGGTCACTACTATCTCCTCCTCAATGATTGTCAATGGTGGTTCTCCCAACTTCGTTAAACCCTCCAAGGGCCTAAGACAAGGTGATCCCATATCCCCTATCCTCTTTTTCATTTTGGCAGAATGTCTGGGAAGATACATTAGCAAGTTTGTGGGAGAAGGATTAATCTCAGGCCTCCAACCTTCATCAACAAGATATATTTTCTCCCATGAGAAATTTGTTGATGATGCCCTCACTATGGGGGCTGCTACTATTAAAGAATCCAAACATTTGAAGATTTCTTTAACTACGTATACCTCTGCTTCAGGGCAACTTATCAATTGGAACAAGAGTTCTATTTTATTTATCAACACCCTTGAGGAAAGACAAAGAAAGATCTCTAAAATCATGGGATGCAACATAGGGACTTTGCCTTCATCTAACTTGGGTATGCCATTGTGCTCTAAACCTCTTGATAGCTTCTAGAGTTCCATCATTGATAGATTAAACATAAATTTGACTGGCTAGAAGGGGCCCTCTTGAGGCATGCTAGGAAAGTTTAACTTTTGAAATAAACTCTACAAAAACTCCATGTTTATGCTTTGAGCCTCTTTAAGATCCCCCATAAATTTGAGATGATGATAGAAAAAAATTAGAAAAGATTATTGTGGTCGGGGGTGGAAGAAAAGAAAAGGTTAAGCTTTGTTGCTTGGGATAGGATCTACAAACCTAAAAAACTTGGGGGGCTTGGCCTGAGAACCATCAAAAATCTTGATAAAGCCCTTCTTGCAAAGAAAATTTGGAGAGTCTATGGGATTAGGAAAGAATGGAATTTGATAATCAGAAACAAATATCTCTTCAACAACCAATCTCTGGATGATTTCCTCAATTCTAAAGCTAACATGCAAGGCTCTTATATATGGAATAACATTTGTTCTGCTAAAGACCTGATTATCAAAGGAATGAGATGGAAGATGGGAGATGGAAGGAAAATTGATTTCTGGGAAGATAGATGGATTCATAAGGACCCTCTTTCTAAAAACCAAGAATGGAATCAAGCAATCTCAATATGCAAAGAAACTATTGGAGAGAAAGTCAAGTATTATTGGAGAGGAGACAAGTGGATAAACCTAGGTGAAATTGACAGTTTGTTTCTTCCCCTTCAACTTGAACTAAATTCTTGGTTTGTTACTGATAACAGTGAGGATAAAATTATATGGGCACCCAATTTGGATGGGGTCTATACGGTGGCTTCTGCTTGTGATCTCATGACCCTGGGTAGGGAGAGACCTCTTTGCTCAAAGGTGTGGTACAAATATCTCACCCCAAAAATTAACTTTTTATTTTGGCTTTTATCCCAGAATAAACCTCTAACCCTTGATAATCTTAGTAAAAGGGGTTTTTATTTACCTAATAGATACTTTCTATGTATGGAGGAAGCTGAATCTTGTGAACATATAATGATGCACTGCTCCTATACCCGTATGGTATGGGAGATTATATCTAGAAAATGGAACGTTTGCTAGTTTTTTCCTCTCTTATGGAAGGATTTTATCACCCAATGGTGTTGTCCTTCCTCTGACAAGATGACAAAGGAATTATAGATTCTCCTTCTCCCTCACTTCTATTGGCGTATCTGGAAGAAAGAAATAACAGAGTATTTCGAGAAAAATAATCTAAAGCTTAAGTGGTTGGTAGTCACATTTGTAGAGGGCTAGAGGAGAATTTTAACATTATGGTCAATAACAATCTAGATTTGAATTCTTCTAACGAGGTTCTAGAGAACATAAAAAATTGGCAGTTTAGCTCCTCTACTACGAGAGTCCCTCATCCCAGAGATGAAGCCCAGTGGTCCTCCTCGCCCCATGGATGAATCAAAGCTAACTTTGATGGGGCTTCTAAGGGAAATCCGAGAATGGATAGAGGTGGAGGAATTCATCAAATATTGGAGTGGTAATTGTATTGGTGTTGTGGCCTTTCCCTTGGGTATTCAATCAAACCATAGAACTAAAGCTATGGCGGCTCTCAATACCATCGTGATATCCAATGATCTGGAGTGAAAAAAAAAGTGGTTGGAGGGAGATTCCCTAAACATCATTAATAACATTAAAGGTCTAAGAAAACCTTTTTGGTCAGTTGAGCATATTATTAATAAAATTAAAAATATTGCTCTTAGATTTGAAAGGTTCCATATTACCCATGACTATCGTGAATCTAACAAGGTTGCAGATGAGCTTGCTAATATGGGGGTTAAGTCTAACGTCATCAGCAAGTGGGTGAGAGTGATTAATATAAATGATGATATCAATAAGATTATTAACTATGACAAGATCAACCAAAAGGAGGGAACCATTAGAAATAATGATGACATTGAATGATATAGAAATTTTTTTGTATACATCTGATATGAAAAGGAAAGTGGAGCACATTATCATTATTGCATGTCATATCACACACACTTTGTGGGTTCTCAAAATGGCCTTGGAGATGAATAACATTTATATCAAGATTTGTATACTTATTCTAGAAAACTTGGTGTTTAATAAGTTTAGGAAGAAGTAGAACTTCGACATTCTGGCTAATAGAAGTGATAAGAAAGAAGATGAGATGGGAGGTAACCTCAAGGGAGATGAGCCCTCTAAGTGTAAATGGATTCATGAAAAGAAGTTCTAGAAGAAGCTCAAGAATGGCAGAGTTGACAAGTATCTCAAGCGGTTGCATGGCTACAACAAAGACATTATGAGGGATTTCACCTCTGGTTGAGAGAATGGTGTGGTGCATTTGGCAGGTAAGTATTTCCCTTTCACCCTGGATCTTCTTGCTAAGATCATAGGTCTTCCATTAGAGGGCATTAACTTCTTCAAAGACAAGAAAGTCAGAAATAAGGCTTATAAGGATTTACGTAAAACAATAGAAGAGAAGGTTATGTTAGTTGAAGGGAAAGTTGATTATGTTAATAGCATTAACATAAAGCTCATTTGGGCTCAAGTATTAAGTGTTATAATGGAATATTTTACATTAGATGATAGATTTTCTAGAGTCTACAATTTCCATTTCATTCTTGTAAACCATTTCTGCTAAAAAACTAGGGTTTCATTCCCCTACTTTTTTTTGAGTTCCCTTAACCAGAGCATTATGGACAACAGAGTCAAATCTAGTTCTCTTGTGCTTCACAAGGGCTTGTTTCTACTTATTATAGAGTATGAAAGAGACCGAGTCCCAGATTTTGTGACAAAGAAAGTGGGAACACAGAAGAGAAAGGCCGTGAATACCAGCACTGGTAAGAAGGTGAGTCCTCCCAGTAAGAAAACTAGAAAAATTAAATTAGAGAAAAAAGAGGCTACGCTGTCGATCTTTAATGAAGTGGAGGGAGTGATTTTAGAAGATGATGAAGACTCCTCTGATAATGAATCCCTAGATAAGAGGTGAGTAGAATGAAAAGGACAAGCCCAAGAAGGACATTACCCTTATCAATGAGAATGATGATGTGTTGACTATGGATAAAGAGGTTGCAGGAGATACTGTAAATGACTCCCAACAGAAGATCCATGAAGAGGTCACTAATCCAATTAATGCTCTTATTCAGGTCTACATGTAGGAGAATAAAACCCAAAAAGATTTTGGTAAGGACAAAGAAATTAAAGCTGATAATGAGGACCTGGATATGGAAATGGACAAAGGAAATGAGGTGCTCAATGGGGAAACTAATGTTATGGATATGGAGATATATGCTGAGGAGGATAAGGACACTACCAATATGAACTCTCCTCATTCTACTGTCAACCAGGAGGCTGATAACTACCCTAATCCTCCCTAAGAATCATTCAATGAAAGCTAATACTAAGAAAGGTAAGGGTAAGCATGACTAGAACAATGCTGATGAGACAACTATCACGGAGCAAGACTTCAACACTAAAAGGGTCACAAATATGAGTGTTCTGAGTGCTGCCAGAAGTAAAGTAGTTTTTTCTTTCAATCTTGATAAGTGAGCTTTCCATGAAACCCAAGACCTGTGGATCAAGTATAGAGCCCTTGATGCTAGGCACGAGGTGCTGGAAGAAACTATTGACACAATGAGAAATGATGTCGCTATATACAATGCTAGTAAGGATATTTTTACTAAGGTAGCTGAGATTTCTAGATCCCTAGAGGATAAAATTACTGGTATTATTAAGGAAACGATCTCCCACATTCGGGAGAAAGAAAGAAACAATGATCAAATGTTTAGGAATCTCTTACCCCTTAACATTGTTGGCATGAAAGATATGATTTCTAACCTTAATACTCTACAAGCACTGCTAGAAGGGAACAACACTGATAAAAATGCAATAAATATTGATGATGAAGGTGCTAAACAGGAAGAGTAGATTGTTGGCCCGAGTACTAGAACCAGATCCAATACCAAGAAGAAAACAACTACCCAGCCAAAATACCTTACTTGCCTGAAGGAGTCGATTCAAAATATTTAGGACCTATTGGTGGACTCTAAGGAGTACCTTAACCTGTTGAGTTTATTTGCATTACTGGGAGGTTTTCTTTTTTGTCATGGGCTGGTGGTATTTTTTTGTGGATGGGGATATTTGTAATTTTTTGGGTTGTACCCCTTTTATTTCCACCATCTTCTTGAGGCAGTCGATGTTTTCTTGTTGCTACTAATGTTTTATCTTTCTTTTCTCTTGTAAAGGGTTTTGTGGCCCCTTCAAAACCTGCAGTTACCTCAATAAAAAAATGACTTGTAGGAAAGTATTCTAAGTTAAAGACCACAACCAATTATATTTTTTAAGGAGTTATAACATTTTTTGCAAAGGCATTATAACTTGTAAAAGGTTCCCTTTTTTCAAAATAAATCTTGTAACTCTCAACCAGTCTTTTGAAGGTTGAAATCAATGTAATTTTTATCATTTCAAGCAATTTCAAGCAATTTTATGGACTATGTATCGGTGCCAAATATATTTTATCATTATAGTTAGCCCGACCAATAATGAGCCAACTAGAAGTGAGCCTTACCTGTAGTAAGCATATTGGTAGTGAGCCTTTGTAAAAATCACCTTAACCAGTGTCAACTTAACTAGTGTTTATATTCATGAGAATTAGTTTCTCTGTGATTTTTAACATCTTGGGGTTTCCAAGTAAATTTGGTGTTGTTCGGTGTTCCTTTGTGCTTTGAAGTTAATATACATTATATTTATTTGATTAAATTAAGTTTACACTAAATGATTAAGTTAATAAAAATTGTTTTATGATAATTGATTCACCGCCCCTCTCAGTTATTCAAAACTATTCAATAATTGGTATCAGAGCTTTAGTTCCTTGAAGGAGAGCTTAATCGCTCGAGGTAAATCTGATCACACATCAATTGTCAATTCCTATATTTGATGGATCTGACTATAGTTTTTGGAAATTACAGATGTGAGGTTACCTTAGTTCCCTGAGCTATGCTACTTGGAAAGCTATTTATACAAAATATCTTACACCGACAAATGGTCCTACTACTACAAAAGAGATTTTGGCTCATGAAGAGAATGAAAGAGAAAGTTATGCTATCTTTAGTGATTTATCAAACTAATTTGACAAAATTTATTTTAAGGAATATTGCTTATGAAGTTTGGGAAAAATTGAAAGAGATATATGAAGGAAATGATAGAGTTAAATTATCAAAAAAGTTTCAAATGCTAAGCATAGATATGAAAATCTGAGAATGGAAGAAGGTTAAGACATTGAAAGCTATTTCAAATAGTTGACTATGTTGTGAATGAAGTCAAAAATCAAGGAGGTACTCTAATATATGAAGCCATTATGGAGAATATTTTGATGACCTTACCAGATAGTTACAACGGGAAGATCTCTGCAATTGAGGAAGTCTATGATCCGAAGAAGTTTACCAAAGAATATCAATTTGGCACTTTGTCTGCTTTTGAGATGAGAAAATTCTTAAAAAAGAAGGAGAAATCTGAAACCACCTTTAAACCCACAAAAGTAAAGGATGATCATGACAATGAGAGTTTTGATGAGCTAGAAGCAAATTTCACAAGGACACTGAAGAAAGGTACCGACAAGTACAAAGGTATGTTACTTCTTATATGCTTTAGATGTGGAAAGATTGGTCATATAGTAACTAGGTGTCTAGGAGAGGGAACAAAATATAAGTGCAAAATATTCAATAAGAAAGCCTACTATGTTAATAAAAATCCTAGTATATCAAATGATGAATCAAATCAAGAAGATTGTCTTTTTTTGGCTAAAAAGGAAGAACTTAGATTTGATATTTTAACATTTGTTTAGGATCTAATGGTTTCATTGAGAATACATTTTATGTTAGAAGAAATAATGATGAATGGTTGATTGATAGTGGATGTTCAAATCATATGACTAGTGATAAAAGTAAGTTTGTAATACTTGAATATTATGATGGTGATCCTGTTAGATTCGGTGATGATAAAATAATGTAGAATGTTGGAATTGGTTCTATTAATTTTGATGGAAAACACAACACTAACAATGTTTACTATGTGAATGGTTTGCATCACATTTTTTTGAGTGTTGAAAAAATGTGCGAGAATGGTTATGATGTTGTATTTTAGGAGGATGGATGTGAGACCTAAAAGAAGTCGGGGACTATTATTGCTGCTGGAATAAGGACTAGACGAAACATGTATCTACTGGAAAGTGCAAAAATATGATTAATATCATAGACCAATGATAGTTGGATCTGGCACTAAAGCATGTCATGTTAACTTCAAAAATTTGGTAAGGATAAGTTCAAATAGTGTAGTCAGAGATTTTCCAAGATTAACCAAACCAGACAATATTATCTACAAAGGATGCCAGTAAGGAAAACAAACAAGAGAATCTTTCAAAGGAAAAGATCATTCATCTACTAGTTATTGGATCTTGTACACACTGATCTATGTGGTCTAACCAGAACAAGAAGCTTACAAGGTGAGAGATGTTTTATAATTTTAATTGATGATTATTCCCAATTGACTTGTGTTGCATTCTTAAGAGAAAAATTACAAGCATTAGAAAAATTAGAGATATTCAAAGCGAGATTTGAGAATAAAGTAAATAGAAAAATCAAGTGTTTGAGATTTGATAGAGGAGGAAAGTTTACTTATGATTAATTTAACAAACTCTATGAGAAAAATAGCATCAAAAGAGAGTTATATGCCCCAAGGACACCACAATAGAATGCTATGGTAGAAAGGATGAACCTGACAGTTTAGAAAGCATCCAGAATAATGATAAAAGAATTTTATTGATTGGAAGTATACTGGAGATAATACATACACACTACAATATATACTCTTAATCGGTTACTATTCAGAAGGAAATATGGAAAGACATCATATGAGTTATGGCATGGAAGAGCTCTGACAATGAAGTATTTCAAATTTTTTGGAAGCAAGTGCTACATTTAGAGAGATGAAGACAATCTCGAGAAGTTTGACAATAGAGATGATGAAGGTATATTTCTGGGTTATTCTACAAAGAGAAAAACATATCGATGTTACAACAAAAGAATAGACAAAATTGTAGGAGGTTTGAATGTGCAAGTTGATGAAGATATTAAAAGAACTCCTAACAAGTATATTCAATATGTGTCTTACTTCGAGGACATAGGAAAAGAAGACAAGAAAGAAGAAGAAGAGATAAAGAAGGTTTTGACATCTAAAAGTAAGAATCCAAGGTACGTATAGAGAAATCATTTAGAAAAACAAATCATTGGAGATAAGAATAAAGACGTTATCAAAAGGATTAGGGAAGCTCAAAAAAAATATTTATTGTGTTCACTATCAGAAACTGAGCCTAAGACTATAGAAGAAGTATGTAATGATCAAAGTTAGGTCAAAAAAATGGACGAAGAGCTTGATTAGATTAAGAAAAATCAAACTTGGGCACTTGTGCCCAGATGGACAAACAAAACTGTGATTGGAACAAAGTGGGTGCTCAAAAAAAAGCTGGATGAAAATGGAAAAGTAATAAGGGAAAAGTCAAGATTGGTTTGCAAGGGTTACACTCAAATCGAAGGTATTGATTTTAAAGAAACATATGCGCATGTTGCCCAGATGGAAGCGATCATAATATTCTTAGCATTTTCATATTTCAAAGATTTCAAAGTTTATTAGATGGATGTAAAGTTAGCATTCTTGAATGAAGACTTAAAGGAAGAGGTCTACATTGAACAACCAGAAGTATTCAAGTCAAAGAATGACCCAGATGTTGTTTGCAAGTTGAAGAAAGCATTGTATGAATTGAATTAGGCACCTAGGTCTTGGTATGGTAGATTGGATAAGTATATGATTGGACAAAAATTTGAAAATGGATCTTCTAATATAAATATATACTATAGAGTTTATTTAGATCATATGTTGATTGTTATAGTATATGTTGATGACATAATCTTTGGAGGAAATGATGACATGTGTAGAATATTTGCAAAGGAAATGTAGCGAGAATTTGAAATGTCTATGATTGGTGAGTTAAATTTATTTCTTATATTACAAGTAAATTAGAGAAACAATGGAATTTTTATTTCTCTATCCAAGTATATCAAAGAATTATTGAAGAAGTTTGGGTTGGACAATTCTAAACTGGTTTGTACAACTATTATTATTGGATGCAAGTTAACAAAAGAAGATGATTCACCTAAAGCTGATGCAAGTAAGTATAGATCAACAATTCATGGTTTACTATATTTGACTGCTACTAGACCAGATATCATGTATGTTGTTTTCTGATAGCCACATTTCAACAAGAACTGAAGGAATCACACATTGTTGTAGTAAAGAGGATTTTCATATATTTGAAAGGACAAAAGAGTTTGGATTATAGTATCATAAGGATTCAAATTTCACTTTGATAGCCTATACTGATGTAGATTGTGCCACTTGTTTTGATAACTAAATAAGTACAAGTGGTAAAACTTATTTTCTTGTTTCTTAGGTGGTTTCTTGGTCAAGTAAGAAATAAGATTCAGTATTATTGTCTACTGCTAAAGCTAAATATATTGCAACATATTCATGTTGCACTCAGGTACTTTGGATGAAACAAAAATTGAAGGATATTGGCATAACATTTTATGAACCTATAGTACTAGTACCATAAACATTTCTAAGAATCCAGTACAACATTCTAGAATGAAACATATATCCATTAGATATCACTTATTGAGGGAGAAGGTTTTGGATAGTGAAGTAAGACTTGAGTTTGTACCTATAAAAGAGAAGATTGTAGATATTTTCACAAAACCATTGTGGAAGGACACTTTTAAATATATCAAGCAAAATTTGGGGGCTCTTCCCTTTCCTAGTCAAAACTAAGTTCACCAGAGTGTGCATTGGTCCAAGGTATTTTATGCCTATTCATTTTTGGACCAGTTCTTGGTGGCTTCCTCTTAGGGGGAGCAAAGTAATTTTTCAAGGGGTGTAGAGTAATTTTTTAAGGGGGATTTTTGTCCTTTGTCAATGTTGTCAAAGGGGGAGAAGAAAATAAGACTTAAAATGATTATATTTATTTACTTGTTTTTTCATTGATGAATGTTGCCATCAATGACAAAGGTGGAGATTGTTGGAATGTGATTTTGATTATTGATGTTATCATTAATGGTTGTCATTGATGTCAACATATTCAGTTTTAGTTCTACTTGTCTTTGGTGATCCAAATTAGCATGCTCTGGACGATGTGCTCTAATGTTTAATCTTTGACCATGTTTGTCCTGATCCCATTGATGTTCTAACATACTAAGAAAAAATATTTTGGGTTTGTTCCTATATGGTTATTGTTGATTATGGTTCGAAAACATAATATACATTGTAATCTATAGATCTTATTTGGTGGCTTTGGATGATGTGATAAGTGGTTAGCATGTTGTATTGAGCGGAGAGATTTTGGTGTGCTCCACATTTCATTCCTTCCATCGTAGTTATAATGTCTTGGTTCAACCTATTTTAAATTGTATGTGACCGACTTGTAACATGATAATTAATATTGTGCTTGGTCAACATGGATGAATGAAATGATATATATATATATAT
>MU223514.1:1179782-1201260 GCA_018584345.1 Thuja plicata | reverse complement strand
CATAGCACTTATCCATTCTTCATTATCTAGTGCAACATTGACAGATTTTGGCTCAAACTCACAAATTAAACAATTTGAGGTTAAAGACTTACTTCTTGTTCTTGTACCAACTTTCTTATCTCCTATGGTCTGGATCTCTAGATGGTTCCTTCTTAAATATATTGCAAGTATAGGTAGAGTTCTTTGTGTATCAGCTTGATCATTATTTTGATTTTCATTCTGTTCTTCATTACCTTGCAGATTGTCTTGATTATTATCCTGACCATCGGTAATAACAGTCTGACCATCAGTTGCAACATTCTGTTGTTCTGGGATTAAGCACTATTGCTCAGGTAGAGTGTTGGGTTCTTCACAATATACAAACTTGTTGTAGTCCTTTGGTTCTTTTGTGCTTTCCATCTCATTCTTTTTTGCAAATTCATGAATCTTTACATTTGCATTTTCAACTATTTTGTTAGAGGCCTTGATAAGACATTTAAAATATTTTCTTTTGGTAGAATACCTGAAAAAAATACCTTCATCACTTTTTGTGTCAAGCTTTCCATTTCTATAATCCTTTAAGACATAACATTGACTACCAAAGATCTTGAAGTAACTTACATTGGGTGTTTTACCATACCATAGCTCATAAGGTGTCTTCTTTGTGTCCTTTAATTTTACTTTGTTGAGTGTATAGACAACAGTGCTGACAACTTCCCTCCAGAAGATTTGGGTGATGTCTTTCTCTATCATCAGTGTTCTTGCACAATCAACTATTGATCTATTCCTTCTCTCAGCAGTCCCATTTTGTTGTGGTGTTCTTGGTGCAGAAACCTGTCTTTTTATACCACGCTCATTACAGAAATTAGTGAATTTATCTGATATAAATTCTCCTCCTCTATCTGATCTCAAACATTTCAAATCCTTACCATTTGATTTTTCTACTATAGCCTTATATCATTTAAACATCTTGAATGCTTTAGATTTATCTTTTAGAAACATAACTGTCATCATTCTAGAGTAATCATCAACAAAGAGAGTAAAATATCTATCTCTATAATAGCTCTTTGTCCTCATAGGTCCACATAAATCAGTATGGAGAAATTCTATAATATCATCAGATGTATGGGTTTTACTTTTGAAACTAGACTTTGTCATTTTACCTTTTTGACAATTTTTGCATATGATGTTGTCTGGCTTTGTCATCGTCGGTAAGCCTCTTACATTTATTCTTCTGCTTATTTTTATCATGTTGTCAAAATTCACATGACACAATCTTTTGTGCCACAACCATATGTCTTCATTTCTAGTCATTAAGCAAGTGGTGTTAGCATCATTCAGATAGAATAAGTTACCTTTAGTCTATTCACCGGTACCAATCAGTTTTCCTGATTCATTGAAGATCTTTTCCTTCTTGTTCTCAAATGCTACTCTATGACCTAAATTATTCAGCAAATAAACACTCAACACATTATAATTCAATCATTTTATCCAATAAGCATTTTCACATTTAATCAGGTTATTCAACATTATAGTTCCTTTACCTTCAACCGGACAAGGTGTATCATTACCCATTCTAACTGTACCACCATTATAGTACTCAAAAGTGTTAAACTTTTCTTTGTCACCAGTCATGTGGTGAGCACAACCACTATCTATAATCTAGATGTCATTCTTGATAACCTTAGATATGAGTGCAGTTTCTACAAACCTTTCATCTTCATCTGAATCATCCTTCACAACTACAAATACCATCTTGATGTCTTCATTAGATTCAGTGTCAGTATCATCATCTTTGCAAGTAGCTAGGTAGCTAGCTTTCTTCCCTTTGTCCTTGTAGTCTCGGGTATCTCTTCTTGATGATTGTTAGTAACCTCTGTAATCTTTGTTATCACCTTTGTCAGATTTCTTCTCAAAAGGTCTGTCATTACTTTTGTCCTCTTTTCTTCTGTTAGGACATCTTACAACAAAGTGTCCAATCTCTTTACAATTAAAGCATACAAGTGGTAACTTTCCTTTGTATTTACCTTTTCCTCTTTGCACTCTTCTATCCATAAGTGCTTCTATTTCATCGAGATCTTCTTCTTCACATTCACTTTCACTATCTTTTCTCGATGAGTATCTATGACTGGATTTGCTTATTTTCATAGAAGACTTAAATGCAGATTCTAAGTTTGGTAGGACACTATTGTCAAAGTTATTCATTTCAAATGAAATCAATCTACCAATTAAACTATCAAGAGTAACTGTGTTGTTTTCTACTGCTCTCATTTCTTGAATGGCAGAAACTCTAATAGAATATATAGGAAATAAGGTTCTTAAGATTTTACTTACCATTGTCTCCTCTTCAAGTGTACCTCCAACACCTCGTATAACATTGACTACTTCTTCTATACTTGTGTTGTACTGTGTGATGTTTTCTCCTTCTTTCATTCTGAGATCATCAAATTTCCCTCTAAGGCTTTCTGCCTTGGCTCTCAGAACATTTGTATCACCTCCATGTACAAGCTTCAGTTTGTCCCACATTTTCTTTGCAATTTTTCAATCCTTGACATCTTCAAATTCAGCATCGGAGAGTGAGGAAGAAAGCTCTATAACCATGCAGTTATTCTCATGCTTCTCTCTTAATTGATCTATTGTCAATACTCTTGTAGGCAGCACATATTCAATATCTAGGAATTGAGTAACATCATTACAAATACCTAATAAGTGGAGTCTTATCCTACTTTTCCATGTAGCAAAGTTGTCTTTGTTCAACTTGGGCACATCTCATCTGTTCATCTTGTGATCCTAACTTAGGTCTTGAAACCTTCCTTCTAAGCACACAAGCTCTGATACCAATTGTTAGTAATAATTGAGAGGGGCGGGGGGTGAATCAGTGGCTTCAAAAACTTATCCTTAAACTTAACCACCAATCAATAAATCTCAGATTATTAAGTCCCTTACTAGATGCATGCCATGAAATATTAATATTGATTTAACTATTTGTCATTTTTCCTTTTCTGACCTTATTCTCCTTGATTACTGATAAGAAATAAAACTTATTTTCCGACACTCAGTAAATATGCAGATTATACTGATAAATCCAAAAATGCATATGTGAAATGTAAAATAGTAAAGTAATAAACCATACACACATAACACATGGATTTTAATGTGGAAACCTTGTTAAGGGAAAAAACCACTGGGACCGGTACCCCAAATTTTCACTCTTCTGAAGTGAGCCCTATTAGGAGCCAACCGTATTAAAGGTTACAAACACACTGTTAGGTGTGACCTTATTAGAGGATTTTATACATAGAGGTTGTCACTTAGTATCGGGCATCTATTTACTACCATCTTTGAATCAACCTTCTTCTTAGAATGCCAATAGGCTTTAGGAAAATCTTGCTACCATCCTTGAATCAACCTTCTTCTTAGATTGTCAATAGGTATCTGGCAAGTCCAATTCTACTTTCATGAATCAACCTTTTTGGCACTCCTTGGGATGTACCTCAATATATAGAAGACTGTTAAGTCCTGCTCTATTAAGAGACTTGATGCTTCAATGGTTAAACTGAAACACAATGACTTGTTTCTAATGTAACTTGAATTGCAGATTTTTAGATCTATTTAATTACATTACCTCTCTCATCAATGTATCAATTCAATTCTTTGTGCTCCACACTTTCTGCTCTGTGATGCTGTGCTTCATTGCTCATTAGTGTCTGCAGAAGTCTTTAGCTCTCCTTCAGATTGATTAATCAGGACTGTATGAAGTTATCCTTCATCAGTTTCTCTTCAGCATCCTCTTTCTATTCATCCCCTTCATGTGATTATGGAAATGAATTAATCTTGTCTCTTATATAGACATGATATTCACCATTTCTTGATTCTTGATTCTTGATTCTTGGTGTGAAAAAAAATCTAGCCAATTCGATTTAAGCTTAACTCCAGATTTATCTCGTAGTTATCTTCTTACCAACTGTACAAATATTCTTTAAATCAATCACTTAACTCTGGTTGAATAAAACAATGAAAACAACTAGTTAAGTCTATCTTTAGCTCTTGCCAGCTAGATATTTTGTCATTTTCTGAACTCTTTGTTCTGTTGGTCAACTCTGTAGTTAGTCATCGGTGACAACTGCCAGTTCTGTTGGTGTGACTCCAGTCAGCTTCAAGATCTTCGTCTATTGGGTATCATTGGATTTTACTCATCGGGAAACTCTATTTTCAGCTCGTTGGGCATCTTGTGATTTTCCTTCATCGGGCAACACTGTCTTCTGCTCGTCGGGTATCACTGTGACTTTGGTTCTTTGCCTTTTACTGATGGTGTGCACTCTGTTGGTGTTATCTGTCACTTAGTGAATACTTGAATTTTATGCATTTCTAAAAGTATAATCTTTGTTCCATTTATTCTCTGAAGTCTTTGGCATTATTTACATGACCAAACAAATGATATCAAGTTGAGATCAATGACAATACAAACCATTAACTGATTTAATGTCTTGCATTATCTTCAACTTAACATTATCAAACATTCAATCAGTTACATTTCATCAAACACCATTAATCACTTGTTCATTGAGGGCACAATCAAAGGTTTGAACAATCAAAGAACCCATTCAACTCCATCATTAGGTACTTACTAGCTTTTGAGAGAGCCAACAATGACACAAAATAGAAAAAAAAAAAAAAGGAAATAAAAAACTAGTGCAAAGAATTTTGAAATGGGAGATTGAGTTTTTGTGTGATTACATCCATACAAGTAAATTTATCTAAAACAAAGAGATGACAATATTGTACCCAAGTATTATAGTCCTTATAAGGTATAACCAAATATTGATAGTGTATCAAATTAATTGGACTTAGGTCTATGTTAATAATTTTTTTTTCCAATTTTCCATGTTTTATATTTGAAGAAGGCATTGGGAAAAAAATTGTATCCCAAAAAAAGTTACTTGTGATCAATGAGGGTATAATTATTTTGGATCCTAATAGAATTCTTAAAACATACACCAAGAAGCCATAAAAAGGGTAACCATTAAGTATTTAATAAAATAGAAGAACTTTCAAATTAAAAATTCTACATAGAAAATTGAGGATTTTGGGAAAAAGCATCCATGTTTGATAAATGTTAAGGGAAACACTTGTCTAAAGAGTGGGTATGATATTATCTTAATCTTATATGTTCCTAGCGTTATGAGTAGTTAACTTGTATCTATCATAACTCCTACTTAAGTTATATAACTTTTTATTATAGTTGTAATGTCATAAATTGCACCTGTACAATATCACATCACTTAGGCCTCCACTTTAGGCAAATCAAATTTAATTTTACATTTTCACCTTCTACCAATCCACCCTTTTATCTACCTCATCTACTTCTAACCATTTAACCTAGATCATTTATGTACATGTGCATTCCATAAAGGCTTTTGTGCATCATGTCAGAATAAATGAGAGGGGGGGGGGGGGGGGGGGGGGGNGGGGTGAATTAGTGGCCTAAAAAATATTCTAATAAATTAACTCAAAAACTTATTACCACAATTATAAGCCTCTAGTTATCTTCAGTCCTACAAGATGAATGCCTTTGATTAATCTTATCAAATAACTACTTCTCGGAGTTCAATGTTAAACCTTATTCTTACTATTTACCGATTAGCAGTCTTTCATTTACTAAAAAATAGTAAATTACTTAGTGTATACCGATCAATCTAGATTAGTTATGTGTAGTGAAAAACAATAAAGTAATGACTCATAAACACATTGACACATATTTTTTAACGTGGAAACCCTGTTAAGGAAAAAACCAATTGGGACTGATAACCCAAAATTTTCACTCTTCTGAAGTGAGCTCGGTGAAGAGCCAACCCTGTTAAAGGTTAAAAACACACTATTAGGTGTGACCTTGTTAGAGGATTTAAATAGAATAGTTTGTCACTTGTTATCTGGCATCTCTATGCTACCTTTATGACCAGACCCTGGGTAGTTTTTCACTTGGTATCTGGCATCTCTATGCTATCTTCATGACCAAACCTTTTGATACTCCTTAGGATGTATCACAATATTTAAAGGATTGTTAAGTCCTGCTCGGCTAACAAAATTTATGATCCAATGGTTAAATTCAAACAGTAAATGATTTGTTCACATATACAACTATACTTTGCAAATTTTCAGATCTATTGTAAGCTCATAATACCTTTTTGATCAATGTATCTTTTCAATAAATTTTCTCCACTTCTTTATGCTCTCTGATGTTCTTCTTCTCTGTTGCTCAGTGTCTACAGAAATATAGGTTTGTTCTTTAGCTTGATTGATCAGGACTGTGTGAAGTCTTTCGCCAGTTTATCTTCAACATCCTCTTCTTCTATTCACCCCTAATTCACAATGAATTATCTTGTCTCTTTATAGACAGGATTTCACCATTTCTCAGTTCTTGAATTTCTTGTTCTTGGCGTGATCCACAATTCTAGCCAATCTTGCTTTAAAAATTTACTTCAGTTTTATCCTGTAGATTTCTCTTTGACAACCAGAATAAAACAACTTTAAATCTCTTGCTTATCTCTGGCTTTCAACTTGTTGATGAAAACAATATTAACAACTAGTTAACTTCATATTTAGCTCTTTCTAGTTAAGTCTTTTGTCATTTTTGAACTTCAGTTCTTTTCGGTGTTTAACTCTTTGTTTGCTTTGGTCAACACTTCAGTTCTCCTCGGGTATCTCTATTTGGGTTGCCTGTCTATTGGGGTTGTCTGTACTTCAGGGTTGTATCTCAGTCGGGGTTGTCTATCCTTTGGGGTTGTCTGTCTGTCAGGTTTGTCTATCCATTAGGTTACACTATGATTCTGCTTGTTGGTAATACTTTCTTGGGTTTCATGTTCGAGTATCACTGTGACTTTCCTCTCGGGGTTTTCTATCCATCGGGGTGCACTTTCCTTCGGTTTTTGTAGTCACTTAGTGCATACTAAAATTTTATGCATTACTAAAAGCATAACCTTTATCTCTTTGGTTCTCTAAAGTCCTTGACACAATGTATATAACCAATCATATTATATCAAGTTGACATCAATCACAATATAATACATTAACTGATTTAATATCTTGCATTAACTTTCTGCAGCTTGGTGATCATCAACTTAACATCTTCAAGCATTCAATAACTTATAGTTAATCAATCTCTCCCTTTGGCATTGATGGAAACACACTATATTATTACTAATACATTATGAAATATATCAGTTGTAGCTCATTAATCTACCAATCTTATTGTACTATAACCAATACAAATGTCTGGATTTCGGTAAGCTCATATAGCTTATATTTTTTTCTTGCAGAGTGCTTTCTTCAATCTTCAATCCCTTCATTGGATAGATGTAGCAGCTTCTAATTCTGTCTTTGATTTTTTCTCTCCCTTTGATTGTTCCTATCCTTGATCATCTCTTTTTCCTTTGATAGCAGTATAGTCATCTCTCCCTCATGATACTTCTCTCCCTTTCAATAGCCATGATGGATATTTCATATGTAATCTCTTCCTTTGGATATTATCTCCATTTGGATGATTCTGATGGATATTTCATATGGATAATGGATATAATCTCTCCCTTTGAAAACAATGCCAAACAATCCTTTCTCCTTAATATACTCCTTGAATTTCCTTTCCATCAGCAATATAATGACTCTAGTTTTCAGCGTAGATATGTACCTTTCTGTGTACTGATGTATCTATGTTGTCCATCTCTTTTCTTACATCAACATGAATGATTTTCTGATTGAGTGTAGGCTGATGCAGCCTCCTAGTCATCTTACTGACAAATAGACAAGGGTTGGACCCCTAGTCTCTTTCTTAGGTACTCAAATGTATCTTTAGGCAATGGATTTGTGAATATATCAACTAATTGTTCCTTGGTTTGAACATATTCCAGTATCACCTCTTATTCTTGCACTTGTTCTCTTAAGTAATGATACTTGATAGCAATATGCTTTGTCTTAGCATGCATGACTGGATTCTTAGAAATGTTTATTGCATTGGTATTATCACAATAGATAATCACTGGTTCAAGAATTTTCATATTCATACCTTCTAATAACTTTTTGATCCAGGAAATGTTGGAGCAATTTGCAGTAGCAACCACATATTCTACTTCTGCAGTAGATTGTGAGATGCATCTTTGCTTCTTATTGATCCATGTGACAAGTATGTCACCCATGAAGAATTCTCCTCTAGTTGTGCTCTTTCGGTCATCTAAGTTTCCAGACCAATCAACATATGTATATACTTGAGGCTCAAATTTGCCTTCTCTTTTATACCATAAGCCATAGTCCTCGGTGTTCTTTAGATATCTCTAAATTCTTTTGACAACACTCATGTGTGATTCTTTGGGATTAACAGAGAATCTTGCAACTATTCCAACTACATGTGCTATATATGGTCTAGTATGAACAACATACATTAGTTTTCCAATCATAGATCTATACAAGGTCTAATTTACCTCATGTGACTTATCTTCTTTTGTCAGCTTGCTTCCAGTTTCCATAGGTGTCCCAACTGGCTTGGAATCTTCCATCTTGAATATCTTCAATACTTCCTTGATGTATTTGGATTGTGTGATATATATGTCTGCATCCCGTTGAAGAATCTGTAGACCAAGAAAGAATTTGATCTCTCCAAACATCGACATCTCAAACTCTTTGCTCATTTCATTAGCAAAGGATTTACATAACATATCATTACCCCAAAATATGATATCATCAACCAATATTTCAGCAATCATAATATTTCCATAAGTATCTTCTTTTAAATATAGATTGTTATTTTCACTTGTTCTTACAAATTCAATGCTTACGAGATAGGAGTGAAGTCTTTCATACCAGGATCTAGGTTCTTGTTTCAATCTATACAAGGATTTGTGTAGTCTACAAACCATGTTTATCTTGTCTATGTCAACAAACCCTTCTGGTTGTTCAATGTATACCTCTTCTTCTAGTATTCCATTTAGGAATGCAGATTTGACATCCATTTGGTATACCTTGAATCCTTTGAATGCAACATAAGAAAGTAAAATTCTTACTCCTTCTAGTCTAAAAATGGGTGCAAAGGTTTCTCCATAGTCAATACCCTCTTCTTGTGCACACCCCTTGCATATTAATCTTGTTTTGTTTCTTGTGACTTATCCATTCTCATTCAACTTGTTTTTGAATATCCATTTTGTACCGATGACATTCTTGTCATCTAGTCTCGATACTAATGTCCATGTCTTGTTCTTCTCACTCTGTTCTATCTCTTCATTCATAGCACTAACCCATTCTTCATTTTCAAGTGCAGTATTAACAGATTTAGGCTCAAAATCACAAATTAAACATCTAGTGTTCAGTGACTTACTTCTTGTTCTCATTTCAGCCTTCTTGTCTCCTATGATCTAGTTTTGTGGATGATTTCTTCTGACATACTTGGAAAGTATCAATTCATCTCTTTATTCATCATTTTGATCATCATCTTGACCTTCATTTTGATCTCCATCGCTCAGAATATCATCTTGCTGATTTTTGGTATTTTCAGCCTGATGCTCGGGTGCATTGTTCTGTTGCTCGGGAGTGATACACTATTTCTTGGGTAGAGTGTTAGGTTCTTTAGTGTAAACAAAATTGTTGTAGTCTTCTATTTATTTTCTACTTTCTTCATTATTTTTCTCTACATATTCATCTATTCTAATATTTGCACTTTCAATGATTTTGTTAGAGGACTTGTTAAGACATTTTAAGCCTTGCTCTTGGTGGAATACCCTAGAAAGATACCTTCTTCACTTTTGGAGTCAAGCTTTCCATTTCTATCATCTTTCAAAATATAACATTGACTATGAATTTTTTTGAAGTAACTTACATTGGGTGTGTATCCATACCATAGCTCATAGGGTGTCTTTCTTCAATTGTACTCTGTTCAATGTGTATATAGCAGTACTGACAGCTTCCCTCTAGAATTTTTGAGTGATTCTTTTCTCTATCATCGGTATTGTTTCATAATTAACAATGGATCTATTTCTCCTTTCAGCAATCCCATTTTGCTATGGTGTTCTTGGTGATAAACATGTCTTTTAATACCATGTCCATTGCAAAAGTTAGTGAATTCATCAGAAAGAAATTCTTGTTGGCAAGTTGACTCCTAGAGGATGCATGACCTATTTTTTGTTTTCATCATGGAAAAAAATTCATACTAAGTTTCTGTCAAATATAACTTAGAAGATAAAATGACTAAGTATGGAAACAGGGCAGACAGAGATATTTAGCGATCAACACATTAGCACACATGCAAGAGATTGAATCAAAGTATGCACACTCAGATATATGTTTTATGACATGTGTACATACTACTTCCAAACATGCATAGTATGGAATGATAGTACGCAGAAGTTACAAATAGATCAGTAGACCAGCAGTCCAGAAGACAGAGCATGAAAGCTGACTAGTGTTTTGATCAGTGTGAATTATTTTGTTATGTAATGGCTAAGCGCCTTTGATTATATGTTTGTAATGATGCAATTAGTATTGTTGTAAACACACTTGAGCCAACTTGTTTGGAAGCATTATGTATTATGTTTTAGGGCCGACTATAGTCTTGTTTTGAGTTACGCCTATTCAGGTATGAATATAAAAGTATGTAATGTAAAGTTATGTTACAAGTGTCATTTATGATGTATGAGAAAGATATAGAAGAGTAGTATGATGAAGTCAGTATGAGATAAAGCTCTATAAGAGAGTAAGAGCGTCAACACATACACGGAACTGATCAGACAATAGTGTCATGACAACAGTTCACTTTTTGTATAGTATATATCAACTTTCAGAAGGTTGTGGCCTTCATCCTATTGGGCAGTGAGCCTAGGTAGTGAGCCATATACCTTTAACAGGGTTTTGTAAAAGACTCCTAATAGGGTCAGACCTTTAACCAGGTCATTATACTCATATTGTAAAGACTGCTTCTAACACGGCAAAGGAACTTTAATAGGTTCATTATACTAGTACAATATTTATGGGTACTAATTCCCACCGGGGTTTTCCTTTGATCAAGGTTTCCCCGTGATCATATCATGTGTTATGAGTTCTTATGTTAAGCTTCATTGAATGTATGTTTGATTTATGTTTAAGTTGCTGAAAAGTAATTAATATACAAACACTAATTCACCCCCCCCCTCTCAGTGTTTCTAGCAATTGGTATCAGAGATCTGGTCCTCTGAAAGAAAGTTTAACCACTTGAGGAGATCATGGACTCAGCAGAAGCAAAACATTTGAAAAAGAATCTTGAAGTAGCTCTTGAAGATCTAGACAGATCTGAAAAAGAAAATGAAGAACTTAGACTAAAAGTTGATGGCTCACAAATGCTTATCAAGAAACTGAGAAAATATTTGAAAGATTGTTCTACAAGTGATTTAGGGAAAATGGTCAAAAAGCTCAATGAAGAGAATATGTCTCTGAAAGATAAAATTGAAAATCTGGATGAACAGCTAACAGACAGTCAAATTGCTATTGAAGAAAAGATCAAAGAAAGCAAACAATAAGAAGATGAACTCTTGAAAGCAAATATGAAAGTCTTGGAATTGGAGAACATAAAGAAGAAAATGGAATCTGAATTAACAAAAGTAAAGGATAAGATTGATAAACTCCACACAAGCTTTGATTCACTTCAATCCCAGCTCAATGCACAAAAGCTAAGAGGCGACACTACTGGTCTTGGATACAGTGTAACACAAGTTGAAGAAAAATCATTAGAAGAAAGAAAGAAAGCACACGAAGCACCTTCAAAAGAAAATAAAGTTGAAAGTATTGTAGATCCACATAAAGAAGAAATCAAGAAAGTTAACAAAACTTTTTATGCATGTAACAAACATGGTCATTTGTCAAGAGATTGCAAAGAGGTAAGACCTTTCAATTGTTATTGTTTCTCCTATAATAAGTTTGGTCACAGGGCTATACATTGCAGAACAAATCAAAGAAATCAGTCACAATAGAATCAGAGAAGAATGAATCAAAACAATCAAAGAAATCAACCTCAAAGAAATTTGCAGAACATTACATGTCAGATATGTAACTACAATGGACACACAGCAAAGTAGTGCAACATGATGAACAAGAAAATTAGAGCTCCCATCATTTTTCACACATGTGGAAAGGTAGGACACATCTCAAGGTTCTGTAGATCCAGAACTCAAAAGAAAGAGGATCCTAAGAAATCACTATTTGAAGAAGAAGGAGAAGTCAAGTTTGTTCAAGAAAAAGAAGATTCAAGAAAAAATTGGATTGAAGTAAAGAAGGACAATGATATTGACAAAGTAGTTGATGCATCCATAGTGGATGCATCCTCTATTTTGGTTGAATAGACCTTCTTGGTCTGAGGGGGAGCTATTCTAGCTCAGGACCCTTGCATGGTTAGTATACTCACCTCTAAGTATGCACCTATGAAATTATGTTTATGATCATAGTTGGATGAAGTATGCATACATGCGTTATCTTTAACGCATCCTGAATGAAGTTTGAGATTCACTGTGAAAACTGTGTACGGTTGCAAACATTAAATGCAGTAACTTGTATAAAAATATGTAAGTCTTCAATTGTCTTCACATTTTCACTTGAGATTACAAAATTTGGAGAGCACAAGAGCACTGAACATAACAGATTTGGTGGTTAAGAAGCATGGTTAAGAAGTTTGGAACGAAACCCTAGCAGTCACGCCGTTTCGAAATTTTGTGAAACCCTATTTAAACAATCATCAAGTAAGTATGGCAACTCCAATTGTATTTGATATTGCAGAGAGGAAGAGATTTGTATTTAATAAGTCTAGAGGAAGGAAGAAAGCACCCACAAATCACCTATCATCAAGGAACACATGGAGCAAAGCAAGAAATACTCAAGCTCCTCCTGAGGTAGGATTTAGACCTAGTCTAAATGTCTTAAAGAATAGAATTGTAAATGAAGGGAGACTAGACACACTTGCTAAAGTCTATGACAAGTATCAAGAGATTGATAAAACTGAGATACATTCTATGATCATATCTCATATGATTAAGTGTAAGAAGTCAGTTCTTGAACTCAAGACAATGATACCTGATAAGTTATGGAACTTACTCGAGATCATGAAAATACATGCAATTGAGGAAGACATGAGGATAAGAGAAGAAACATTGGATAATCTTCTCCCTATATGCTCACATGATGAGAAGGAAATTCTATTAGATCTGGTGAAGCCTCATCTCAGAACCAAGACAAGGGCTCTATAGATTATGAACAAAGAGTATGAGCAGATAGGTAAAGAAACTGAAAAGGCATTTGCACAAGTGTTTATGGATAGACACATGTATCCATCTACGGTGCCTACAAAAAAGGTAACTCCAGCTCCTCCCAAATAAGTTATAGAACCAGTGATTCAGATAGCACCTATGATAGGTCCACAGGTTTCAGTGCCCTTAGTGACAATAAATTCTGACACAGCAAAAGACTCAGAAGATACTATAGTGGTTGATAATATCAAGATATCTATGACAACATTTGACAAAGTTGATGAAGCATTTGTAAGCACTAAAGAGATGTGTACTAATGATACATTTGTACAGTAGGATGAAGGTCCCTCCAATGATCCAATAGACTTAAATGAAGAAAAAGATATTCAAGACAATGAGACACCAATCAAGGAGAAACCAATAAAGAGTGAATGCATGGATACTAGTCAAAACACTATGTTCACTCCATCCACTTTACCATCTACTTCATTGTTGTCAAGGTTAACTCTTGATTCAACAAGTCTAGATGCATGGGGAGAAGAGGACTTAATGAAGATAAACATGCTAGCTATGGAAAAGGAAAAAGAAAAATAGGTTATGAGGAACCCTCTTTTCTTGGAGTCAGTTAACATTCTGAATGATTTAGTACCTGTAGACAAGAAAGTAGCCAAGATTCAATCAGTTGAAGATGTTGACAGTATTCTAAAAAGCTTCAAAGCTCACTTTAAAGATATAGTAGACTTTGCTACTAGAATTGCAGAAGATGAAGATAAAAAGGAGAGATTGAATGAATTGGTAAAGAATTTTACCTTAGACCTAAAATCTTTAAAGATTGGGAAATCCATATTGAAAGAATTGACAGCTAAGGGAAAGAAAGTTATAGCCAACTGCATGGATAGAGTGAAGCTCACCTCTGAACACATCAAGAAGATTGAAGAGGCTGAGATCATGGTGGACACTATCAAAAAATTAGTTGAGAAATCTACCCAGGACATGAACATATGTAACAATGTCTATCAAGGTCAGTTAGACAAAATTAAAAAGGCTAAGTTGGAGATCAGCAAGATAAGAGTTAGACAAACTCAGTTGAGAAATGCACTTGCACCCTCTCTAGCAGTTCTAAATGAGAACATCCAATAGATTGATGCCACCATTGTGACATATAATCAAGGTCCTTGCATGGATTTGATGAAGATGGAGAAACTGACATATTCCCTATGCACGCATCTTCAGACAGTTGAAGCAATGAAAGTATATTGGCAGAAAGAGATCGAATCTCTTCAGATTATGTACCCTGAAGTCTACATGGAATAAGTATCTTGAGACTCACAATTTTTTGTACACCTTTGTCATTAATGACAAACAGGGAGTAATAGAGAATGTGTATAGATGGGAGCAGTATATATGATAGACAGTTTTTGTGATTAAGTCATTTTGAGAAATTTGGCCACATTCCTTTGTTGCCATAAATGACAAAGGGGAAGATTGTTGGAAAGTTGACTCCTAGAGGATGCATGAATTATTTTGTGGTGTCATCATGGCAACAAAGTCATACTAAGTTTCTGTCAAAGATAACTTAGAAGATAAAATGACTAAGTATGGAAATAGGGCAGACAGAGATATTCAGCGATCAGCACATCAGCACACGTGCAAGAGATCAAATTAGAGTATGCACACTCAGATATATGTTCTATGACATGTGTACATACTACTTCTAGACATGCATAGTATGGAACAATAGTATGGAGAAGTTACAGACATATCAGTAGACCAGCAGTCCAGAAGACAGAGCATGAAAGCTGACTAGTATTTTGATCAGCGTGAATTATTTTGTTATGTAATGGCTAAGTTCCTTTGATTATATGTTTGTAATGATGTAATTAGTATTTTTGTAAACACTCTTGAGCTTAATTGTTTGGAAGTGTTGTGTATTATGTTTTAGGTCTGACTATAGTCTTTTTTTGAGTCGTGCCTATTCGGGTATGAACATATAAGTATGTAATGTAAAGTTATGTTACAAGTGTCGATTATGATGTATGAGAAAGATATAGAAGAGTAGTATGATGAAGTCAGTATGAGATAAAGATCTTTAAGAGAGTAAGAGCATCAGTGCATACATAGAACTGATTAGACAATAGTGTCATCACAACAGTTCACTTTTGATATAGTATATATCAACTTTCAGAAGGTTGTAGCCTTCATCCTATTGGACAGTGAGCCTAGGTAGTGAGCCATATACCTTTAACAGGGTTTTTTAAAAGACTCCTAACATGGTTAGACCTTTAACCAGGTCATTTTACTCATATTGTAAAGACTGCTTCTAACAAGGCAAAGGAACTTTAACAGGTTCATTATACTAGTACAATATTTGTGGGTACTAATTCCCACCGGGGTTTTCCTCTGATCAAGGTTTCTCTGTAATCATATCATGTGTTATGAGTTCTTATGTTAAGCTTCATTAAATGTATGTTTGATTTATGTTTAAGTTGCTGAAAAGTAATTAATAGACAAACACTGATTCACCCCCCCTCTCAGTGTTTCTAACAATTCACATCCTCTATCTGATCTTAATAATTTCAATTCCTTACCACTTTGTTTTTCTACCATAGCTTTATACCATTTAAACATCTTGAATGCTTCTGATTTTTATTTTAAGAACATAACTGTCATCATTTTAGAATAATCATCAACAAAGAGAATGAAATATCTATCACCATAGTAACTCTTTGTTCTCATGGGTCCACATAGATCAGTATGGACTAATTCTAGAACAACATTAGATGTATGGGATTTGCTCTTGAAACTAGACTTTTTCATTTTACATTTTTGACAATTCTTAGACATGATATGCTTGAGCTTTGACATGCTCGATAAGCCTCTTACTTATCTTTTATTTCTTATCTTAATCATGTTGTCAAAATTCACATGACATAATATTTTATGTCACAACCATATGTCTTTGTTTGTAGCCATTAAACAAGTGGTGTTAATATCATCAAGATAGAATAGGTTACCTTTTGTCTATTCACCAATTCTGATAAACCTTCCTGATTCATTAAAGATATTTGCCTTCTTATTTTCAAATCATACTCAGTGACCTATGTTATTCAGTTGTGAAACACTTAATAGATTATAGTTAACTCCTTTTACCCAGTATATATTTTCACATTTGATCAGGTTGTTCAACATAATAGTTCCTTTACCTTCAACTGGACAAGGTGTGTCATTACCCATTCTTACTGATCCACCATTGCAGTACTCAAAAGTTTCAAAATTTTATTTATCACCAGACATGTGGTGAGTGCAACCAGTATCTATAATCCAAACATCATTCTTACTAACCTTAGATATGAGTGCAGTCTCTACATACCTTTTTTTTTATAATCATCCTTCATGGCCACAAATACCCGCTCAATGTCTTCATCAGATTCGGTGTCAGTATATCCATCTCTGTTCTCAGCCAAGTAACAAGATTTATTTCCTTTGTCCTTGTAGTCTTGGGTATTTCTTCTATCAGATTGTCGATTTCTTTGGTAATCTCTATTATCACTTCTATCAAACTTATTTTCATATGACCTGTCATTACTTCTGTCATCTTTTATTCTGTTAGGAAATCTAGCAACAAACTGTCCAATCTCTTTACAATTAAAACATACAAGTTGTAATATACCTTTGTATCAACCTTTGCCTCTCTGCAATATTCTAGCCATTAGTGCTTCAATCTCATCAAGATCTTGGTCATCACTATCACTTTCACTATCATTTCTTATAGTGTGTTTATGACTTGACTTACTTATTTTCAAAGAAGATTTGAATGTAGACTCAATAGATGGTAAGACATTGTTATCAAAGTTATTCATCTCAAATGAAATAAGTCTTCCAACCAAACTATCTAGAGTGACATTATTGTTTTCTACTACTCTTATTTCTTGTATCAAAGATACTCTAATATCATATAAAGGTAGTAAGGTTATTAGGATTTTACATACCCCTGTTTCTTATTCAAGTATGCCTCCAACTCCTCGGATAACATTGACTACATCTTTTATTCTTCAGCTGTACTGAGTGATATTTTCTCCTTATCTCATTCTTAGGTCATCAAATTTACCTCTTAGGATTTCTACCTTAGCTCTTAGTACATTAGCATCTCCTCCATGTACCAACTTCAATTTGTCCCACATTTTCTTTGCAGAGGTGCAGGTTTTGACATCTTAAATTCACCATCGGAGAGTGAGGAAGCAAGTTCTATCATCATAGAATTATGCTCATATTTTTCTCTTAATTTCTCAAGTGTGTGGGGTCCTGTAGGAAACATATATTCAGTATCCAAGTATTGAGTAACATCATTTCCAATACCTGATAGGTGGATTCTTATCCTACTTTGCCATGATGCAAAAATGTCCTTGTTCAACTTGGGCACATCTTATTTGCTCATCTTGTGATCTTTTGCTTAGGTCTTGAAACCTTCCTTCTAAGCACACAAGCTCTGATACCAATTGTTAGAATAACTAAGAGGGGGGTGAATCAGTGGCCTCAAAAATATTCCAATAAATTAACCCAAAAACTTATTACCACAATTATAAGCCTCTAGTTATCTTCAGTCCTACAAGATGAATGCCTTCAATTAATCTTATCAAATAACTACTGCTCAGAGTTCACTGTTAAACCTTATTCTTATTGTTTACCGATTAGTAGTCTTTCATTTACCAAAATACAATAAATTACTTAGTGTATACCGATCAATCCAAAGTAGTTATGTGTAGTGCAAAACACTAAAGTAATGACTCATAAACACATCGGCACATGATTTTTTTAATGTGGAAACCCTGTTAAGAGAAAAACCACTTGGGACCGGTAACCCAAAATTTTGACTCTTCTGAAGTGAGCTCGGTGAAGAGCCAACCCTGTTAAAGGTTAAAAACACACTGTTAGGTGTGACCTTGTTAGAGGATTTAAATAGAATAGTTTGCCACTTGATATCTGGCATCTCTATGATACCTTTATGACCAAACCCTGTGTAGTTTGTCACTTGGTATTTGACATCTCTATTCTATCTTCATGACCAAACCTTTTGATACTCCTTAGGATGTATCTCAATAGATAAAGGATTGTTAATTCCTGTTCGGTTAAGAGACTTTATGATCCAATGGTTAAATTGAAACAGTAAATGATATGTTCACATATAAAACTATACTTTGTAGATTTTCAAATCTATTGTAAGCTCATAACACCTTTCTGATCAATGTATCTTTTCAATACCTTTGCTCCACTTCTTTATGATCTATGATGTTGTGCTTCTCTGTTGCTCGGTGTCCACATAAATATAGCTATGTTCTTTAGCTTGATTGATCAAGATTGTGTGAAGTCTTTCACCATTTTATCTTCAACATCCTCTTCTTCTATTCACCACTAATTCACAATGAATTAGCTTGTCTCTTCATAGACATGATTTCACCATTTCTTAGTTCTTGACTTTCTTGTTCTTGGCATGATCCACAATTCTAGCCAATCTTTCTTTAAAACTTTACTTCAGTTTTATCTCGTAGATTTCTCTTTCACAACTGGAATAAAATAGCTTTAAATATCTTTCTTATCTATGGCTTTTAACTTGTCATTGAAAAAAATATTAACGACTAGTTAACTCCATATTTATCTCTATCCAACTAAGTCTTTTATCATTTCTGAACTTCAGTTCTTTTCAGTGTTTAACTCTTTGTTTTCTTCGGTCAACACTTCAGTTCTCCTCGGGCATCTCTGTCTGGGTTGTATGTCCATCTGGGTTGTCTGTCCTTCAGGGTTATCTATCCATCTGGGTTGTCTATCTGTCAGGTTATACTATGATTGTGCTTGTCGGTAATGATTTCTTGGGTTTCATGCATGGGTATCACTATGAATTTCCTCTCGGGGTTCTCTGTTTGTCAGGGTGCACTATCCATCGGTGTTTGTAGTCACTTAGTGCATACTGAACTTTTATGCATTACTGAAAGCACAACCTTTATCTTTGTGATTCTCTGAAGTCTTTGACACAATGTATATAACCAATCAAATTATATCAAGTTGACATCAATGACAATACAATACACTAACTAATTTAATGTCTTGCATTAACTTTCTGCGGTTTGGTGATCATCAACTTAACATCTTCAAGCATTCAATCAGTTATAGTTCATCACACCATACATTTATCCCTCAAATATTTGTGGTTGAAATGGTTCTTGGAGTGCTACTATATGATTCTTGGTATTGTAACCACTATAGAATTCCAATTATGTCATAACACCACCCAGTCCTCCATATCTCTTTGGTTTGAACTTATTTCCACAACTCTAACACTATGATTCATTATCTCAATCTCTCACTCTCATCTCCCACCACTTTCTCCATTTTCTAGTTCATTTTGTCTTCATTATTGCTCACAATGAAGCTCTCCCAACTTGGATGCTTTTCTTATTCTTCACTCCAACAAGCCCTTAGTTTTTGGTATTTTAGGGAAGTGTCTTCAACCTGGGTTATATCATTTACATTATCACAATGTATCTTTCATTATATTATTATTGTTATTTATTATCTGTCATTTAATCTATTCTAATCAATGTATGTCCATCCTGGATATCCGTGGAGGTGGGCAGACCAAAATAGGAGTTTGTCCATGCAATACCCCTCTAACCCTAACATGTATTTAATATGCTTGTTGGAACCTAGGAAACATTGTAGGAACTTTTATGATTATTTTGCTGACATAAGCATGAATCTATCTAAGGTGCTTATCTAACCCATTATGTTCTAACCATAATCTAGTTTTGACAATGATAAAAATATCAATACTTTTAGTTACTTTTTTTAATGTGTTTATCTCTACTTATTGATGACATATAACTGATTAAATGATTGACTATATTAAGTTGAAGATGGTGCAAGACATTAAATCAGTTAATGGTTTGTATTGTCATTGATGTCAACTTGATATCATCTGTATGATCATGCCAAAGACTTTAGAGAACCAATGGAACAAAGGTTATGCTTCTAGAAATGCATAAAAGTCTAGTATTCACTAAGTGACAGACTACACCAGCGGAGTGCACACCATCGATAAAGATAGAGATTAAAGTCACAGTGATGCTCGACGAGGTAAAGATAGTGTTTCCCGATGAAGCAAAATCACATGATACCCGATGAGGTAAAAATAGTGTTTCCCAAAGAACAAAGATCCAATGATGCCCGACAGATGGAGATCCTGAAGTTAACTAAAGCGACACCGACGGAACTGGCAGTTGCCACCGACGACGAACTGCAAAATTGATCAACGAAATAGAGAGATCAAAAAATGACAAAATATCTAGCTGGTAGAGCTAAAGGATAAACTTAACTGGTTGTTTTATTTTTTTTATTCAATCACAGTTAAGTAAGTGATTTGTACAATTGGCAAGAAGATAACTACGAGATAAATCAGGACTTAAAGCCATAAATCAATTTGGCTGGATTGTTTTTCATGCCAAGAATCAAGAATCAAAGAACCTAGAATTAAGGAAAATTATGTCTATTTAAGAGACAAGAATAATTCATTCCAGAGTGGACAATATGCAATCAGATACACGGGGGAGTGAACTGATAGAAGATGCTGAAGAGAAACTGATGAAGGCTTAACTTCATGCAGTCCTGATCAATCAAGCTGAGGGAGAGCTAAAGTATTCTGCAGACACCAACGAACAGTGAATCACAGCATCATAGAGTAGAAAGAGTTAAGTACAAAGGAATTAAATTGATAAATTGATCAGAAAGACATTGTAAGTAAATAGATCTGAAAATCTACAATTCAGTTGCATTAGAAACATGTCATTTTGTTTCAGTTTAACCATTGAAGCATTAAAGTCTCTTAACAGAGTATGAATTAACAGTCTTTTGTAATTGAGGTATATCCTAACATATTACCAGAAGGTTGACTCATGATAGTAGCACCAGTCTTACCTAAAGCCTATTGACAGTCTAAGAAGGAGGCTACTTCAAGGATGGTAGTAAGATTTTACATAAAGCCTATTGACAGTCATGAGATTGATTCAAGGATGGTAGCATAGATGCCAGATACTTAGTGACAATATATGTATTGAAAATCCTCTGACAAGGTCGCACTTAACAATGTGTTTGTAACCTTTAACAGGGTTGGCTCCTAACAGGGCTCACTTTAGAAGAGTGAAAATTTGGGGTACCGGTCCCAGTGGTTTTTCCCTTAACAGGGTTTCCACGTTAAAATCCTT
>MU223514.1:1155668-1169893 GCA_018584345.1 Thuja plicata | reverse complement strand
CATCCTCTTTCTATTCACTCCCCTTAATCCCATTCATAAATGAATTAAGCTTGTCTCTTATATAGACATGATATTCATTATTTCTTGATTCTTGGTGTGAAAAACAATCCAGCCAATTAGATTTAAATCATAACTCCTGATTTGTCTCGTAGATATCTTCTTGCCAAATGTACAAATCATCTTTAAATCAATTACTTATCTCTGGTCTAATAAAACAAAGTAGACAACCAGTTAAGTCTATCTTTAGCTCTGCCAGCTAGATATTTTATCATTTTCTGAACTCTCTATTCCGTCGGTCACCATTGGATTTAGTTGTCGGTGACAACTGACAGTTCTATCGGTGAGACTCTAGTTAGCTTCGTGATCTCCATCCATCGGGCATCATTGGAATTTTACTCATCGGGCAACACTATGCTTCTGATCGTCGGGTATCACTGTGACTGTTCTTCTTTTCTCTATCTGTCGATGTGCACTCTGTCGGTGTTGTTTGTCACTTAGTGAATGCTTGACTATTATGCATTGCATAAAGCATAACCTTTGTCTCTTTGATTCTCTAAAGTCTTTGGTATTATGTACATGACTTTATAGATGATATCAAGTTGACATCAATGACAATACAATACATTAACTGATTTAATGCCTTGCATTATCTTCAACTTAACATTTGTCAAAAATTCAATCAGTTATGTATGTATGTATTCATTTGGTGATGCAGGTATGCAGGTACTGAGAATCAACTTCACCTGGCTTCACAAGTCTGAGTGTGCCCTCAAATCCTTGATGATTTTTTTTGTAGAGATAGTACCAAGGCCCCTGCATAAGTTTCTCTTTTTTCATTATCCAATTCAGGAGCATTGGGTTCCTAGTTTGTCAGTCAGTTATTGGGGTAAACAACCCAAATTCACCTCACCCGACGGAGCATGGTTGTGGATAGTGCCTTGTGGTTACTTGCATTCATTTGGTTGTATGGTTTGTTTATTATTTCATTGTCACTTTTGAGATGATTCTCTGTTGATCTTTGCTAAGTTGTGGGTTTCATGCTTGGTCAGGAGTTTTGCTTGGTTTGCCTTGTTGACAGTAGTTGATTTTTAAAAAAAAATCTTGAGATTATCTTTTTGTGTTTCATAGTTGATTGATTGGCCTCTTTTGAATACTAGATTTATTTTGAGGCATGTGACATTATTCTATATGAGCATTATATTTTATAGTAAGCATATACATATGTAATAATATTGATGTTGTGATCGGTTGATCTATTATCGTGTAGATTATAGTGTTTTTATTTGTCATATATATAATTATATTTGAATGTGGATGTTTTTGAATATTATGTAATATTGTTCTATGGTAAAATATAATTAAGGTGGTATTTATTAATTAATATTATTAAGTAAGAATATTGAGTATATTGTTGGTTAAGGGCAATTTGTTATAGATCATAATTATTAATTTATAAGTGAATTCATTTTGTATATGAATACTTATCCTAAGGGTAAGTATTTACTAATTGGTATATTAATTACATTATATAAAAAAGGAAATTAAAGGTATAAAGCAAATAAGCTATATTTAATAAATGCTTACCAAGAAACTATAGTTAAACAAACGGCTAATAAACTATTTGTTACAGTATGGATGGAGGATGTTGAGTCATATGCAATTGTAACACCCCGCCAAGGAGCCCTTGGCTCCAGGACATTATATTCAGTAAAAACATACAGATAATTTTTTCTTTAAAATAATGCACTACCCTAAATTAATCAACACATTAAAATATCATTTGATTTATATCATAGAAGTCGAGAGAATAAAGAGATTATACTATTTGTCATGCTCAATTAACAAATAATTATCATTGCATACCTAAATACTGCAACTTTAATTTTGCATTATGACCACCATGTCCAACACGTGTAACTACACACACGTCTAACCAACTCGGTGTAAACATTAGATACATGATCATAAATAAATGCTTTATTGATATCTTAGCTATTTGAGGCATTATTAAAAAGAAGGAAAATAACTACATTAAAAACTTTAAAAAAAAAAGCTAAAAGGACTTGACGTAAGTCTCGGGGGATCATCTCTGATGGCCTTGCCTACGTTCATGCTCAGAGACTTTGTAGTTCACCGGACTCTTATTCTATACCATATATTCATAAAATCAAGAAAGTGGGTAGGCAACCCTTTCTAGGGTCCTATTCCCTAGACAGTTTTCCCATCGGCTACGACCCACTTAGGTGGAACATGGATGAAATCCTAGACTTAATTAGTAACTTGATACTAATTCCATAACTTAAGGTAGAGTTTAAATAATACTATTATAGAGATTTATTCATTCATAGATCTCCTCACAAGGGTTTCTCAAGGACCTACACATATATTCAAAATTGATTGAACCATCATACCATTATAAAATAATATGTCATTTTTTTATTAGGTATCTAGTTTATGAAGTATCAATCCTAAATTATAACATATAGGATGAGCAAGAATGATACAAGGGAGGTTTACCCAACCTTATTTCTAATTCTAATAATAATTTCTTATAAATAAAATAAAATCAATATCTTTGCAAGATTCACCACTTAGTAATTATTTTTCATAATAGTGTGAACTTAGCAACCCTATCAAAATAATAACTCAATAAATAGGACTATTCTATAAAGAATTGAGAAATGAATGACAAATAAATTTTAATTATAATATAACAAGTGAGTGTACTAAATAGATTATTTACCACATTCATGCAATGAATATTCTTTAAACTATATAGTAACCAATGTGTAGACATTAATTACAGAATTAAAATAGTTAAAAATTTATAGTTTTAACATAGAATCAATTTTATTGGCGCAAGTCATTATAAGAGATTATCTTTCAATAACTTTCAAATTTTTAAGAGATGACTTAAAAGATTATCTTTCTAAACTTATAAGATAAGCAAAGCCAAGACATACCTGATTTCCTCATTGTTTTGATCTGAAAATTGTTGATCATATATTTAAAGTAATAATTTTATAACTATCTATAATTCTTATTAATAGAAAAAGATTTATTTCACTTAAAGAAATAAAACTCAAATTCAACCAATATCACTATTGCATATATATTCTAGCACCTTCTTATTATACATAATCATTTGTATGTATCCAATAGATAATCTTTCTTTTTATCTAGTGTAATTTATATTAAATATAACTTTGTTTCTAAATATTCATGCTCTATTAAAATTTGTGGTAATTGTTAAATTTAGAAATTTTTAATAGACAAAGTTAATTACGTATAAGTTCTATGAACCTTAGCCAACTTCAAGACTTTAATATGATTCTAGAGGGGAAGAAAGTGTATAAGATGCCCTAGTTTTAAGAATCCAAAAATATCCAACAATTTATGGACAACTACATTTGCAACTTTACAAGATAAATATCTAGCTGCTTATACATTTCAACAAAATAACACCCACTTAAAATAGCTATAACTTTCACATATGTTAACGAAATAAAAAAATTCAATATGTTTCAGAAAGGGGAGAATGTGAAGAAGAGAAGCCTTAGATTAATTTTTAGAATATCATAACCAGGTATGAGCAGATTTCTCTGCAACAAAACTAACTTATTTCATCTGAAAGATAATTTATTACAATATCTAAAATATAAAGAAATAGTGCTCAATAAAATTAAATTATTAAATTACACAAGTTAACAATAAGGCACCACAAAGGCATATTAATATCAATTTAATATAATCTACAAATTTACAAAACTAGATTAAAAGATAAATCAGTATTGTTAAAATATTCACATTTCAATCCCATAATATTTTATTTCATACCTTAACTTGTCTCCTACAAAGCATAAACAAATAAAAATAGTAGCATAGAAAAATTTAAATGGCTGCGGATAAGTAAAAGACTGGTAGAGTGCACTAACCTAGAAAAAAAAGAATTAGGAATAAAATGACTGATCTAGAACAACAAAAGCATCAAAGAATCAATGTCTAATAAATTTCCAAATCTCATTGAACAATGTAGCCACTGAATAGAGTGATAGGAACATTAATGGATGATGAAGAAATACGTGAGAATATTTATCAACCATGGAACACAATTTAAAGCAATTTCCCATAGCGTACAATTAAACTAATATCACATAACTGGTTAAGGGTACTCACATCTTTTCTCTGTTAGATATGTACAGAGGGTTCATTGTTGAATGTATGTTGAAATCTATTATGTATGTGCTGGTTCATCCCTTTTCTTGATCTTGAATATGCTCATCCATGAAAGCTCCTTCTCTACAAACTAGAAACTAGACTTTCAGACTCATGCCAATCTCCTCCATGTGAATTTATTTCTCTATTTTTATCCCCCTTTACAAATTACATCATTCTCAATATATGCAAAGCTGCTTGGAAATTAGTTATCCCTCCTTTCTCCACCAACCGTTCCCCTCTCCAACCAAAGAGTCACCACGCTTCAAATAGATATCTTTAATTATGAGACAATTAGAAAATAATAGAGATGGTCTTTCATATAATAGTTGCTTTGTTTTTATTTTAAAAACCATATTGTTGCTGCATTGATGATTAATTTAATCTTTATACATGTATCTTTAAAGTATATCAATAAATATAAATAAGTAAAAATATTTGCTTTATAATTAAAATATTTATAATCTTTGATAACTTTCTTAATTAAAATATATAATTTTAATATATAATAAAATAATAATGTAATGAATATTACTATTACAAGTTGTCTTGTATATTTTTTATTTATTTATTAATGAATTAATAATTTTGTCAAATAAATAAATAAATCAAAATAAAATAGCAATGACACATAAAATTAAACAATATATTTAACTATCATAAACTCTGCATAGACACGCATTATAACTATCAGAAAATAAAGAGGGGTTACTTACTCGCATCTATCCCTATTGGAGTACTTACCAGCGACGCTCCTCAATGACTTAGAGTTAGAGAGGCAATACATCCTCCCCCCTAAGATGAGACTTACTCCTGGAAGTCAGAAATGCTGAAATGGAAAGACATCACACATTAGATCTTAAACACATTTTAACCGATATCACATGGATACTTGATCCTTGGATCCATGCACTATATAGAGAATAATCCTCATAACATGGTTAGGCATAAAATATATATCCCAATCAATTTTATTATTCCCAACTAGGATACCTTCAACTTGATCAAATATTAGTATGGAAATAACTTTCCCTTTAATTATAAAGTAAGAACAAAGGTAAATAGATTGAACCACTCAATTTACCTTAAAATATATCAAAATGTTACAATTTCCTTCTCTTTTCAACACATATAAATCAAAATTCATAAAACGTGGTAATAATTGCATCTGACATAGTGATACATTTCTATCTAAAATGAAACATTAAGCATATCCAAATGTGCATTAAAACAATCATACCAGTCCACATCACAAGGATCAGGAGTGGATATGCCTCTCTAGACAAGCTCTCACTCTAGGATACAATATCATCTCATCTATATCCAGAATCCATAATCTATAATCAATACCTCACTTAGTGGCTTGATGGTGTCTTGGGTCATTCACACAAAGGCCCTCCACAGAGGTCCACATGTCATATCCCTTGTTTGTGTAAAGTGGTTAGCCTGCAAGGAATAGACAACACACATAGGAAGGTAGTGGATACTAACTGCATAACAACCTCACGTACCCCATTCTCAAGGGTTCCCTATGTCTACTTCCTTGTATACACTCACCATGTCTGCCTCATGCATATTTATTGAGGAATCACAACACAATACAAGACCAACATTTAGAAATATCAAAAGAAACTAGTTTAGCCACCAAAGTTCATAAATAATAGAAAGAGAATTATCAATCTCAACAATAAGATAAGAAGAATCCAAGATGTTACAACAATAAATTACACACAAGATAAATTTCATAAGTCATGGCCAAACTATCATAGGAAAAAGATGAGAAAATTGTTGGTCTACAAAAAAAAGAAGATAAAAATCACCATAAATTGAACATCACATCACTGTGTGACTATATGTAGCCACCTCATGAGGAAGGAGGGAACAATTTCTGGCTATCACAATAGCCCTTCATGTTGTTGGACCCAAGCAACACTACCCACATGGCATGGTGGGTTCACCTCTGCAACGCCCCCACATCGGGTGGTGCAGAATGAACATACCAACACACCCAACATGACCATACACCAAGTGGAGAAAGAACACTCTGGTCGTATGTCGCATGGTCATGTTCTTCGTAGAGTAGGCACGTGTAGGACACACCCCACATAGCGATGTCTCTCATAGATCACCGCCATAGCTAGAGGTATACATGGCTAGGGCCAACCCATATGCCTACCACATCTATACAACCGAGCATCCATGGGTGCCCACTACAAGCAAGCAAGAATCTCCAATTTGCTCTGCATCAAGTAGGAAAGCATACATACATATAGTGCGCCTTCATGTAACTATCTACATGGCATTGTGTTCTCGAGCTTAGCTCACTACCATCAGAAAAATGACATCATCACCTCACACTATGTCGACACATTAGTGGGGTGTGGCATCGTATTCATTGCATCATGTCAGAACATGTGCGAATATGGTATCCATCACAAAATGGGCTAAAAGAAACCTCCCTCCACATTATGGACCACATAGAATGTACATATCCATAAATCATATATTTTCTCATAGAGGCTCATATCAAGTACTGATATTGTGCTCAAGAACTGTGGAGATTGGGCTAAACTCTTATGAGCCACATGTACTAGTCCATCATAAGGGGAAGTATTTAATACTTTCTTCCCTCGAGTAGTGGAAGCTAATGTCACTTTGTGCCACCATTATATGTACCCCACATACCTACCCGAGGAAATGGTGATGATACTACCCCTCCACATTATGACTTACCAATACCATGGGTTGGCACTCAGCAGGGTAACAAAGAAGCAAGAAACACATGAGTGGTATGGTTCTCTCATACCTTATCCAAAACATAACTTTTGTGGATGGGCACTTGGATTGTACCACCCCATGGTACTCAAACAATTACTGGTTATACACAATACCCAACATAAGAATTAGCACTCATTTTATCATATTTACAAGAGAGTACACAATAACACCATATTTTATCCATATGTTCCAATTTTCTTATTTTCACAATTCACATTGTTTTTACTTGGAACAAAATTCCAATGACATATTTAATCACATTCCACCTCTTCATGGGCATATGCCAATATCCAATGTACACATATCAATCTCAACCTTTAACATAATATAGAAGGTATCTGCAAGATGACTTAAACTTATATATACAATAAGGCACAAAGAACAATGATACATTATGTCACTCTTTTATTTCTCCAAGGTTCATTGAGTCAACACACATTTGTTCTAATTAAGGAAAGGAAACAATAAACTTGTACTACTCACATATAACATCATTATAAACCATTATGGGCATACACTTTTCACCCAATCAAGGGCACTAAGAGTGCACCAAGTATCATCTTTTAAAATAAATGAATTATCTAGGTACTTCTACTACACATGATAAATCCTTCCAAGAAAGACACATCAAACCATATAGACATTTTCGAGACACTAGTATTCACTAACATAATGATTTCAATAACCATAAGGAAATACATTGAAGAAAATTAATAAGGGTTACAACAATATTTGTCAACTAAAGTCTCAATTGTCTTATATTTCAATTCAGTGAGCATAATCAGATCATTACTAAACTTACCACCATTTCAAGAACAAACAATTTCCTAAAAGAGTCAAGAAAATATTATATCAACCCTAGCTCTTCCTTCAATAATTATCCCAAAATAACACATATTCATTTAATTATGAAAGCCCCTAATTTTATCAATATAGTTAACCCCTACATAGACCTTCAATCAAAAATGTACCTTGGGGAATTAGGTCATTTATCCAGGAATTCTAGTGTTGCAACTTAATTAATAAGGTCCTAAATTCCCCTTCCGTACAAAGATTTGGTTTTCAATTCTTTTCTAAAATAGGGAAAAGGAAAGAGAGATGCAATATTTTGACCCTTACAATAACCTATAATACATATGCAATAACTTCATCATTTTGACTCTATACGAATGAGTACTACCATGGTAATATCTTACTCCTTGTTATAAATGCAAGAAATTCAATTCTAACTTATAAGAGCTCATTAAGTAGAATAATAGATTAGACATATCAATTATGATGTAAATTTAGTATTTATAGGAAAATAAAGTGTTTAGCCTTTTCAAATTAATTAAGTAACTTGAAATCACTATAACAAGCACTCAGAATGATAAGTTTTAGAGATAGGACTAGGAGGCAAGGTTTACTACTACCAACATTTAATGTACATAACAACTTATCATAATACTTTGAGTCTTTCAAGGAGTATTGCAAGAAGGTGACATAAATGTATGAGGAATTCATTAACATTTCTTTATTAGAAAGATATCCACTATCTATGAAAGTACTTAGGAGACTCATTCATTAATTCTAGAATCCAAAACATAAGTAATTGATGTGAGACCACTTAATCATAGAAGAATAGGTATTCTTTTGAAAAATAAAGTAGCATGAATACCAAGAACATAGTTCTTATATCTAGGATCCTATCTTACTAATACAACGATAAAATCAAAAGCATACTATGCAAAACACTAAGAAATAAGTGAGCTGTGAGTCCCAGAGTTCCCAGTGTGGCAACCTAGGGCTTTGATACTAGATGTAACACCCCACCAAGGAGCCCTTGGCTCTAGGACATTATATTAAGTAAAAACATGCAGATTATTTTTTTTATAATAATGCACTACCCTAAATTAAGCAACACATTAAAATATCATTTGATTTATATCATAGAAGTCGAGAGGATAAAGAGATTATACTATTTGTCATGCTCAATTAACAAATAATTATCATTCCATACCTGAATACTGCGAATTTAATTTTGCATTATGACCACCATGTCCAACATGTGTAACTACACACATGTCTAAACAACTAGGTGTAAACATTAGATATATGATCATAAATAAATGCTTTATTGATATCTTAGCTATGTGAGGCATTATTAAAAAGAAGGAAAATAACTACATTAAAAACTTAAAGACAAACCCTAAAGGACTGGACATAAGTCTCGGGGGCTTATCTCTAATGGCCTTGCCTACGTTCATGCTCAGAGACTTCATAGTTTGTCAGACTCTAATTCTATACCATCTATTCACAAAATCAAGAAAGTGGGTACGCAACCCTTTCTAGGGTCCTATTCCCTAGACAATTTTCCCATCGGCTACCACCCACTTAGGTGGAACATGGATGAAATCCTAGACTTAATTAGTAACTTGATACTAATTCCATAACTTAAAATAGAGTTTAAATCATACTATTATAGAGATTTATTCATGCATAGATCTCCTCACAAGGGTTTCTTAAGGACCTACACATATATTCAAAATTGATTGAACCATCATACCATTATAAAACAATATGTCATTTTTTTATTAGGTATCTAGTTTATGAAGTATCAATCATAAATTATAACTTATAGGATGAACAAGAATGATACAAGGGAGGTTTACCCAACCTTATTTCTAATTCTAATAGTCATTTCTTATATATAAAATAAAATCAATATCTTTGCAAGATTCACCACTGGTAATAATTGTTTTTCATAATAGTGTGAACTTAGCAACCCTATCAAAATAATAACTCAATAAATAGGACTATTCTATAAAGCATTGAGAAATGAATGACAAATAAATTTTCATTATAATATAACAAGTGAGTGTACTAAATATATTATTTACCACATTCATGCAATGGATATTCTTTAAACTATATAGTAACCAATATGTAGACATTAATTACATAATTAAAATAGTTAAAATTTTATAGTTTTAATGTGGAATCAATTTTATTGGCACAAGTCATTATAAGAGATTATCTTTCAATAAATTTCAAATTTTTACGAGATGACTTAAAAGATTATCTTTCTAAACTTATGAGATAAGCAAAGCCAAGACATACCTGATTTCCTCGTTGTTTCGATCTAAAAATTGTTGATCATATATTTAAAGTAATAATTTTATAACTATCTATAATTCTTATTAATAGAAAAAGATTTAATTCACTTAAAGAAATAAAACTAAAAATCAACCAATACCACTATTGCATATATATTATAGTACCTTCTTATTATACATAATCATTTGTATGTATCCAATAGATAATATTGTTTTTATCTAGTGTTAATTTATATTAAAAATAACTTTGTTTCTAAATATTCATACTCTATTAAAATTTGTGGTAATTATTAAATTTAGAAATTTTTAATAGACAAAGTTAATTACGTATAAGTTCTATGAACCTTAGCCAACTTCAAGACTTTAAAATGATTCTAGAGGGGAAGAAAGTGTATAAGATGCCTTAGTTTTAAGAATCCAAAAATATCCAACAATTTATGGACAGCTACATTTGCAACTTTACTAGATAAATATCTAGCTGCTTATACATTTCAACAAAATAAAACTCACTTAAAATAGCTATAAATTTCACATATGTTAACCAAATTAAAAAATTCAATATGTTTCGAAAAGGGGAGAATGTGAAGAAGAGAAGCCTTAGATTAATTTTTAGAATATCATAACGAGGTGTGAGAAAATTTCTCTGCAACAAAACTCACTTATTTCATCTAAAAGATAATTTATTAGAATATCTAAAATATAAAGAAATAGTGCTCAATAAAATTAAATTATTAAATTACACAAATTAACAATAAGGCAACACGAAGGCATATTAATATCAATTTAATAGACCCATTAATGGGACTAGAAGGGTTCAACCTTTGGCGGGAAATCAGAAGGATAAACCAAGCACATGGCAACCCCCATCTCCTGGATGGGTCAAAATCAACTTTGATGGTGCCTCCCAGGGAAATCCAGGTGTCTCAGGAATTGGTTTTGTTGCTTGAGATGAGAGAGGTGACATTCTGGCACTTGGGCCCAAACGACTGAAAGATGGGACCAACAATGAGGCCGAATGCTCTGCAGCTGTAGAGGCCATCCTAATGGCGAGAAAATTAGAACTAAGGTGATTCCATTTTGAAGGGGATTCACTTCTTGTTGTGAATGGGATTGCAAAGGGCTAGATGGATACATGGTACCTAAACAAACACATAAAGAGGATTCGGGTACTGATGGCCAAGTTTGAAGATTTTAAAATTACACATGTGAAGAGAGCTACAAATGGTTTGATAGATAAATTGTCCAATGTGGGAGTTGACAGGTCCCTAGAGGACAATTTTGAAGTGTTCGAAGACTTGAGAACTAACCCCTAATAAGTCTTTTTAATGTTTTCGGAGACCATAGAATATACACTAAATTTGAAATTCTCACTACATTGAGAAAGGCCTCAAGTTTGGCTGGCACGTGATGACTCGACCGTGATGACGGTGGAAGTAGTGATGTGGAGCCTTTTTGCTTCATGATCCAGGAGGTGATGATGCAATCTCGAAGTCAGGGGATTTTGTGGTAAGTGAGAGATGTGGAAGGACAAGGCATAGTAATGAACTGCCAGAGGGAGTTAATTCTGAATGGTGGCATTTGAATGTCATGTTTTGAGAGGCTTCAACAACCTTTTTATGTCGAAGTTGAGGTAGAATGCAACACATAGTATCAACAAAAATCCCACAGAGTATAGCAAGATGGAGGCCAATTTCTCTCTACAGACGGATGGATAAATTCCTTCCTTCGTGGGGTCGATCACGGTGAAACGGCTTGGAAATATTTTCACTGAGGACGGGGATGATTTCTAGTCTATACTCGGTGAAATTTTTGGAGAGCACTACCAACAATCTTGGTGGAAACCTCGCACCAATCTTGATGTGTCCTCATTGTTCATGGCGTTGGGCCTAATGGTGGCAGAATCCAAAGATGAAGTGCGGACTATGGTTAAATAATGTATGGCCATCAAATGGATTGATGGCATTGAAGAGGTGTTGCAAAAGACCGAGGTGGGTGTAGGCCTGCACAAAGGAAATGACCCCATCCGTATGATAGGCCATGGGTGGCGTGAGCTACAACCACTAGTTGTCTGGTCATCAGCCAGCCCCGAGGATACCCACCTCGCTTGTACGCATGCTGGGTGGAAGGATTTGTTGGAGGTGTTGGAAAAGAGGAAACAGGAGGCGCGAGAAGGCGACGGGCTTGGGAGAAGGATATGAAAATGCACCTTGATTAAGTCCACCGCAACGGTTGGCAACAATGGAAGACCCCAGGTGCGATGGAAAATCACAACAAAGCTGGGGAGGAAGGCACCCAAGGGGAAGAGCAGAGTTCGGGGGTTGGGTGATGAAGTTGAAGAAGGTGGCACGGGCAGGGAGCAGAATTCAGACATGGTGGATGGTGGAAGAGGTTTTAGAAACTTTTCCAAGGAGGAAGCTGCGGCTTGGTTTGGTTAAGTGTCTGTGTTGGGGTTTTTTGGGCCATCTTTTTGTATAGTTGTAGCCATTTATGGTCTCCAATAGTATTTTAGGGGAATTTTGTAGTGTATGCAACATCTTTTGGGTTGGGAATTTGAAACACTTTCATCTTGTAGCCATGCTAGGCAACAATGTAACCTTTGTTTTTAAAAAATATCAATAAAATTACACATTACCGATCAAAAAAAAAATCAATTTAATATAATCTACAAATTTACAAAACTAGATTAAAAGATAAATCAGTATTGTTAAAATAGTCATATTCTAATCCCATAATATTTTATTCTATACCTTAACTTATCTCCTACAAAGCATAAACAAATACAAATAGAAGCATAGAAAAATTTAAATGGCTGCGGATATGTAAAAGAATGGGAGAGTGCACTAACCCATATAAAAAAAGAATTAGGAATAAAATGACTGATCTAGAACAACAAAAGCATCAAAGAATCAATGTCTAATAAATTTGTAAATATCATTGAACAATGTAGCCACTGAATAGAGTGATAAGAACATTAATGGATGATGAAGAAATACGTGAGAATATTTATCAACCATGGAACACAATTTAAAGCAATTTCCCATAGCATACAATTAAACTAATATCACATAACTGGTTAAGGGTACTCACATCTTTTCTCTGTTAGAGATGTTCGGAGAGTTCATTGTTGAATGTATGTTAAACTCTATTATGTATGTGTTGGTGCATCCCTTTAATTGATCCTGAATATGCTCATCCATGAAAGCTCCTTCTCTACAAACTATAAACTAGACTTCCAGACTCATGCCAATCTCCTTCATGTGAGTTTATTTCTCTATTTTTATCCCCCTTGACAAATTACATCATTCTCAATATATGCAAAGCTGTTTGGAAATTAGTTATCCCTCCTTTCTCCACCTGATGTTCCCCTCTCCAACCAAAGAGTCACCACACTTCAAATAGATATCTTTAATTATGAGACAATTAGAAAATAATAGAGATGGTCTTTTATATAATAGTTGCTTTTTTTTTATTTTACAAACTATATTGTTGCTACATTGATGATTAATTTAATCTTTATACATGTATCTTTAAAGTATATCAATAAATATAAATAAGTAAAAATGTTTGCTTTATAATTAAAATATTTATAATATTTGATAACTTTCTTAATTAAAATATATAATTTTAATATAGAATAAAATAATAATTTAATGACTATTACTATTACAAGTTGTCTTGTATATTTTTATTTATTTATTAATAAATTATTAATTTTTTCAAATAAATAAATAAATCAAAATAAAATAGCAATGACACATATAAAATTAAACAATATATTTAACTATCATAAACTCTGCATGGACGTGCATTATAACTATCAAAAAATAAAGAGGGGTTACTTACTTGCATCTCTCCCTATTAGAGTACTTACCAGTGAAGCTCCTCAATGACTTAGAGTTAGAGAGGCACTACATCCTCCCCCCTAAGATGAGACTTACTCCTGGAAGTCAGAAATGCTGAAATGGAAACATCACACATTATATCTTAAACACATTTTAACCGATATCACATGGATACTTGATCCTTGGATCCATGCACTATATAGAGAATAATCCTCATAACTATTGGAAATACAATATTGGGAAAGCAAGATGCTGAGAAGGGGTGGGGGGGGGTGAATCAGATCTTCAAATTTTA
>MU223514.1:1111698-1138480 GCA_018584345.1 Thuja plicata | reverse complement strand
TTGAGAGAATATCCAATTAATTAAATAAATATGACCTCATAATTGCTTTTTCTCAATTATCTAAATAATTAAATTCAATTATTGAAATGAGGATATTTATTTAATAATTAAATATTATTTAATTCCTCTTCATGTGTCTCAGCTAAAGAGGATGAATTTAATTTAATTAAAGTGCTAGGACTTTATCAATTAAATTAATTCGATCATTGGGTTTGTTTAGCCAAATAGATATTTAGGAATTAATTATGATGTATGATTAATACAGATTTAGGATTTTCTATATTTGACACTCAGGTCAAGTAGAGTCAGTGAAAACTCAGAATTGCCTAGTACAATAGGACTTTGATGATTTAGAAGAATGACAAATGCAACAAAATTGGTTAGGGTTGCAAGATGCCAATTTTGGGGTGTTACAAAAACAAACTGGTCCACAACCATACATAAATGTAATTGATCTATCACCTAGTAGCATCCATGACAGTAAATAAATAACACAATACATAGAATTTTGGTAACCCAGAAGCCTAATAAGGTAAAACTAGGGTGGGGATGACACCCACAAAAATCTTCACTACTGTAGCAATAAAGTGTGCCTATTAGGGCTACAAAGTTTTATCACAATATGTAATCTACCTAGTTAAAGGTCTGCCCAGTTAAGAGCTATAGATCATTACAATCTACCTTGTAAAAGGATTTAAACTTACAACAAAGTAAGCACTTGGCTAAGAGGTTTAGAAAGGTTTGTTAGAACCACTCTATTAAGAGATTTCACCTGATATGTACCTATTAGAATGTATCAAGATATGTTCCTTCGATATGCACTCTGATGCTGATAATGGATCTCCTCTTTTCAATACATTCTCTGATCTAATAATCTGATATATCTGTACTCTGCTGCTTACTGCACTTTCACTCTACTAGATCTATGCTTCCTCTATCAAACTAACCCTTTGCACATCTCTCATGTACGCACATAGCTTCTTTCTATATTCTTTCTATATCACACCTAATTAGGGTAAGACGCAATCTTAATATACTTTACGAATTTGTCAATTAGATCTAGATCAATGATCAGGATCAAATGCTTATGCCACTTAGGCAATCCAATTTTCTAATTGTCTCCATGCCACATAGTGGGATAAAATAATTAAATGCGTAATTATCCCATTGAAAACATTAAATGCTTAGATAAGTCGGCCCAAAATAGTTTACCTCAAAATTGGTGTCAATCCTGACATACAAAAAAAAACTATCTTGCTCGACACACAAAGATTTTGTCACTTAATATACTGAACTTGGAAACCATGTGACTCAAAAACTAATATCCTCTCGATAATGATTGTGCTGGATAGATCGACCTATACTAGATAGCTTGGCCGCAGTGATGACCGGCTAGAACTACCTCGATAAATGACTAAGTGTGGGACACTAATAATCAACAGAACTTAGAGATCAACAATCTCCCCCTTTGATATTAGTGGCAAAAACACTTATCATTTCTTTTTCATCCACAAAATTTTTCCTAAGTACACAATGTACTCCCCCTTAGATTATACTACATACTTCATACATTATCTACATAATATACATGCCTTCTGTAAAAATATTTATACCTGGTTCTGTGCATCTTTTTTTGTTTCCTTTGTAGTTTCCCCCTTTTCAGTTTCCTTTCCCCCTTGTTTTTGTCAGTGATAGCTGTGGGGGTTAAGTTGTATTTGTCCAAAAATGGTTTATGAAGTTATAGTATTAATTCAAAAGATGTATCCCAATTATCCTTAACAAACTTCATAGCCTGCAACTTAACTTCTAGCTCGACAGCTAGACTTACCAAACTATCTGCAATAGAGAGATGATAATCTCTCTTGATAAATTCTTGTGCAGCTGATAGTTCCTTCTGAATAACCTCCAGATGAGGTATCAAATTATCCTGAATTGTTATTAAATTATCCCTGATGCGGCCATCTTCAACCATAAGCTCGGCTAATCTCCTCTGTGCATGAGTGAATCTATCAAAATGTATGGTGCTAGAACTAGCATCCATGCTCAATAAACTTGTTGTTGACTTCATATCTAAATGCAACTTCTCAATAAGTTGTTGATTCTCCTTTGTAAAGAATATATCATCACATAATCTTTTATACAAGGAAAATACATTATTAGCAACTTCCTCAAGAATCTCAATAAGAGAAGAAAGTTCAACCTGTTTAGTAGAAATATCTCTAGATATCTTCTCCAAGGCTTTGTTCTCAAATCTTCTCTTAGACCATTGCAATAGTTTTTCATTTGCCTCAATGTTCTCATCAGTAACTTTATGCTCAATGTGAACTAACTGTTCCAGTATTGGTGCTTGATTTTCATCTTCCATCTCAAAGGCTTGAACAAAAATATCCTTTATGTCATGCATAAATTGCTTCTGCTTTTTCTCTCTTTTCATTTCCACTTGTCTCTTCTTCCTCTTCAATAGGTCTTGAAGGGTCTGAATCTTCTCATATTTTAAACTCTCAGGATCCCATTTAGGAATCACAATGACTTCATCCAATGTGACATTTAAGCTTGGTGACTTTTTCTTTTTTAGCTTCCTCCTTTTAAGCTCTAGTGAGATGATACCCGACTCAGCTTCTATGGTATATTTTCCTTTCTCAGTATCAATTTCAATTGCTGCCTTCATCTGAGTCAAGATTACCTGCTGATCAGGCATACTTCCTATATTAGGTCCAGTGGGAGTAGATGTTTTAGAGTGTGGTAGATCCACCAACACTTGTATAGCCTCTTGTTCTATAGGCTTATTTGCAATTTCCTCCATCTTATCTCCACTCTCTAAAACTGTTTGTACAACCTCTATAATAGGTGGATTAGTAATGATTACCTCCTTTTCTCCTTCTATGTCAGTCTTGACCTCAGTTGTACTAATAGGTGATTGGATACTTGTGTCTACCAGCTCAGTCTGATCCTCAACATCCATATTACTATTTTCTCCAAGTGTAGTGTCAATGGGACTATCCATTGTCAAATCTATAATTTCCACATCACCTTTTTTCTTTTGGGGTTTAGTCTCAGTCTCTGTCTACTTAGTAGAAATTTCTTCTTCCATTTCCTTCAGCTCTGAGGTGCCTTCACCTTTCTCATCGGCCTTCTTAGTAATTAACCCAAAAGTTTCCTTCCATATTTTGGTGCTCTGTTGTACTACACCTTCAACATCATTCTTCAGAATTGCATAGGCTCTTTGTTTAGGAATAAACTTCCTTTGATATTGTTCAATAAACTTAGCATCTATTTCTTGGTTAGATCAAGAATGACCTTAGCTAGTGTTCCTTCCCTTATCTATCTTTCGGTCATTAAAGCATACTTCCACTTCTATGATAAAATACCATAAAGCTCTATAGGAATAAGATTGCCTATCTCTACAAGTGTCATCTTAAATGTGCATATCATATCTAGTAATGCTTCCTGAATATTATGCTTGTTGGCTATGCTTTTCTTCTCATACTTGATAAACGTAAATCTTGTTAAACCAACATTTCTTCTTAGGTTCTTACATACCTCATCAATATTGGTCATTGGTTTATGTGATGCTATAGGTATGTTGCTGACTATCTTCTCCTCATCTTCTTCTTCTTCCAAAATTAGTTTCCTCCTCGGTCTCTTGACAAGCTTGCTCGATAGTGCCTTAGTTCCAACTGGTTTTCTCTTTCCTGAATTGCTCTCACCAGTAATCTTCTTTGTATTTATCTTTGTTGTCTCAGCTTGTACAGAAATAGTTGATGCTCTTTTCCTAGGCCGGTTAGCTATAGGAGGGGTAGCCTTAGATTTGGCTTGACTTGGTTTAGTTGCCTTAGAAACTACTGGCTACTTCTCTTTTCCTTTCACAGTGACCTCTTCAGGTTCACTCTCCTATTCTTCACTAGACATATCTTCTCCATGTCTTGTTGATAAGCCCAAAGGTGCATCCTCAACTTCTTCACCACTCTCAATACCAACCATCTTCTTCAGATTTTTGACAATATTTTTCCACTTCCTCTCCATAGTGCCGACCTTTAAGTCCATAGAGATTTTAGACTTTGCTTCTTCATAGTTTCCAAAATGTTTTGTTGCACTATCAATCTCTTCTGCCAATAGAGTTGTTATTGCTGCAGATGTCTCATCAACATTCACTTCATAAGGTAGTGGCCTTAGCCATGATACCCTCGGCATTAAAGCCTGCACATAGGTGTAATCTGTGTCTACTAGGAAACATACATCCTCATAATGTTTCTCAACTAGTGATCTAGGAATTCTACTCCTTAATCTCATCTTTTTCTTAATTTCAACAAAATATGTTCCCATCACATTGTCAAAATTATCACCTAATTGCTAAATAAATTCATTGATTTGTTGTGTAATAGGTCTGTCTGTTTTCCACACAATGTTTCCTAACATAGGAAATGTATTTTGTATGTAGAATAATATGCAAACGAGAAGAGATTCAAACTTAAATATTGAGTTCTTTGCCTTTCTGATTGAAGCAAGGTTCTTGGCTATTTGCATCAGTTGAAGCTCAGCAAGGTCATAAGTATGATCCTTCTTCACAATTTTCCAAGCCTAGTCGACTACAATGCATGAAACACTATCTAGTCGTCTCGACTGATAAAACTTATGAGCTATAACCCTAACAACAAAATCAAGCTCCAAGTCTATAATAGTAGAGATCATCATCCCTCTTTTGTTCCAAACGGCTCCAGTGAATTCTTATATGTTTTCTTTACTCTGATATCTCATTGTCCTCTTTTCGTTAAGAATTGGATAACCTGTTACTCGATGGATGATTTCCTTTGTAATCTTAACTAGTCCATTTTCCAGCCATATGTTCATGTCATGTGCACGACTCGAAACAATCTTGATCCATTCCATTCTGAACTCTCTTGGAAAGTCTAGGGCACGAGTTAACCCTCTCTCGGCTAAATGTTTGTGTTCACCTTTTAGGGCTCCGTATATGCACAATTTTTTGTAAGATGCTCTTAGCTTGTGATCTCCAACTTCACTTATCTTGCACATATAGCATGACCTACTATCATGAATCACGAGTACCTTCAATGGAATTGATGATAGGGCTCCAGTTAGATCACCCTAGATGGCGCTCTCAGGAACTGCTCAGAAATTATGAGGCACACAGGTGTCGCTCCTTACCAACTGAACTTTTCTCAATTCCTTCTCCATACTCTTCGCTACTGTGGAAGAACTAGTGGCCATGATTTTGAAAGAAAATAGGGTTTCAAAGATGATGAATAGAATACCTCGACAGTTGTCAAAATTTGCACTTTTACTTAGAATAGTCGACGACACGCTGTAGAAGTCTTCGAAAGATCTTTGCTGAAATCAAGTTCGCAAATTGCTCCAACGCTCTGTAGAATTCTCAATCGCAAGGTAAAAGAGTAAGTAACGGCTCTTTCCTTTATAGGTTCCAAAGGTAAAAATTTAGGTTTGCAATAAATGTTTTTCCCGTTGAGTGAGTGGAAAACAACTATCCTCGACTGACTCACAAAACATGTCTATCTCTCGGTTGCAATCCATACCAGCTCGACACATACTAAGGAGCTCGGTCTTAGTGTACAATAATACTTTTGCTCGGCACCTATAGTGCATATTGACTTTGCTGGGTACATGTTTCAAAATTATGTCACGATGCATCTCAACATATGCAGATATGGACTTTGCACTTTATATATTAGGAACTGATAAAAGATATGAGATATAAACACAGTTCCTTACATACCTTCTGTTGCTAAATTAGTGATGATGTGATCACCTGATCCATTGGATTGGGTGACCTCGGCTTCAGTAACTTCACTGTTGCTCGATTATGTTTTCCTTACCCATGTCTGGTTCATCTATGCTCTAATTTCCTCAACAGTAGGAGCAGGTGCTCTTGTCTTGCAATCCTTCCTAGTGTGACCAATTTTTAGATAGTTATAGAAAACTAGGTTTCCATTCATCCAACTCTTAGATTTTCCTTTGAAATGTGTCTTTATGCAGTTTTCTAGAACATGCTCATACTCACCACAGTAATGACAACTATGCCATGTGTTGTAATCCCAATTGTAAGTGTTACCTTTCCTTGGTGCTTTTGCTTGTGTCTTTGATGTCCATTGTTGTTTAGCATGATATCTGCAATCTTGTGCTCTATGTCCAAATTTTTTACAGTTGTAACAATACCCATTGAATCTAAGTGTAGGAGGTGCATCATTTTCCTTTTCCCAACATTCATGTGCTTTATGTCCAAACTTCTTACAGTTAAAGCAATAACCATTGAACTTAGGTTTAGGATTGGACTTACCATTCTTGCTTCGGCACATGTTTTCTATGTGTCCTAGTTTTCCACAGTGGTGGCATACAGGCTTGTTGTTCTTTGTCTTTTCATTCCCCTCTTCACTAGTATTAGATGATTCTTCTTTCTCAGAATGTGTCTTTTGTTCAGTGTGACCTAACCCAGAAGTGTCCTTAGATCTCCTTGACGATTCCATCAGATTCTCAAAATGAGTCAAAGATTCATTAGGTCTGTTCAATCTTTCATTAAGTTCTTTCTCAGATTTCAATTCATCTTTCAATTGACTGTTCTCAGATCTTAGATTCACAATTTCCATATCTTTCCTACTGATCTCCTGATTTACAAGTAGTAGTTGATTCACCATGTCAACCTGATTATTTGTCATTATTTTTACTTCAGGTGTCCTTTCATCAAGTCTGGTAAACATCATTTTTTTGTCTTCTTCTTCCATAGCTTTGTCATCTTCAGCTTTCTTCTTTTGTTCCACTACTTCACATATTCTTACTGTTTGTGCTTCTTGTTCTCTCTTCAAGTTTCTGAATTCTTCACACAATGTATTGTTCCTTTCCAGTAGATCTGAGATTGCTGCATCTCTCTCAATAGAGTTTCCATTCTGAAATAGACTTGTAGTATCTTCTTCTTGATAATGAGTGTCATTCATTTGTTTCGCCAAATATTTCCTATATATCAAGGATTTCCTTAATTCTTGTCATTCTATCTCGAGTTGATGTAATGCAAGCTAAATTTCAATATTTTTATTCTCAACGACTTTACCCAATTTGTAAATCTCCATTTCCAGATCTATACTCTCAAGCTGATTAAAACCTTTTATAGGAGAACTGTGCTCTGATACCAACTATTGGAAATACAATATTGGGAAAGCAAGATGTTGAGAGGGGGGGGGGGGGGGAATNGGGGGGGGGGGGGTGAATCAGATCTTCAACTTTTAACACTTAAAACAAACTGACCCACAACCATACATAAATGTAATTTATCTATCATCTAGTAGCATCTATGACAGTAAATAAATAACACAATACACAGAATTTTGGTAACCCAGAAACCCAATAAGGTAAAACTGGGGTGGGGATGACACCCACAAAAATCTTCACTACTGCAGCAATAAAGTGTGTCTGTTAGGGCTACAAAGTTTGATCACGATATGTAATCTACCTAGTTAAAGGTCTATGCGGTTAAGAGCTACAGATCATTACAATCTACCTTGTAAAAGGATTTAAACTTACAACAAAGTAAGCACTCAGCTAAGAGGTTTAGAAAGGTCTGTTAGAACCACTTTGTTAAGAGATTTCACCTGATACAGCTGTTAGAATGTCTCAAGATTTGATCCTTTGATATGCACTCTAATGCTGATAACGAATCTCCTCTTTTCAATACCTTCTCTGATCTAGTAATCTGATATATCTCTACTCTGCTTCTCACTGCACTTTCACTCTACTAGATCTATGCTTCCTCTATCAAAACAACCCTTCGCACATCTCTCATGTATGCACACACCTTCTTTCTATATTCTTTCTATATCACACCTAATTAGGGTAAGAATCAATCTTAATATACTTTATGGATCTGTCAATTAGATCTAGATCAACGATCATGATCAAATGCTTATGCCGCTTAGGCAATCCAATTTTCTAATTGGCTCCATGCCACATAGTGTGATCAAATAATTAAATGCGTAATTATCCCATTGAAAACATTAAATGCTTAGATGAGTTGGCCCAAAATAGTTTACCTCAAAATTGGTGTCAATCCTGACATACAAAACAAAACTGTCTTGCTCGGCACACAAAGACTCTGTCACTCGGCATGGACTGAACATGGCAACCATGTGACTCAAAAACTAATATCTGCCTGGCAACGACTATGCCAGATAGCTTGGCCTATACTAGATAGTTTGGCCGTAGTGATGACCGGCTAAAAATACCTAGATAAATGACTAAGTGTGGGACACTAATAATCAACAAAACTTAGAGATCAACAATAACATGGTTAGGCATAAAATATATATCCCAATCAATTTTATTATCCCCAACTAGGATAACTTCAACTTGATCAAATATTAGTATGAAAAGAACTTTCCCTTTAATTATAAAGTAAGAACCAAGGTAAATAGATTGAACCACTCAATTTTCCTTAAACTATATCAAAATGTTACAATTTCCTTCTCTTTTCATCACATATATATCAAAATTCATAAAACATGGTAATACTTGCATCTGACATAGTGATACATTTATATCTAAAATGAAACATTGAGCATATCCAAATGTGCATTAAAAAAATCATATCAGTCCACATCACCAAGATTACAAATCACAAGGATCAGGAGTGGATATGCCTCTCTAGACAAGCTCTCACTCCAGGATACAATACCAGTCTCATCTATATCCATAATCCATAATTTGTAATCAATACCTCACTTAGTGGCTTGATGGTGTCTTGGGTCATTCACACAAAGGCCCTCCATACAAGTCCACATGTCATATCCCTTGTTTGTGTAAGGTGGTTATCCTCCAAGGAATAGACAACACACATAGAAAGGTAGTGGATAATAATTGCATAACAACCTCATATACCCCCATCCTCAAGGGTTCCCTGCTTCTACTTCCTTGTATACACTCACCAAGTCTGCCTCATGCATATTTAGTGAGGAATCACAACACAACACAAGACCAACATTTAGAAATATCAAAAGAAACTAGTTTAGCCACCAAAGTTAATAAATAATAGAAAGAGAATTATCAATCTCAACAATAATATAAGAAGACTCCAAGATGTTACAACAATAAATTATACACAAGATAAATTTCACAAGTCATGGCCAAACTATCAGAGGAAAAAGATGAGAAAATTGTTGGTCTACACAAAAAAAGATAAAAATCACCATAAATTGAACATCACATCACTGTGTGACTATATATAGCCACCTCCCGAGGAAGGCAGGAATAACATCTGGCTATCACAATATCCCTTCATGTGGTTGGGCCCGAGCAACACTACCCACATGGCATGGGGGGTTCACCTCGGCAACGCCCCCACATTGGGTGGTGCAAAATGAACATACCATCACACCTAGCATGACCATACACCAAGTGGAGAAAGAACACTCTAGTCGTATGTTGCATGGAAGTGTTCCTCGCAAAGTAGGCACGCGTAGAACAAACCCTGCATAGCGATGTCTCTCATAGATCACTGCCATAGCCAGATGTATACATGGCTAGGGCCCACCCATATGCCTATCGCATCTATACAACCGAGCATCCATGGGTTCCCTCTACAAGCATGCAAGCATCTCCAATTTTCTTTGCATCAAGTAGGAAAACATACATACATATAATGTGCCTTCACGTAACTATGTACGTGACATCGTGTTCTCAAGCTCGGCTCGCTACCATCAGCAACACGACATCATCACCTCACACTATGTTGGAACATTAGTGGGGTGTGGCATCGTATTCATTGCATCATGTCAGAACATGTGCAAATATGGTATCCATCACAACATGGGCTAAAAGAAACCTCCCTCCACATGCTGGACCATATAGAATGTACATATCCATAAATCATATATTTTCTCATAGAGGCTCATATCAAGTACTGGTATTGTGCTCAAAAACTGTGGGGATTGGGCTAAACTCTTATGAACCACATGTACAGGTCCATCATAAGGGGAAGTATTTATTACTCTCTTGCCTCGAGTAGTGGAAGCTAAGGTCACTTGGCACCACCATTATACATACGCCACATAACTACCTGAGGAAATGGTGATGCTACTACCCCTCCACATACTGACTTACCAATACCATGGGTTGGCACTCAGGAGGGTAACAAACAAGCAAGAAACACACGAGTGGTATGGTTCTCTCATACCTTATCCAAAACATAACTTTTGTGGATGGGTACTTGTATTGCACCACTCACGGGTACTCAAATAATTACTGGTTATACACAATACCCAACATAAGCATTAGCACTGGTTTTATCACATTTACAAGGGAGTACACAATAACACCATATTTTATCCATATGTTCCAATTTTTTTATTTTCACAATTCACATTGTTTTTACCTGGAACAAAATTCCAATGACATATTTAATCACATTCCACCTCTTCATGGGCATATGCCAACATCCAATGTACACATATCAATCTCAACCTTTTACATAATATAGAAGATATTTGCAAGATGACTTAAACTTATATATACAATAAGGCACAAAGAACAATGATACATTATGTCACTCTTTTATTTCTTCAAGGTTCATTGAGTCAACACACATTTGTTCTAATTAAGGAAAGGAAATAATAAAATTGTACTACACACATATAACATCATTATAAACCATTATGGGCATGCACTTTTCACCCAATCAACGACACTAAGAGTGGACCAAGTATCATCTTTTAAAATAAATAAATTATCTAGGTACTTCCATTACACATGATAAATCCCTCCAAGAAAGACACATCAAACCATATAGACATTTTCGAGACACTAGTATTCACTAACATAATGGTTTCAATACCCATAAGGAAATACATTGAAGAAAATTAATAAGGGTTAGAACAATATTTGTCAACTAAAGTCTCAATTGTATTATATTGCAATTTGGCGAGGATAATCACATCATTACTAAACTTACCACCATATCAAGAACAAATAATTTCCTAAAAGAGTCAAGAAAATATTACATCAACCTTAGCTCTTCCTTCAATAATTATACCAAAATAACACATATTCCTTTAATTATGAAAGCCCCTAATTTTATCAATATAGTTAACCCCTACATAGGCCTTCAATCAAAAATGCACCTTTAACAAAAATAGTTGTTGATAGCAAATTTAACAAAAATTACAATTCTATTATCTATTATTTTAATTTGATGTTTTTTAATTGATAGATTTATAGTCATGTATCATTTTTATTGTATTATTATTTAAACTTATTATACTTTTATATTTATTGGTATTGAATAGAGTTGTCATTTTTTTAATGAATATTTGTCAAAAATAGTTTCAAATTTGACACTTCTTACCACTAAACTACTAACAAGCTTTTATAACACATGATTACAACTAAGATCAATGTTGAAGAAAAAAATCAATTTGAAAAAACATCCACATTCAAAGAGGTGACCATTCCTTGGTTTTCTACCCAAATCTCACCCTATTATTTTTTCCAATGCAACTTTCCTAGACAATGACAAACAATGAGAAAATTGTATTCCACATCCTTGCCATAAGTAAATTTCAAGCTCATTTAATGTCTTTCCATCATTGCTTTGGCTATCTCATTGAGAGGTTGAGGTACCATTCTCTACCTTTAATGGTGATACACTAAATATCTTAAGTTTGTCACAATCGTTTGCATGTACACTTAGCTATGAAATTGTTCATAGCATCATCTTTATTTCTTACAATATAATCTTCTTCCTCATCTATAGTGTAGTTTGCCATGAATTCTACCTTTGCATTGAGCTCAAAAAATACATTTTTGATTAACAAATCTTCCAAAGAGTCTAGAATTCTCTAAGCAATATACATAATATTTTTCACCTTCCAAATAGTTGAGTTCCAATGTCTAGCCATGTTGACAATCATCATGGAGTTGCCTTCAAACTCCACTATCTTTACACCAAACTCATAATAAATTTGTAGCCCAAGGGTGGAGGCTTTTATTACTTATAATTCTAAAGTTCTTGGAGGCTCCTCCTGTTAGACTTATTGAATTGTTGTTGCCATTGATTGTCATTGATGTCAAAATCTCTATACTGACACTATGAAGATATCAGTTGGTTGTTGGTAGTTTTGGTTATGTACCCATTGATTCTCGATAATGCAACAAGAGTTTCAGTTATACACAAGACAAGTTCAACATGAACATTTTTGGTGTTCCTGTTAGTGTACATTGTCCTACTCATGATCTTTTTGTTTTTGGTGCACTAATATGCTTTTGGTGTTATTTCACATGGACTATTCTACCAATTTCTAGTGCTTGCGTTAACTACATAGTTTCTATAGGTATCTACATAGTTGTACAAGTTCATCAGATGTTTTTGGTATATCGGCTACAATGTATAATGATGATTCATCTATCAGTGGCCGCTTCTTTTGGTCTTGGTTGTGGTAGCTCTTGGAAAATGTAATATACATTTTAACACCTTATTTGTGACCTATCTGTGGGTCATGGTGTAGCATGTAATTGGTCTTATGTATGCCCTACATTTAGGATTGATGTTATGTATTAAATGTTATTGTAATTTCCTTAGCATTGGGGTTGTCACATGTTTGGTGTGAAGCTGACATATGTATGATCAGATACTAGTATAAATAAAGGAGAACCTTTTTGTATCTGTGTGTGGTATGTATGGTGTATGTGGTGAAAAAGATAATGTGAATCGGTGGAAGTGTTGTATGTGAGAAAAGGTGACACAAAGAAGATTCATTCAGTGCTTACATATCGATAGCAGTGGACCAGGCAGTTGGTAATCTACTGGTGTTTGTGATGACAAAGCTTAAGCATTGAAATATTCATATTCAGATGCAAGTTTATCAGTTCGTATTTTCATTATATCTATTTTTTTGGCAGTGAGCCTTTTCATAATTAAGGGTAGTTAGCCCAACTGGCAGTGAGCCTTACCTATAGTGAGCACAATCGATAGTGAGCCTTTGTACAAGTCACCTTAACTAGTGTTTATATTTTCATGAGAATTAGCTTCTTCATTGGTTTTCCCAATTTGGGGTTTCCATGTAAATATTGGTGTTCTATGTGTCAGTGTTCCCATTTTTACATGTTTACATTTTCTGTGGATGTTTTATGTGCTTAACTGATAAATCAGAAGTTGTTATTATTGATGTTTAATAGTTTATTAATAGAATAAAAGTTTTGTAAAGTGTGTGGGAACAACTAATTCACCCCCCTCTTAGTTATCCATCTTGTTCAATAATTGGTATCAGAGCTTGGTCCGTTGTAGATAAAGCATAACCGCTTGAGGGAGATCTTGGTTGCTTGAACAGATGGAAGGTTGATTCTACACTGAAGAAGATTGGCAAATTATGATGAGTGTTATTGAAGATACTGAATCAAAAAATGAGGAGCTGAAAGAAAACCTAAAGGAAGAAAATGCTTGCATTGTAAAATTAAGAGATCAGATTAAGAAGTTCAAAGCAAGGCACAAAGAGGTTAGTCAAGATTTGAAGGAATCTAAAGACATAGTTTCTTCTCTGGAAATAAAACTGAAGGAATTGAAAGAATCAAAAGACAATGATACAGAATTGGATCAGGAACTAAAATAGAAAATAGTTAATATTGAAAAGAAGCTAGATGAAAAAAAATGAAGGGAAGAAGATGGATTGAAATAAAAGTCAAATGATGCTTGATTAGAAAGAATTGAATTGGGAATGACAATGGAAGAATGGAAAGAGACTGAAGAAAACTTCAAGGAGATAATCAAAAAGAGTTTAGAGAAAAATGAAAAGCTACAATTGGAACTGAAGAAGTTGAGATCAGAAGCAAAGGCTTGTGAGAGCGGTACTATCTTGGATCAATTATTATCCTCTCAGAAAGGCCACAAGGATAAATAAGGATTAGGTTTTATCGGTGAATGTTCAAATCATATGGATAAAGGCAAGGAAAAGAAAAATGACGATGATGAAAAGGTCGAGGTAACAAGCGAGGTCAAAAATCATAACACATCTACAAGAAGGCCTCCGGTAAGACAATCAAATTCTCAAAGGTGTTTATCTTTCAACGATTGTTGTTATATTTGCAAAACTTTTGGTCATAAGGCAATAGATTGTAAAATGAGAAAGGTGCAGAAGATTCAATGCTTCAATTATCATAAAATTGGTCATAAAGCAAGTCAACGCAAGAGTTAAGGATCAAATCAGAAACATAAGAATGTAATAGTTAATGTCTTTCAAGGAAATGTCTATGCATGTCATAAATTTGGTCACACAGCTAGTTAGTGCAAATCTAAAGTTCATTTGGTGAGGTCTAGAAAAAAGATGTGAGTTGTTTCAAATGTGGATAGAATGGTCATTATTCAAATTCATGCAGATCTGAAAATGTTTTGGTAAATAATGGAAATGATAATCATGATGCAGAATCTAGTGTATCTCAAAAGAAAATGATAGAATGGATGAAGAAATTAGATGGTGTGGAAATTTTGGCGGTATTGGATCCTAGTACTAGCTCTATAGACAACTGAGTCGAATGCTTGAGCTCAGGGGGAGTACTCATCATGCCAATTCATACAATCCTCTACCCTGAGGCGATACCGGTTAGACACTTGTATGCCTCCAGTATAATGATTGGACAATTAATAAATTTCATTATTGATTGATTAATGTAATGTGCACAAAATTACTAAGTTGCATCATCAATATTTAAATTTTAGTGGGAAACTTAATTATGATGTTTTGTGGATTTATGATGCAGTCAAGCTCAGAGGATCTAATAAAGGACTGTCCAAACTTATAGCCAATAACAAGACAACAACGGAAACCAAACACAACACAAATATAACAACTTATATAAATTTATATTTATATTCATATTCAATTACATGCAACATGTCGGGTTGTAAGGCCTTCCTGGTTATGGCCAAATACAATCAAATCACACTAAGATCTACCATCGAGATCTTATGCAAGCATCAGGCCATGTACCTTTTGCCAATTACACAAATTTTCTGCAAGCTTCAGATCCACCTTCCAAACTAGTCTAGACCTATGACACACAACAACTTGGTAGGAACACCAAGACATAATCTAAACTTGTGCTCGCAAGCTACCAAGAAATCTTCTTGCCTTGTAAGCCAGCACGCTACTAGCTCTTCCAGTTTCCTTCCACTTATTCTCAGATCCATGAATCTTCACAAAATCTCTTCCAACTCTTCTTCTATTCTACCCCTAACACTCTACCCAAACCTCTTTATTTATACAACTTTGCCACAAGTCAGCATTACAAAAGAAACAAATAAAAAATACAAGTCAACATCAAGAACACAATGCCCAACGTGTTTTACCTCAGTCGGATTGAAAGAATCATTAAATTCACCTAGGATAATGAACCGATATAGATTTAGGTCCACAGAATCCCCTAAGAGAGATCCCACATAAATGTCATGTCCCAAATTAAATGTGCAAGTTGGTCAATAGATCCAACAACATAACAACCCACTCGGTGAGATAGAATCAAACCAACAACAACCAGTCGGTGAAGCCACCGAGCCAAGCAAACCCCACTCGGTGAAACAATCGATCCAATAGAGAAAATACCATCCGGTAACACCACGAAACAAGCAACACAAACATCAATTGGTAAGACTTCCAAGAAATTAGCCACCGAGACCGAGCCACCAAGTAACTGAGCCAACAGGTAATTGAGTACTCCAACAAAGAACTCCAAGGTAGTTACCGACCAGATTACTAAGCATTCTCCACCAAGCTATTGATCACCAAAGAAACCAAAAATATGACTATAACAGATTTTACAATAACCTTAGATGCCCCTGCGTTAGACACTTGGGGTAACAAAAGAAGTGTGTCTCACACTTAAACTCTAGAAGCAAATCAAAAATCCACCACCTCATCTTAATCACCGGTCTCTACATCCTCAAGGTTAAGAACAACATATTCCACACCAACACATCCTACCTTATTTGATATGATCTTCACAAGCTCTCCTCAGAAATAGATCAGCAACCAAATCCACTAACAGACCAAAGAAAAAGATATGCAAAACCTTCATACCACTCATCACTCAAACCATACATCTGATCATACTTGGTCATCAGTTCATCAAAAAAAAGATGTCATGAAATTCATTCATTCAATATCCTCTGTCCTTCAACCAATCATCCAAATTCATCACCAAGAAGTTCATCCTTAGACTGTAACTCAAGTTAGTCTGCAAATCTCCAACATTACTATCATCAAAAAACTCATCAAAGCACTCAAGCTTATCAACAAGCATTAGATCAAGATGTCCACCATCTTTACTAGTCTCATCCACAACCTCATACCAATCAAAAAAAATTCAACATCAATGACCTTACCACCATCCTCAGCAAAATCATTAGTCAAAGGTAACTCTTTTTCATCAGCGATCTCATCATCAACAACAAGATGCTCTGCAATTTCCATATTAGATCCATCCATTTGAGTATGAAAACCAACCACCTCTACAACAAAAAAATCAACTTGCTCTTTCCTCCTCTGAACAATTCTTTGCACCGACCAAACAAGCCTTGGTCTTATTTGTAAATGTCAACAGGGTAAAAGTACAAACCTGTGTGACACTTTTACAAAGGAAGAGGACCACAACATGCAAAAATTGTTAAACTTTAACGACATAAAAGTGGCATTTGTGTTTAGAATTTGAAAATGATGAAAACTAATGAAATGTGTAAAATTGGATGTAGTTTATGCATAAATTTTTTAGAATAAGAACTGACATAGTTTTTTAATTTTTTAAGTCCATTTTTTAATTGTTGAAAAACACTAAAAATCTAGGGCCTAGTTCCCACCAACAAAATATATGTAAATAATTTTTTTTTCCTTTGATTTCAGAATATGTTTTAGATGACATGTACAACTAGTGCAGAAAAAAAAAGAAAGATTGGTTTTCGGTATATATTTTGTCTGTTACAACTATTCAAAGTCAGAGTTACCCGAAATTAACTGGTTTTGTCTCTCGCCTGATTTGCCCTAGCAAATCTACACCAAATACAAAACAAATTATATATTCTTGAAGAGGACTCTCTCGTCTAGTGTTAAATTTCTCCGACATGATTTGTTATTTTTTTTTTCTTTTTTAGCACGAGCATCTTCTTCAATGTTAAAATACCTACTTTGAGTTTTTTTAACTTATAATATATTATATGTAATCAAAAGACTATAAAAATTATATGACCATAATCTAGACTCCGATCTCTACGAAAGGGTATTTTTAGATTTTAAAACAAATTGAGTTTTGATGGACAATTAAGCCCAAGAAGTGACGTGTTTCCAATTTTTCTATTTTTTCCTTTATTTGGCTACCACATGGGATACCACATAAGTAGTTTCGGCCGAAACAGGTCTGTTCGAAACCGGTTCGGTCGGAACTATTTCAGTCGAAACTAAGGCCAACCAAACATTGTCGCGTGGATGACAATGACCCTCAAAGCTCATATATAAATGCACTTTTAAAAAAAATAAAATAAAAAAATAATTGTCAATTATTGTGACTTAAAAAATGTTTTTTTTTAATAAAAACATTTTTTAAATTGTTTTAAAGGCATATTTTTGGGCGTTAAAGGACAACTACAAATTAAGATTACCAAGGAGGTTTGTATTATTTGCAAGTTTATTTCTTTTTTTATTTTTTTGAGATTTTTATTTTTTGTGTTTTTAATTAAAGCATTGTTCAATATTAAATTATGAACTTATAAATATTATTTTTGATTTTTTATCAAGAGTATATGGTTTTGTGTATGCAGGTGAATCAAAGTTCTCAATTTGAACAGTTTGTGCAATGGGGAATAAAAGGAACGAACAAGAAAATATGATCGAATAAGGGATGACAAAATGAAAGGTCATACAAAACGTAATGAAGATGAACCTGTTGAAGTCCAAGAAGATGCAATTCAAGTAGGGGAACAAATTGGTGGAAATATATCTTTTGACATGGGCAATTTGATGGAGATGGATGATGATTCATTTTTGAGTCAATTTTCATCTAACAAATTGGTACCTGAAAGCACAATAAAAAATAATGCAAAAATATTTGGGACGAATATTTTTAAAATAAAAGTCTGATTGGAAAAGCACAATTATTTGCTAGGTTATTCAAGAAAAAAGAAATGAATCCTATTTTGGAGTTTTTAGGTGTTGATAACAAGAAAAGCTCAGGAGACAATGTAAATTGAACAATAATTGAAAATTTGCAAGATGCATTGAATGACATTAACAACTCAAGTCGAGGAGCCAATTTTAGTGCCGCACGTAGAGCATTGATGATTTATCTAGCAGGAGGTTGACACAGAAAAAATAAGTACATGCAATTTATGATTTACTGAATGTATCTAGAAGAACTGCTCAAAGATATATCAGGAAGAGAAATATGTTAGATAAAAATATTCAAAAGAATTGGGTTAATATTTGTAGACTTCCTCGAAAAGACAAATTTTTTGAAGATGTAAAATGACAGGTCATTGAATATTGGACCGCTCACTCCCATGTTTCTTCTAATATAAGGGATACTATACATATGAAAAATGAAGAGACCGGTATGAAATTTGCACATCCAAAATATTTTATAGATACACCACAAAGTGAATTGTTTGTAGCATTCAAGCAAGAATCTTTAGATGTGAAAATATGTCAAAGAATGTTTGAGAGGTTGCACCCTTGATTTGTACGCATAAATAAGGTACATGAAACTTGTTATTTCTGAAATCATGTTGAATTTCATCTATATTTGCAATCATATAAAAAGGTTATGGCAGTACTTAATTCAGATATGGTCATCCCTGGAAGTACGACACAATTTGTGAAGTCTATTTTATGTGAGAAATCAAAAGATTTAGATGAGTTCAAAGTATAATGTATAAAGAGTGCATGCTGTGATTGTGGAGATTTACATAAATTTCCATTGAAAATTGAGAATATTAATGTTGCAACGCTAGTTTTGTAGAAGAGATTTGAATATGAGACATGTCGAACTAAGACCAGAGATGAATCTAAAAAAATTATATTGAAGGAGATTGAATTTCCCTACCTTGAGTTTATGACCAGGTTTTGTACTATAATTTAGCCACATATCCATCATTGTCATGGTGCACGATGGCAAGATAAACAGTGTCATGATTCCAGAAATTATTTTCCACCTGGTTGTATTATTTCATTTGTAGATTTCTTTGAGACCTATACATTCTCCCCTCAATCAAAGCTTTAAGCTCAATATTATCATTATGAGCAAGTTGCAATATTTGTGCAAGTGACCTATAGACACACAAAATTTGATTTGGATGAGGTAGAAAGTGCCAATGCAAATGAACACATTATCATCAAGGAGGTTCATTTCTATATTAGCAATGATATGGTTCATGATAGGAGCTATGTGGCTCATTTTTTGTAATGTATTTTGAAGATATTGCGAATTGCGGGATAAAAGCTTCACAAGACTGGATTTGGTCTGATGGTTATGCAGGTAAGTGTATGCACTTCAATTAATTTTCAAATTCTCATTGATTACTTGCTAAACTATTATGTGATCATAATCTGGCATACAAAAACTTAATCTTGCAGGACAATTTAAATCTGCAAACGCCTTTAATTGGCTAGCTATGCAACATGCTAGGCGCAATGTTAAGTTTCTATAGAACTTATTTGAAAGTGGACATGGAAAAGGAGAGCACGATGGAGTAGGAGCATGTGTGAAGCATGCACTTCACCAACATAAACTTGTAGGTACAAATCGATGAACTATAACTGATTGAATGTTTGAAGATGTTAAGTTGATGATCAGAGAGACGTAAGAATGTTAACACAAGACATTAAATCAATTAATGTATTGTATTTTCATTGATGTCAACTTGATATAATCTGTATGGTCATGGACATATTGCTAAAAGACTTCAAAGAACCGATGACTCAAAGGCTATGCTATCAATAATGCATATAAGTCAAGAATTCACAAAGTGACTGTATACATCAACGGAGTGCACACCGATGGACAGATTAAAAGAGAAAAGTCACAGTGATACCCGATGAGAAAATGCACAACATTATCGATGAGCAAAGTCACAGTATTTCCTGATGAGAAAAGCACAGTGTAATCCGAAGGACATAATTATAGTGTTGCCTGATGGATGGAGATCCCGAAGACAACTGGAGTCACACCAACAACATAGTCAGTTATCACCGATGACTAATTGAAGTATTGACCGACAGAATAGAGAGTTCAAAAATGACAAAATGCGTAGCTTTCAAGAGCTAAAAATAGACTTAACTGATACTTATCATTGTTTTAAACAACAAGATAAAGCCGGAGCTAAGTAAAGGATTTAAAGCTGCTTTGTCTAGTTGGCAAGAAGATCTCTACGAGATAAAAATAGAGTTTTTCTTTAAATCTTATTGGCAAGAATTGTGGATCATGCCAAGATCAAGAAAGCCAAGAAAAAGTGAAATCATGTCTATATAAGAGACAAGCTTATTCATTATAAATAAGGGGAGTGACAAAAGAATAGATACTGAAGAGATTCTAAAGGAGAAGAAAGTCTTCATTCATACCTGATCAATCAAGTTAAGGAAAGAGCTAAATTCTATGGACACTGATGAATAGTGATACAACATCACAGAGCAGAACAATGTGGAGCAAGGGTATTGAATTGATAAAATTGATCAGAAAGGTAATGCACTTACAATAGATCTAAAAATCTGTATTTCAAGTTGTATATGTGAACAAATCAATTTACTATTTCAGTTTAACCATTGAAGCATCAAGTCTGTTAACTGAGTAGGACTTAAATGTCTTTTTAATTGAGATACATCCCAAGGAGTATCAAAAATTTTGATCATAGAAAGTAGCATTGGATATGCCTGATACCTATTGACAGACCAAGTGAGTGTTTGATCAAGGATGGTAGCATTAGATGCCAGATACTAAGTGACAAAATATCTATTTAAATCCTCTAACAAGGTCACACCTAATAGTGTGTTTGTAACCTTTAACAGGGTTGGATCTTAACTAAGCTCACTTCAGAAGAGTGAAAATTTGGGGTACCAGTCCCAGTGATTTTTTCCTTAACAGGGTTTCCACATTAAAAATCAATGTGTTAATGTGTCTATGAGTCATTACTTTAGTGTTTTGCATTTCACTTAAGTAATTCTGGATTGATCTGTATACACTAGTTATTTACTTTGTTTTGGTAAATAGAAGATTGCTTATCGGTAAACATACAGAAGAAGGTTTACAAAGCATTCCGACAAGCAGTAATTTGATATGAGTATTTCAAGGCATTCATCCTTAGGACTAAAGATAACTAGAGGTATAATTTGTGGGACTAAGCTTGAAGGGTTGATTTAAAAATTAATTTTTGAGTCCACTGATTCACCCCCCCTCTCAGTTATTACTAACAATTGGTATCAGAGTTTGTGTGCTTAGAAAGGGAGTTTAACAACTCAAGCTAAAGATCACAAGATGAACAGACAAGATGTACCCAAGTTGAACAAAGAAAACTTTTCTTCATGGCAAAGGAGAATAACTCTCCACTTATCAGGTAATGGAAATGATGTTAATCAATACTTAGGTACTGAATATGTGTTTCCCATAGGAGCACCCACAATTGAAAAAATGAGAGAGAAGCACGAGCACAACTGCATGATGATAGAGCTTGCTTCCTCACTCTTTGATGCTGCATTTGAATATGTCAAAGCATGCACAACTGCAAAGCAGATGCGGGACAAATTGAAGCTTGTACATGGTGGTGATAAAAATGTTCTGAGAGCCAAGGCATAAACCCTTAGAGTAAAGTTTGATGATCTCAGAATGAAAGAAGGTGAAAACATCACACAGTACAACACACGAATCAAAGAGGTAGTCAATGATATCTAAGGAGTTGGAGGTGTACTAGATGAAGATACAGTGGTAAGTAAAATTCTAAGAACCTTACTGCCTGCTTATGCTATTAGAGTATCTTCCATACAAGAAATTAGAGCAGTAGCCAATAGCAATGTTACTCTAGATAGTTTGATTGGAAGACTGATTTCATTTGAGATGAATAAATTTGATAATAGTGTCTTACCAAACATAGAGTCTGCATTCAAATATTCTTTGAGAATAAGTAAATCAAGTCATAAACACACTATGAGAAAATATAGTGATAGTGAAAGTGAAGAAGAAGATCTTGATGAAATTGAAGGCCTTAAGGCTAGAAGAATGCAGAGAGGCAAAGTTAAATTACCACTTGTATGTTTTAATTGTAAAGAAATTGGACACTTTGCTGCAAGATGTCCTAATAAAAGAAAAGATGATAGAAGTAATGACAGGTCATTTGAAAAGAAATTTGACAGAGGTGATTACAGAAGCAACTGACAATCAGAAAGAAGAGATACCCAAGACTACAAGGAAAAAGGAAAGAAGGCCAGTTACCTAGCTAAATGATGACATTATTTTGCCTTTAGTACACTTAGTGAAAAACATTGACAGAGATCATCGGTACAAGCATAATCAGTGGACTACAAGCATAACTGGTAGACAACAAGCATACACGATAGATCAAAGTGTCACAAGAAAGTGTTAAGTATTGAATTGACCGATGAACAATGACAAGTGTTAACACCAATGAAGTAAATAGGATATCACCGATGGGTAAATGACATAACATAAAGATCATCATTGATGACACAGTTTTGAGAACAAAACCAACGGAGCACAAAAAAGGCATACTTGATGAATAGTTCAAGAAAGGAACATGGAAGGAAAAGAAAACTGACAGAATGATAGAGCAGACCGACCATTAGAACTGACAGTCAGTTAGAGAACCCGCAAATAGTGGATCTGAGTTTTACACGTCAGATAAAACATTGTAATTCTATTTATAGAGTCTTAATTTGTTTTAAATAATTACTTGAGGGTCAAGCAAGAATAATGTAAATGTTTTAAAGCATCCTAACAGATCTAAAACATATCTAACTAAAGATTAAGGTCAAGTTGTAAACCTTGGATCTAGAGTTAACTTGCGAATGCGTGAATCAAGAATTGAGCTAAAATCTAGTATAAATAGATATTCAATCAATTGTGAATCATGGATTCATTATTTTTGATAGCCACGAAGAGCATCTAATGAGTAGAAGGCAGAATTCATGCAAAGTTCAGAAACAGATCACACTAGTTATCAAGAACACATAGAGGCTACCGACGAGTAGACAAAGGTATTATTCAATCATGGAAAGATGATTACTCATACATAGGAAGATTTATTGGATCTGTTATCAGCAATTGGAGATTGCATACATCATCAGATCAAAGAATTATGTAGTTGCATTTTAACAAGTGCATCACATCTAAAATCCTTTTGTAGAAGGTGGACTTAACTGTTCTTTACAAATATCCTAATAGAGTGCACACTTAACAGTGTTGCTAAAACTTCAAACGAAGTAGATCTTAATAGGTCTCCACTGTAATACTCCTAATAGGGTAGGTCATCTGAAGTGACCAATTGTAAGCCTTAACCATCCCCTTCTTATCTGCAGATAGTGAAGTCTTGTGGGTAACAATCCCCATCGCAGTTTTTACTTCCTAACACGAGTTTTCTGCGATATCATATCTTGTGTCATGTGTTATCTATTTTCATGAATGTTTCTTGTATGGTTACATATTAAAGAAATTATGTTACGATTGCATATACATAAATAAAGATGAATAGTTAGATAAGATAATTTACAAACTGATGACTAAGGTTTAATGGGCTAACCAAGTAAAGTTTTAGAGGTACTGATTCACCCCTCCCCTCTCAGTACATCATTCCAATATAACTCCAACAAATGGTATCAGAGCTAAGTCTCTTTCTTGAAAATCTTAAAGACTTAAGAGAAAAGATCAGAGCAATGGAAAAGTACAGACTGGATATGACTATTGAGAATGAGCAGCTACAGATGTAGATAAACTATGAGCAGTATAAAGAGGCAAGAATCAAGTTAAGAAAACTTCTTGATGAAAGAAAGATTATGACAACTAGGCTGAATGAGAAGGACTACAAAGAATTAGAAATACAAGATTACTTTGATACAACATAATCATCAACAAGCAAATCTTCAGACGCATCAGTAAAAGAAATGACAAGTCTACAAGAGGTCAATCTACATCTGACATAGCAAATCAAGATGCGGCAAGTCAGTCAAGAAACTCAAATGGTAACAATGATTGATGTCATGAATGATGCAAGAAAATCTGAAAAAGAAAGAACACTAGCCATTGATGATAGGAGGAAAATAACAGAGAAGCTGCAAGAGAAAGAAATAGAGATTCAAAGACTTACTGAGCATCACCATGAGGTTACCAACCAGATTATTCTTATGAGTCAAGAAGCAAACAGACTAAATACAAAACTCATTGAAAGAATATAGATTATCGGTGAGCGAAGAGAAGAGAATGAAAAATTGAAGCATGAAATCAAAGTCCAGAATCAACACAATGAATTGATCAAAAAGGCTGAAGAAAGCAACAAAAGGATGGATGATTTTCTTGATGGATAGAGAAGAGTCAACAACTACACAGGATTAGGGTACAATGAGAATGGTGAATCTTTTAATCAACCAGAGAAAAGGAATGCTTTCACAACCCCAAGATCCAAGAAGCTATCATGCAATCACTATGGAAAACCTGGCCACACCTCAAACATCTACAGAAGAAAAATGAAAGGTATTTCTCAAGAACAATCTACTTTCATTGGTAATTGTTATAAATGTCAAAAGAAAGGACACAAGGCATATGAATGCAGATCCAAAGTAACAAATCCAAAGAGGAAAACCTATATGGACAAGTACTGTCCTACCTGCAAGATGAATGGGCATACACATGAAGAGTGCTGGAAAAAGAACAACAAGGCCTAGACACCAAAAGAAACTGATAATAGAAAAAAACCAACAAGAGTAGGTAACTCATATGTTTGGGACTATAACACATGGGTAAACTACACAGCATGTGGAAGGCATGGTCATATTGCTGCCAACTATATGAGAAAGTGGACTAGAAGGTCAAGAGGTTGGACCAATCTAGGTATGACATGTTTGCATTGTCATAAGGTTGGACATGTGGTAAAAGATTGCAAAAAACGACTGACAGATACAAGTACTCATCCCAATGGAAATACCATTGATGACATAAAGAGAATAAGAAACAAGATGTGGGTAAAAGCTACAAACACTGAAGGTGTAGGAACAAGCAACTCAAATGATGACATTCCATCCAATGGATCTAGTGACATCAGTACATCCAACTAAAATGCACAAATATGTATGGAACTACATTATGACAAGTTATATTATGCATCGGTTCCATTATACATAGTTCATATTGTAATATTAGCATGAATAAAGATGCAATATATTGTTGTTTGTTAAAATATTGAAAAGAAACCATCGGTTATTGGGCACAATTTGCATCAGTGAACACACACAGAAAATTTAGCACTACTTACTAGAATATATTGGTCATTACACAAGCTAAGTGTAAACTGACGGACATTGGTGAACCTTGAGGCAATGAAAGCTGTCTTCACCACTTTACCGACTATCATCGGTGAAGTCACCAAAGCTGCTAGCAACCCTGACACTTTGCACAGAAACTGAAGATGTTATGAATGTCTCTACCGACAAACTCAGTCTTTATATACCGATGAGTTGGTAGGCATTAATGACAACTTAGGGCACAAAAAGGTTATAAAAGCCTGACGGGTAAACTCATTTTCACACCCACGATTTTTGAGCAAAGAAAAGTAGAGCAAAGTGATTTCAAGAAATTTGGAGTGCGACCCAACAAGAATCAATTTGACACAAATAATTCACATTCACAAGCAATCGCAGAGATTTCGTAAGTAATCACATTCACCGACCGCACTATTTTATTTGTGAAAAGCCCTAAATTTCTACAACATGATGGCATCGACTTCTAGAGTTGACAAGATTAAGGAAGACAAGAAGAAATTGTTCAAGCTTGTCAGCAGAGGCTCTTGTGCTGAACCCAAATTCAAGCTACACCCAGAAATTGCATCACAACTTGATGATTCCAGAGCATTCTCCATATTCCCACCTAGGGTTTTGCTGGTAGAGGACGTAAGGTCCTATATACACTGCAAGAGCTCAAAAATAGGAGATCTAGACCTAGATAATTCCTAGAGGTCACTATGTGATGATGCTGGAAAGCTCAAAGAAGAGCATAAACATCTGGAAGTAAAGGGACTCATGAATGCACTACATTTTCCCAAAGTCTTCAAAATAGAGTGGATAAAGATTGTTCTTAGCAGAATGCACAACAAGACTTTATGGCTTAATAAGCCAAAGCCAATAACAAAGGATGTTATTCACACGGTTACTGGTTATCCTATGACTGACAAACCACAAGCTCACAAGCACCCATCCCTGGCAGAAGTTGAAAAATTGACTGGTGCTAAATCAGACAAAAGAGCACTTAAGGTCAACACTATTACCAAAGTAGAGCTAAAGTTTGGAGCATGTGTTGTTGGATATAAAATCTTCCAAGTGAGCAGAATGAATAGAATATCAAGTACAACTATTAGCACAACATACAAGATCATCAAAAAGGGAAAGAAGATGGATCTTGCAAAGATCCTATTACATCAACTGGAGGAGAACATGTGCACTATAAGATCATCAAGAATAAACACTTGTAAGTTTGGTTCCCTCATAATGTGCATATTCTTTTACTTTGAAGAATACTTTCCTTCAATAGG